>JAVANC010000001.1:55314501-55434501 GCA_033319125.1 Parnassius glacialis | reverse complement strand
CAGCATCGCTCAAACTCCAACTGTATCAAAGACTTTCTCAGGGTCAACATACGCATGACAAAGTGGCAGATGGTATTCTTCGGACTTCTGTAAAATTTGCTGAAGGGTATGTATCTAGTTTATTGTGCCTAATCTATTTCGGAAACCAAGTTCTTCGGGAGGGAGTGGTTTCGTTCAAGCAAATCCAATCTGAGGGTATTTGAAGTCATTCCCATATCCCTATGAATGGTTCTTCACCCATCAGCTACAAAATCTTTATGGTTTCGATATTATGATAAAGTTCCAAAAATTCGATGACTTCATCATTTGTTTATGTGGACGGCATAGATGTTCACATGGACGGTACTTGACGCGTGTTGCAATACGACTAAACAAGTAGCTAACATGTGGACGAATCGATAGCATTGGCAACGATTTGTTTTGCTGAAACCGACACGAGACGGCCAACTGCAAACGCTTGCGCATACGTTGGGGCCTATACTATTTTCTTGATCCACACGTTGGATGAGTGGTACTAAAGCCAATCTTGATGGTGGGGAGCCGAGGACAAATAGATGACTAAAATATTTACATTGAGAAGAAATAATTTGGTAATCGCCCTGTTTAGAAATGTTTGTCACAAAATATGCAATGTCGTTACATAAAACTGTATGCAGGTCTCCTGACATATTTATGCTGCTTCATACGAAACCTAAATAAATAATACGTGCATCTTGTAACTTGCCTTGGGAACTAATATCTTTGATATGTAAATAGGATTAATATGAAATTCGGTTCTCTTTTCAAATATATTTATAGGTTTCAATTTAAAATGTCCGTGATGTAGAATACACGAAACTATAATTTGGGCACAAAATACAATATTTACATTTTAACCTACCTAACCTCATATTTCCTCAATCCAGTAGTTTGAAAATGTCTTGAAATGCAGCGATGAAGAATTTCCGATATAACATCACCCTGTTTTACACCTCTCGGCAATTGGATGGTGTTCGTAGTCTGGTTCTTTGATTCTTTAAATTCAGCATCTTCAGAGTCCTTCCCATTATGCAGAAGATGTGTGCTCCGGAGTTGGCACCGGTTTAAACGCGTCTTTTCTGTTACTTTTACTCCCTTGGTGTAGTTCTGAATTCATGAAAGACAGTTTTGGTCCACGCGATCCCAAAAAAAGTCGACCGCTTAGATCTGTCTAACTACAGGCCTATCGTCATCGCCTCCTTCGCGATACCATTCATACCATCTAGATTATTGCAATTTACAAGAAGTTTTCTTCCTCGCAGAACTTCCTTATAGAATCGTTTACTACCAGCGATTTTTCCTGAGTAATACGACTTAGGGAACTTCGAGAAAAGAGCCTACTCTTTTCAAAAAGACTGGCAACTCATTAGCGATTCCCTTGGCGTTGCAGTTGTTCATAGGCGGCGGTTGACACTTAGGTGAGCCGCATGCCCGTTTGCCCCCTCTTCTACAAAAAAATGAGAGTTTATCAAGTGGCAGCCTCGTACCGGTTAGCGAAGTGTGGGGCAGTATTCCACTATATAGAGTGTCAACCTGGTAAGACATGCAGGAAGTCAATGGATGCAGGTGGCTCAGCACCATGCTTTGTGCATTTTTTGGGGGAGGCCTATATTCAGCAGTGGGCTTGTGAAGGGCTATGATGATGAATGATAATGATTGATGGGAACATTAACGCCTGTTTATTTCTGCTCCTGTTTTATCATTTCAATAATGGCTTGAAGTAGGTTTGATACGCAAAAGTGGTGCAATTTTGTGTACTTATTTTCAGCGCATGTGAACTATTACTGGTAATTATGACAAAAGTGTGTTAATGGTAATGTAAGCATCAAGTTATTGTTTCATTTATCAAGTTTTAGTTTCACAAAACGTCGCAATGTGACGCATCAATACATTGTGAAAGAAATTTGAAACAAATTATTCCGGATAATTTCTTGTTACTTGAAACCAGCAAAAGTACTACAGTATTAGTCCATTACTACAAAAAAAAATAACCAAACAAAACCTAAGCGTATCTTTACAATTTCATTAGATCATTCGTTTCGTTAGTTCTGTTAAGTGAAACAAAGTAACAATACAGATCATAACTTATTAATGATTAACACATTGTTTATGTTTGTAGGCTATTAACATTCAGAATGGTTTTCTATGGGCGATGTAAACTTAGTTATCCTAATCTTAGATATTATTGCACGTACATCAATAATATGAATGAAATGGACGGCGCAGAGAGGGCAAATGGACTATGTAATATGTGATTTACTTCACTGACTTATTTAATTGTTTAATTACTTCGATAGCTGAAACTGAGACTAAGTGGACTGAATGCAAATTTTGACGGTTCAACAAAAGAAAAGGTGGGACAACTAATAAAAAAAATAATTTTACTATTTACAAAAGCGGCAGTAAAACTATTTACTATACAATATGGAACACTAGACGGATTTTTCTTGAAATCTTATTTTTTCTCTACCGCTTGAGAATTGAATTACTCCCGGCGACCAGATGCCCTTGTCTTATTCGCGTGGCGGGGGTTTTCCGTACGCGGGTCGCTGTGCACTCGTTGGTTTTGTCCACAACACCGGGCGGTGTGCGGGGTGTAACGGAGCATACATGGGTAATGGAGCAGTGGCTCTCTTCGCCGTCGGTAACATTTTCACCCTCGGTAGTCCTATTCTTCCTTTGGTTTGACTGCGATCTTGTTAACTGTTCTTTTAAGTATTTCACCTCGGATTCTGAATATACACGTTCCGCACCACGCCGTCAGGTCCGGGAAAGGTCCTGGTGACGACTTCTCGTGGCCATACATTCCTGTGGTAATTGGCGTCCAAGATTACGATGAGGTCGTCTTCTTTTACTTCCTCTTGCTGGCCGTTCCGTAATTCAAAACGCGGGACCAGTGTAGGTAGGTAATCGCGCATAAAGTGTTTCCAGTACTCGTCAACCAGTGTTTGCGCTGCCCTCCATGCACGTCTATCTGCTGATTGAGTACTTCTCGGTGATAGGTATGTTCACTGGTCCCAAAATAAGGAAGATGTTTGGAGTTAGGGCTTTCTGATCGTCGATGCTGACTGGCACGTGAGTTCAAGAGTTGACAGTATGTTCGGCTTCTGTCAACAGAGTTATCATCGTTTCTTATTTTGAGCTCTTCTGGTGGAGGGTTGCTTCCCGTGCCGTATCAATGGATTACACAAGTTGCTCCCAAGCACCTCCCTCGTTGCGCGCATCTGCTTTGATGAACTTCCACTCGGTGCGCTGTTTCAACGCAAAGTCCTTTTACAGTAGCCTCTGTTTCTCTATGGTCCATCGTAGATCGGTGTCTGCTCCATCGGAGTTAACTCCGTTGTCGGAATATATTATCCTAGGTCACCCGCACCTAACCATCTTGCGCCTTAACGCCATGATTGCCGAGTCCGTGGTTAGGCTATACACTATTTCTACGTGTACCGCGCGTGTTGTCAAACACGTAAATGACGCCACCCATCTTCTTTCGTGTCGTCGCCCTACGGTTACCGACAATGGCCCGAAATAATCGATTACGATGCATGAAAACGGTTGCGTGAACGCCCCTTACCTTGCTGGTGGTAAATCTCCTATGATCGCTGACCGTGGTGTTGTCTCCCGTAATCGACAGCGTAGACATCATCTCTCCATTTCTCTCACCGTTGGTCGTATTCGAATGATGAGGCAATTTATGTGCAGACCGTTGACCACCCATTCTCTGCGAGCTGCTTCAGAAATCAGTGTCGACAATCTAGGATGATTGGTCACTTCATTTGGTCGTCTAAGTTGGCTGCATTTATCCTTACCCTGGTTTGTAGTATACCATCTTCCATTACGGGGTCGCGCTTCCTCAGGGTACTGCCATTAACAAGTTTTCTGATAGAATCGGTTGCTGTCGTCAAGGAAACTTTCATACTGACTGCGTTCTGTCCACAGCCGATCTGCCTTCTGTATGTGCTGAAGGATTAGTTCTCGAGCCCAACCACGCATGGTGTTGACCAACTGTATAACCCTCACTGTGGCTCTAATCAGCTTCTCGTAAGAAGAGAATCTCCTAATGTCTGGCAGGTGTGGTGCGTCATTTAACTTGCTGTGATGCGCCACAGTTTCTGCTATATTGTCATCTCCTGCCCTTTCTTCCGGTCGCTGTGGCCATTTGCTCTCTTCTTTATAAAGAAATTATAGACCGGTGAACCATTGGTCACTTCCTTGTTTGGTCGCAGAGTTAATTTATAAAAAAAAGTTTATTTAAAGCCAGGAGAATCTGTGTCGCAATAAAGTTCACATCAAATGAAACAGCTGTATTGTGTGGGATATTAAGGGATCCTTGTATTGTTAATTGATTAGATCAAAGGGAACTATAACAACTGTAATATATTACCATAAGTTAAGTTAATGAAACAAAACAATACTATTAAAATTTTTTTTTGGCCAACAGAATGTTTGTAATATCAAGTCACGACAATGCAAGGCGGCAAATGTCAAACACACAACTTAAAACACGTAAAGTAGAATATAACCTCCATGCTGCAAATTTTTAACCCAATTCACTCGCTAATCGTAAATTTAAAGAGAAATTCCAAAATTATTAAGATATTTAAGAGGGGGTTAAAGGATTTTTGGCGTTTAAAGACAAAGCGGTTTAAAATGGCATCCTTTACGTTAATCTTTAAGCATATAAATCAAATTTAGGTGTATGTCTGTAATATTGAATCAACTGCCTTTTGTTGTACTGAAGGGGCTATTTGTATGCCATTTCTGTCTGTCTGTCTTATTTTTAAAATTGGCCAAGCTATTGTAATGATACTTCACGAACATTTGTAGAGTTATACCAGGAGTGATCAAGGCTATATATTATCAAAAAAAACTTGGACATTTTGAGTATTAAAAAATTAATGAACTAAATGGTCTTTGATGATTATCTTAACACTAACACCATATTAATTAATCCTACCCAGGCGAAGTTGGGGCGGTACTTTAATACTTAAATATAAATATAAACGTTAAAACTATCAACTTATTTCTTCCCACAGGCATCATAAATGGTGAGTATATGCTAAAAATGCTAAAAATGTTTTAGGAGTTACGTTGCAGCGTCAATCGAAACGTACTACGATTGCCAATACGCGTGCCAAGTGTGATTTTTCTGGTTACTTTTTTAAATAACGTTAATGCTCCCAACACTACGCCATTATTTTATCATGTACCGTAGAAAAGTTTTACGTACTTATATTACAAATTGATAAACATCTTAACCAGAACAGTTATTAGTAAGTATTACAAACACTTTTTCATGGTGTAATTTAAGAAGAGAAACGAAGATGATTTCCTTCGCCACGTGAAAAATGGAAAGTATTATGTAGATAGATAGATGGAAAATTCTTTATCACACGCACAAAGTAGGAAGAAACTACTAAAAAGGTAGGTAAGCGCTGGAAGCGCTTTCTTCCAGACAAGCATGTGAATGGTTTTTTAAATATATAGTGTGATATTTAAGTTTAGATAGTCTATAACATTTCTTTTTAACTTTTACAATATTTTTACATTTTCTTATATTATTATACAAAACTAAGAGCTATATTATTACACATGTTTTATTACGCATTTTATATATTAAAGCAGCTTACGTTGTTGTGTTTTGTATGGTGAGTGTACAGAACCGGAGACCCTTTTTACTGGAAACGGGGCATTCCATCTTAGTCCTCACGGGTGACAACGCATCTCTAGTTTGATTCGTAATCGAGGATAAATTAAGATTTTTAAGGTCCACAACAACCACTTACCATTAGGTGAACTGTGTTCTGGATTGCTACTCTTATCTTATTATTATTTAAAAAAAATAGCACTGTAATGATGCATATATGGAAAAGACTTCTCATGTCATATTTTTTGCAGCAGGAGCAGCGTAAAGTAACCTTTATTCATGATAAAATTTTATTAAAACTATTCTTTTAAACTAAATTTGGTAGTGACAGTTATAAAGAAGTAGTAAAATTAAAAATTTTGTACAACCGACTTCAATGTAAATAAAATGAGAACGTCATCAATGTAGACGAAGGCCATTAAAAATCAAATAAATACGCATTATTAAATATAACTCAAAAACTACAGGTTTTTTATTAAAATCTTATTAAATTTATATGGGCCATATGAGAAGCACCAAAAAAAAGAATCATCAAAACAGGTTTACCTAGAAGGAAGTTCTATAAATAAATAAATAAAATAAAAATAAAACATATAGTAAAATTGAGTATTCCCTCCTTTTTTAGAAGATAGTTAAAAATAATTTTATTCATGTATAAATATGCCGAGAATCCACCAGTCCAATTAATGAATGAGTCATCTCAACCGAAGAAAGACCACGCTTTCACATCTGCATTTTGTTTCTGAATCGAGGGCTGATGTAAATTTCTATGGACCACATCATCCACTTAACGTTAGGTGGGTTATGTTCTCACTTGTAACTTTTATGCTATAAAAAATCCCACATCATTCCGTATGTCAAAGAAATGAGTCAAATGAAAACAATCCAGAGTTTAGTTACAGCCTATATACACGTCCCACAGCTGGGCACAAACCTCCGGCCTCCTCTCATTTTTGAGAGGGTTTTAGGGAGAGGAAATGTCCGCCGTGCTGCCTCAATTCGTGTTGGCGAACTTCACATGTCTTCGAAATATTTTTATTTCCTATTTGTCAGACATGCAGGTTTCCTCACGATGTTTTCCTTCACCGCCGAGCACGTGGCAAATCAGCACTTAAATTGTAATTAACAATTTCATTGGTGCCGGCGGGGATCGAACCAGAGTTTCTCGCGTACAGTGAAACTTACAGCGAGAGCTAACCATCTGAGCTACCACGGCACGCATCCAGAGTTGTTATGTCTATTTGTCCTCAAGATACGCCAGGCGAAATTTTTTTGTGAGTACGAACGTACGAAAATAAACACACTGATTGTGTGTCTTGAAACGTTTGACCTTAAAACGTCGTGATTTTTAAATATTGCATCCCTTCCATTCATTAACACAAAATAATTTAATCGTCATCATCATCATCAGCCCGTAATAGTTAAGTGATGGACTCCCACCGTTGCCTTATTCAATACGCTAATTGGGCTTAAGATCGAAGTATCAGATATCTTGTAAATATAAAGCTACTGCCCGTCTCTGGTCTACATATTTTACATCTGTCATAGATGATAATATGATTATGCCGCCATCAATCGTAAGCCACAAGACCCTCTAGCATTTCCTACAGTCGCCCCTTACGATATACATTGTATGAAATAAGATTCACTTACGCTGCCACCTCAGTGCACAATATAATTTGATGAATAATGCTGGTAACAATTTGGATCTTTTTATTTTAAAACAATCCGTATTATTTATGGACGGAGAAAGCTACAACAGTAAGATCCTACGAATGTATTTAATAATAATAAAGTTACATTGCGGAGACCGTTCTTTATTGCCAAGTCATGACCCTACTGCACAAACTCGTTCAGAATTCCACTTAATATTGGGGTCAACCCTCCATGAATATATATTTCATAAACATATCACAACAAATGAAAATCCACTTTCTACATAAATAGCTTTGTTTTGTTTACAAAGTTTCAAAACGCTTATTATTTTACACGACTAATAAATATCGTATTAAATACAACTCATTTATAAATGTATGATATGTTATATCAGATATGCGCTGATTATAAAGCATAGTTCATACGATACCATTACTACTTGTTTTCGCCAAGTTATTATCAATCTTTCGATATCACTAATTAAGTAAAAGCGTTTTTTTTTATAAATCTGAAGTGACAATGTAACTAACAGTCAATATTATATGTTAAGGGAAAAAATTTTAAGGGGCTTCTAAATTTTCATACATGGGGAAATGTCTACGCACACCTGCTTCGCGGGGGCAATGACTATGTTGGACTCGCACCGACAAAAATCCCATGGTATTCCAGTCTCGGAAAGCGTCAAAAGAATTTGTTATCGCATTTACGTGAAACAACGTTAAGAAGCGTAAAAACAAATTCCAATCCCACGTTTTATTACATCATCATCGTATTTTTATTACAGTTTTAAATTTAAATCAGTTTGAAAAAAATTTTACGGCACGTTTACTTAGAATTATTTACTAAACAAGCAATTTTTGTATGTCTATATAAATAAAAATGTTGTGTTTGGTTGTTCAAAACATCGAATTTTTGAAATTTTTTAGCGATCTGATAATACCAGCTCTGATAATACCAGCGTAAAATAGCAGCATAACGCTTTTGTGTTTCGAATAGTGAGTGAAGAGAACCGGAGACCCTTTTTACTGGACAAGAGGCATTCCATCTTAGTCCTCACGGGTGACAACGCATCTGAATTTTGAGTCTTTATTGAGGATAGATGTAGATGTAGATGTGTAGATAACACAGTAACCACTTACCATCAGGTGGACTGTGTGCTCATTTGTCACCCGATACTATAAAAAAAAAACATATTCAGGGGGGACTGAGGTGTTTGATTGTAGTTTTATTCAGTGTGTAGTATTCGCCTAAATATAAGAAATCATTGCGATATTCATGTTATTCTGTTTGTTCCTTCATACTTTGGGAAACTAATATTTGAAAGCGTAATTATTAATAATTTAGTCAGTATGCTTAGACTACAATTTTGAAATTACGTGACAGGCACACTAACGATAGTTTTCAGTTTTTTTATTGTTATTAAACGATTTGAACAGATGCTACTATAACTAGCACCGAAATGTAAAAAGTAAAGTAAGCCACATTAAAAAAAATTACGGTCTTTTTGAAACTTAGCATAACGAGCTAGGCATATCCATCGATCTATACATCCTAAACTCCTAATGTTTTGTCATTGGCGCATACCCGCTTACACATAGTCAAAAATATTATAGAACAAGTTGGTATAAGATGTAGTTGATGTGAATAATTTGAAAAACAGATTGCATGAATGGTAAGTAGTAATCTATTTCAATGTATTCTTAGTATGGATTTGGGCTATTACAAAATAGTAAAACAGATATGATATGACAACCCTTTGGGGCAATATGTATGGGAGACTTATGTTCACCAATAGAATTATGATAGTCTATAATAAATAATTGAATATCACAATTAAATCTTAAAAACACCAGGGAAACTTGATAGTCACTAAGAAATGGCGGTATCAAATTTAATTTTGTTTATATACGACAGTAGCCTAATGGGAGCACTGGGACTTCAAACTCTTGAAGTCGTAGGTTTAAAGCCATTTCATGCATGCATGGTTGAATGAAGTATTTACAATGTTAATGACATTAATATTTTTGTTATATAATTTAACTTCTTTTCAAACCTACTTTCGGAGTATTCTGTCGTATTTTTAAGTTCCATACTTCAATATTTGCCAAAAGCTCTAATTTTTTTTTAATAAACTAAAGTAGAAAGTTGATAATATTTTATTTTTCAACATGATAATGTATTATATATAGCGACTAAATGCCAATATGTATTTTGTTAAATAAAGGAGAAGGGGATTTTGGGCCTGAAGTTAACTAATTGGTTTATACTTTAAAAAATTGGCTATATTTTTCTTAAGTTAAATACAAAAAACTAGCTCAATTTACAATCTAGATTTCGAAAAAACAATAAAATAATAAATAAGTTAGAAAATCGATTGTATTGATGCAATCGATTTTATATTTATTCGGCTCCAAAAAAATTAAATGATAAAGCGGATATATTGATATAATATATTCATTTTTTTAAAAACGTTACCCACCCACTAGGATTTTCTCCTGTATCGTGGAGGCAGTTTACAAACACAAATTGAACAAGGACAAACATCCAGACCCAGAACAATTATTTGTAGGCCATACAAATACTTGTTCCCTGCGGGATTCGAACCCACGCCCCCCAGCGCAGCAACTCATTGCTAAGCCACTGAGCCACAGAGCCGTCTTTTTTTGGAAATAAAGTATATTATTATTCGCATAAGGAAAAAAGAAATAAACATTTTATTGAAATAAATCGTTTACCATAAAGAAACCACAAGTGAAATTCTCTATTTTGTACACTACCCACCACTAGTAATTTCTATTATTTTGTTTTGACAGTTCAAGCTTCAAAACAGAGAAAAAGACCAATTGTCAATTTGATTTGAAACGAGTGCAATATAATCGATTCTCGATTAAATCCAGCATTTTATTATCTATTTTTAATTATTTGTCTGTGTTAACTAGGCAGATAAAAAAACATATCTATAAAATACTATGGAAAAATACAAAGTACCAACATGCCAACAAATAACAGTAACAACAATAATTCAAGTAACCGATCTCAGATCGATATTTCTAATATTAATTTCAATAGTTGTTGTTGTTTTAATTTTCGTTTATCGTATCACTATTTTGTTTTCTAGATAACCACAGCTTTTCTTTGGTGATTTTATACTGATACGGCTTTTATATTTTTAAGTAATTATAGTGAAAAATAACCTGTTACAGTGTTTTATTACAGTGAAAAATCGCCTGTTACAGTGTAGGTAATACATAAAATCACTTTTATTTATTCTTCAATAACTCAGCTCCTAGATTGACAAATGTAGCCAGATTTTCAGGTATGAATTGTTTATATATAAGCTTTCAAATGGTCTGTCTCTTCAAATGACTTTCATCTTGTTAACATCTGGGCCCAAAAATGTATGGAGATGTCTCCTTCTCTTTTGTGATGATGTTATATTGATAAAAAATGTCCCTTCATGGATCGCAGTCTTAGTATCGAAAGTTTTAATAATGAAAGGAAAAACAGTAAAACCACTGACTTAATTTAGCAGTATTATTGGTGATTCAGATGCTTATCTCAAGATTTAAGAGAGTATTAAGACCACGCTCGGGCTAAGGCATGACTATTTTAGATATGTTAGGTGCAAAGTTCAATGACTCCTTTGAACAAAGCGTAATGAGTTAAGTTGTATTGCTTTGAAAAATGTTTTTCTGAGAAATATATGCTAAAACAACTTTCCAAGGCGTCTAAAATATGATATACTTGTATCTATCTTTTATTTTCACAACACCCAAAAGTAAAAAACTAAACTTTAAACATAAATTTTCATTATAGTAGTAGTTATCATTATCATATAGTAGACACCAACTAGAAGATTTGTAGTGGTGGATATTAAAAAGCGTCACTACACGGCACACCGCCACTACACAATATAGACATATATTGTACTCAAAATTTATTCGTAATGAATGATATTTTTCATCAGCATCCTGATTATTGAAGTCCATCAAAAGTCCACTACTAAACAAACTTCAAATTACGTTTCTGATCCTATCCATCGATTTATTGTAGGTCTTTATTTAGTTGGATGCCACCCTACGCACTTGGCATACCGATAGGAGGTTGCCACTAGTGAATCTTTATACTTAAGCTGGTTTTTCTAGTTCTACTGTAAATGTCTTCATTACGAGTTTTATTCAGTACAAAAATTCCTAGCATAGTCTTTTATATAGTTGCAGGAGGAACCTTATTATATTTTTATAAGCATAATCTTCTTCTTCATCAGCCTGTAAATTCTACTGCTGCATATGTGCCCCTTCCTAAAGAGGATTCGTTTTAATCGTCACGCAAGCGGATTCAAGGTCGCAGTATCAAACGTTTCCCAACATTGACGCTACTGCCCGTCACCGGTCTGAATATTTTATGCTGATCGTAAACGAGATAGTTATTTCGGCATCAAACGGAAGGAATAATTCACTACAAGCATTTACCATAGTCTTACGAAACCCACGAGTTGAAATGAGGTGATGGATTTTCTTAGACCGCCACTACATAGTATTAACATAATCATCAGTTCTCAAATAGTTCTGTTTTTTTTTTTCATTATAAATTATACATTTTGTTAACATATCAACCGTAGGCTATTTTATGTGCTCCTGTCAGTTTGAATAAAACTGATTCAATTTGCCCTCATCGTTAAGTATCGGCAATTTATCCTTATTAACTCAGGCAATTTTGTGTCAATTTACGTGACTTATCCATTTAATTTCCTGACTATTACATAAACTTATATTTTTATAATTTAACCTTGATTCGACGAGTTAAAATACGTTCACTTTGAACCTTAAGTATTATAGCATAGTAAAGACTGAAAATAGTTCTAAAAACAATTAACTTTTCTAAAACTCTGCTTAAAATATTCAAAAGTTATTATTAAATAATAGAAATAAAAGTCAATTTTCTTACAATAATAATAAATATAAATAACATTTATAATTTTTCATGATTCAATGAGCATTCATACCATTATACATCAACATCTTGGAGTGAGGAAGCTTTGTTCTCGATGGATCCCTCGTTTGCTCTCCGAAAGCGAAAAACAGACTCGTGTGGATTGGTGTCATGAAATGCGTCTACGTTTTGAAAACGGGGCATCTAGGCGTATTTCAGAAATCGTTACTGGTGACGAGATGAAGATCTATCAATATGATCCGGAAAATAAAAGGCAATCATCGGTGTGGGTATACCCAGAAGGACAGTTACCGACAAAACTGCAAAGACCTCGCAATGTCGGCAAAAAATGGTTACTAGTTTTTTTTTCGCGGAGCGGACATTTGTCGACGTCAATACTAGAAAATTGTGAGTCACTCAAGTCTGATTTGTATACTACAGTTGCATTTCCTAAAGCTTTTCAAGCTGTGCGGGAGAAAAGACCAAAGATCGGACTTCGGGGAATCATGCTGCATCACGATAAACGCCTCTTCACATACCTCCCTTAGAAAAAAACATTTATTGAGGAGTCTGGTGTTGAAACTCTAAGTCACCCACTTGTGATTTCTTTTTGTCCCAAGAGTCAAAGAAAAAATAACAGCCAAGTTTTTTTCAAGCGCCGAAGAAGCCGTGGCTTCCTACGAAAAACCGATTTCCGACCTGTTAGATCTAGACTGGCAAAAGTGTTTTCAGAGTTGGTTTAGGCGAATGGAACTTTGTATATGAGATATATATATATATATATAGCATGATGGAGAATATTTTGAAAAGAAGTAAAATAATTAGTAATAGTATCTAGAATACTTTTTGTATATCTCAAAACTTATTGAGTGACCTACGTATTAAAATCTCAACGTCGTCTAAATAGTTACATAAATAATATAAAATAATAATAATAAAAATAGTTTTTTTACGTGATAGAGCCATGCTGCAGCTATGTTGTGTTTGCAGGAAGAATGAGTTAGCTTGACCCGGCTTTACTAGAATTCAATAGCAGCTTAATGCTGCTGTGTTTTGTATGGTGAATTTAGAGAACCGCAGACCTTTTTACTGTCAACGAGGCATTCCATCTCATTCGTAAGGGTGACAACGCATCTGCATTTTGATTCTTAATTAATGATAAATGTAAAAGTATATAGGCTACAGTATCTGCTTACTATCATGTGGAATGTGTACTCGTTTCTCACCCTTGTTCTATAAAGAAATCATAACCTGTTATGACATCCTTAGGGATGGAATTTTTTTTCTAAATTTATGTAACAACACCTCTGAAATATAACTTATTTAATATAAAAGGAATCTTCAAAATCGGCCTACAATTGACGGAGAAATCGGTCAACATACATAAAAAATACATGTAGTCGAAAATAGAATCTACTCCTTTTTTGAAGTTAGCTAAAAATTGCAAATTTGAGAACTGTATTAGTGATAATATTTTCTTTTTTTATTTATTTTTTTATTCATAATGTAATTGCTCTTTTTACAACCACAACTGCATATTTTTGTATGATATTCCGTTCGACCAAATCGTAACGCATATCTACTAATCGAACTGTCTCTGTCGTTAGTAGAATTAACCAAGGAGGTTATACAATATTCTAGAATTAAACTTGAATTAAACATTCTTTGGTTTACACGTATTGATCGACGGTTATATAGCCTACTTTAATTACATTAGTTATTAATTTTGCGGCCGCCCCAGCCGCAAAAGTAATTACCTTAATTCTGCTTCTTGGTTCACAATTTTTGGGGCGTAGTTTTGGAGTCCGTTGAAAGTATATTGCTACACTTTCTCCGGGACTCACTTCAATTCTCCATTGACAGAACCTTTCGCCTAAGTGATTGGTAGCTTTTTGAAGTTTTAAAGTGAGACTATTCCTATTGCAATCTGATACAAACGGAGCCGTATCGACGGCGAAGAGGGCAGTGTTTACCACTGGATCTTTAAGGATATCACTCGTGAAAAGTGTATTCAGGATTGAAGACAGGACGGAGCCTAGTGGGACTCCAGCCTTTAGAAAACGTTTCGAAGAACGCGTTTCCTCCACTCAATAGCGTAAAGAGCAATCTGTAACGAAGGCTCGGATGTCGTGTACGAGCCTGTCGGGCACGTTTAGTTTATACAGCTTGTGGAGCAAGCCGTCGTGCCAGACCTTAACAAATGCCTTTGCGACATTAAAGAAGAGGGCTCCCATACTTGGAGATTTTGTTTGTCGAGTGGTGATTAAATCCAGATAGAATATATTTTTTTAGGTGATGGATTTGGTTAGTGCACGAGTAATTGGCTCTAAGTCCAAACTGTTCGTCAGGAGCTATAGAATAACACAACCCAATGTATTAAGTAAACTGATGGGCCTATAGCTGGTGGGGTCGATAACGTGGTTTCCTCGTTTTTGAGATCCCTATTACGTCTGCTTTTTTCTTCTTCAACAGTGGTAGAGCCACGCGGCAGCTTTTGCTGAAGCACGGATGGGCCGGCTCGAACCGGGGTAGTACCACGACCTCACAGAATACCAGCGTGAAGTAGAGGTTTACCTCTGCGTTTCGCTTGGTGAGTGCAGGTGGCCGGAGGCCCTTTTTACTGGAAATGAGGCATTCCATTTTAGTCCTCACGGGTGACAACGCATCTGCATTTTGATTCGCAAACGAGGATAGATGTAGATGTCTATGGGCCGCAGCAACCACTTACCATCAGGTGGATTGTGTGCTCGTTTGTCACCCTTATCCTATATAAAAAAAAGATATCCATAAAAGATCAGCTCGTTAGAAGCGTGTTGAAAATTCCTACGAGGAGGTAAATTAATTATGCTGGAAGAGATTTGATCACCTTGTTTCTGATGCCGTCTGTTCCAGGGGCGTATTTTTATCTATTATCCAGGGGCTTATTCTTATCTATTATTACGACTTTATGGTTTCCGTGACTTCATTGAAAGTCACAGGATCGAGTGGATTGCCCGCTGGCGCTAACGCAAACCTACGTTCGACTTTAGCTTCTACCTCCAGTAGATGAGCAGGACCTTTTGGCTCTCTAGACTGTCAGCTAGGCATTCGGCTTTATTCAAAATCGTCTAAAGCGAATTCTGTGTGGACTAGCCTCACGAGAGGTGGCATTGGAGCAGTTTGCTCTGCTTTCAGAGCTTTAGTCAACCTCCGAAAGGTGACTTGGGATGGATCTAATCATTCTAAGAGGTTATACCATTTATCGTTTTTAAATTTGGCTATGCGTTTTTAACCTCGTTTTGCTGAGGACGTAGTTGGATTTCGTAATCTTCCATGCGATAATGGCCATAAGATTTTAGCGCAATGTTCTTCGCTCTAATCATTTGTGGAAGGTCTGCCGGAAGCTTCGTGTACCGATCACTCGATACATAAACTTTACGGGAGCAATCTTCGACCGTTGAAGTGAGGTGAGTCGATAGAGCGCTAAAGGGCCTATTGGCTTCCTCTGGAGAGTCAATTTTGTCCGGTATGGAGGCTTAATGCTGGGAGTTCGTAGACGCGAGTTCGAACTCGAGTTCTTCACCGAGACCTCACTTGCCGACCGGCCCAGTTATAATGCGACCGGCCTGTGGTCCGAGCATGATTCGACGACTGTTTCGATCCAGTTAATATTCTATCTGGATTTAATCACCACTCGACAAACAAAATCTCCAAGTATGGGAGCCCTCTTCTTTAATGTCGCAAAGGCATTTGTTAAGGTCTGGCACGACGGCTTGCTCCACAAGCTGTATAAACTAAACGTGCCCGACAGGCTCGTACACGACATCCGAGCCTTCGTTACAGATTGCTCTTTACGCTATTGAGTGGAGGAAACGCGTTCTTCGAAACGTTTTCTAAAGGCTGGAGTCCCACTAGGCTCCGTCCTGTCTTCAATCCTGAATACACTTTTCACGAGTGATATCCTTAAAGATCCAGTGGTAAACACTGCCCTCTTCGCCGTCGATACGGCTCCGTTTGTATCAGATTGCAATAGGAATAGTCTCACTTTAAAACTTCAAAAAGCTACCAATCGCTTAGGCGAAAGGTTCTGTCAATGGAGAATTGAAGTGAGTCCCGGAGAAAGTGTAGCAATATACTTTCAACGGACTCCAAAACCACGCCCCAAAAATTGTGAACCAAGAAGCAGAATTAAGGTAATTACTTTTGCGGCTGGGGCGGCCGCAAAATTAATTACTAATGTAATTAAAGTAGGCTATATAACCGTCGATCAATACGTGTAAACCAAAGAATGTTTAATTCAAGTTTAATTCTAGAATATTGTATAACCTCCTTGGTTAATTCTACTAACGACAGAGACAGTTCGATTAGTAGATATGCGTTACGATTTGGTCGAACGGAATATCATACAAAAATATGCAGTTGTGGTTGTAAAAAGAGCAATTACATTATGAATAAAAAAATAAATAAAAAAAGAAAATATTATCACTAATACAGTTCTCAAATTTGCAATTTTTAGCTAACTTCAAAAAAGGAGTAGATTCTATTTTCGACTACATGTATTTTTTATGTATGTTGACCGATTTCTCCGTCAATTGTAGGCCGATTTTGAAGATTCCTTTTATATTAAATAAGTTATATTTCAGAGGTGTTGTTACATAAATTTAGAAAAAAAATTCCATCCCTAAGGATGTCATAACAGGTTATGATTTCTTTATAGAACAAGGGTGAGAAACGAGTACACATTCCACATGATAGTAAGCAGATACTGTAGCCTATATACTTTTACATTTATCATTAATTAAGAATCAAAATGCAGATGCGTTGTCACCCTTACGAATGAGATGGAATGCCTCGTTGACAGTAAAAAGGTCTGCGGTTATCTAAATTCACCATACAAAACACAGCAGCATTAAGCTGCTATTGAATTCTAGTAAAGCCGGGTCAAGCTAACTCATTCTTCCTGCAAACACAACATAGCTGCAGCATGGCTCTATCACGTAAAAAAACTATTTTTATTATTATTATTTTATATTATTTATGTAACTATTTAGACGACGTTGAGATTTTAATACGTAGGTCACTCAATAAGTTTAAGTTTTGAGATATACAAAAAGTATTCTAGATACTATTACTAATTATTTTACTTCTTTTCAAAATATTCTCCATCATGCTATATATATATATATATATATATATCTCATATACAAAGTTCCATTCGCCAACTATCGACCCGCTCTGGCTTCGCATAGGTGGGATATATTAACACGTTCCCTGTCCGGTTTTAAAACACAATAGTAAGACAAAAGCAATGACCTATATGTAGTGCACGGGACAGCGAAAGGGTTAATGTGGCGTTATTTATACTTAAGATATAATCAATAAAGTCCATTTATTTCATCTTATCCATATTTCTATTTTAATTAAATCTCCAAATTTTTCGAATAAAATTTTGTCTAGATCACTATTACTCTATTTGTTCGTAAAAGTTTTATTACAATCGGTTCAGCCGTTACGTAGATTAGTTCATAGACAGACAATATAACATTTTAACAATGGCAACTTATGTCTCATTGGCGTGTTTATATTTTATACAAAATTATTAACAGATAAAAACAACAATAATTATGAGGAAACGTACCAAAACGCGTCTAGCTTATAAATAAGTGAAACTGGACTCAATTCAGTTTTGTAGTTTATGGCATTTTGTTTTCATTGATGCCAATGACAAGGCGGACTGAAGTTATAGGACGTACAAATAACGCATATCCCACTTAATGCGCACATCTTTACTGGCAGGTGTGAGTATAGTTAGCGATAGTGTACGAGCGAGAAGTAAAGATAGGTAACGCTTTTTTCAATCCCATTCATTAACTGAAAGAGTAGTAAGTAACATACCTCGATGAATATCTAATCATCGAGGCATCCAAGTTGATATTCCAAGTTCGTTGACTAGTAGTTTGTCAATCGGTTTAATACTTGAACATATTCATGGACAAAATTTGATCAACTTTTGGTATTTTGATGAAAAATTTTGCCCTATAAATTAAATATCGACTCTGTGAAATATAGTAACTGATATAACTAGCTTATACCTATTCTGACACCACAGTACATGCCTCAGACACCGCCGTTTAAGACTACACACATTTTTAGCTTGTCACAAGTAAGCAGAGAAAGAGACAGTGCATAATGCGTTAGCACTAACGTCCAAATGATCAAGAAGAAAAATAATCAATAATTAAAAACTCTATCCATTTATTAATCTGTGGTGTAAATTATTTGCATTATATATAGGAACTGACGCCTCAACTGTCCTTCCTACTGATTAACGATATTTGTGGGTAGTTCAGTTCATTACTTTAATTATTTAAATTGGCATTTGTACTAATTGTGTCCGATGCACTAATAAATAAATTAAAATAATTGTACTTATTTCACTCAGGACCGTGGTTTATTAATACGTCTATATTTAGTAGTGGTCTTCTGCTGAATTGCATGATGATAATTATAATGAAGAGACTTTACTCACCTTCAATTTGCCGATGATATAGTAATTATGGCAGAACTACTTGAGGACTTTAGCACTGTGCTCAGTGATCTCAATAGTGTCTCCCAATTGATAGGTTTTAAAACGAACATGAAAGAAACAAAGGTCATGTGTGATATCTTTTTCACACTTATGCCAGTAGTTGTTGTGAGCATTACGCTCGAAGTTGTGGTATATTTATCTATGACAAATTGCCCGGCTAGATAAGCCCAACTTCAACGGTGACAATTCAAGTATTAAACCGATTGACAAACTACTAGTCAACGAACTTGGAATACCAACTTGGATGCCTCGATGATTAGATAATCATCGAGGTATGTTACTTACTACTCTTTCAGTTAATGAATGGGATTGAAAATAGCGTTACCTATCTTTACTTCTCGCTCGTACACTATCGCTAACTATACTCACACCTGCCAGTAAAGATGTGCGCATTAAGTGGGATATGCGTTATTTGTACGTCCTATAACTTCAGTCCGCCTTGTCATTGGCATCAATGAAAACAAAATGCCATAAACTACAAAACTGAATTGAGTCCAGTTTCACTTATTTATAAGCTAGACGCGTTCTGGTACGTTTCCTCATAATTATTGTTGTTTTTATCTGTTAATAATTTTGTATAAAATATAAACACGCCAATGAGACATAAGTTGCCATTGTTAAAATGTTATATTGTCTGTCTATGAACTAATCTACGTAACGGCTGAACCGATTGTAATAAAACTTTTACGAACAAATAGAGTAATAGTGATCTAGACAAAATTTTATTCGAAAAATTTGGAGATTTAATTAAAATAGAAATATGGATAAGATGAAATAAATGGACTTTATTGATTATATCTTAAGTATAAATAACGCCACATTAACCCTTTCGCTGTCCCGTGCACTACATATAGGTCATTGCTTTTGTCTTACTATTGTGTTTTAAAACCGGACAGGGAACGTGTTAATATATCCCACCTATGCGAAGCCAGAGCGGGTCGATAGTTTTATATGTTTTTTAATTTTTTTTTTTGTAGGAGAGGGGGCATACGGCTCACCTGATGATAAGTGACTATCGCCGGGCACGAACAACACTAGGGGAATGGCAGGTGCGTTGCCGGCGTTTTAAAAAGAGTAAACTTTTTTCTTGAAGGTCCCTAAGTCGCTTAAAATATTGTACTTACGTGCGTATACAATTGCTATCAAATATTTTATCATTAATAGAAAATGTAAAGTTAACCAAATAATATAACGATATACCTTTATTAGTAGGTTTTTGGTATTGGTACTGTGCATGTTGACGTTATGGGCTCGATGAGCCGCCATTTATTTATTTATTTTAACGGTGTATAGGCTTGCTTACAGTATGCCATTATGTTAATTTACAAATTACATTTTTAAATAATAAGTAATAATACAAGATACATGTCAAAAAGGTCAAATAAACTGAAGAATACATTACCAATAGATCAATTAAATAAAAAAAATATCAAATACATGCTAAATCAATTAGATGTCAAATATTGCAAAACGTCATTCTCAAATTAACTACCTCTGATTAAATTAATATATTACAATATATCAAAATTGGATGTCAAAACTAGAAGGGCTTAATACATAGTTGCTCAAAGCTATCAGCAAATAAGTCAGTCTCGTAATCATGTGCGAGCATATCTCCAATAAGCCGTATAGCGCGAGTAGTGGGCGTGTGAGCGCCGTACCTGGTGCTCGCTGGCGGCGGCCACAGAAACAGCGGCCGCCGCCGCGGTGCTACCGTTCTCTCCACATTATAGCCCAGCCGCCTCGGAGCCAACAAGCTCACTCTACTTAACATCGTCGGGTTATCTATTCTATTATGGATGTATAGGTAGTATGTTATCAACTGCATAGTCCACCTAAGTTTAAGAGTGTCCGAACCCACCATACTAGTAACAAATAAGGACGGATATAGATAGGGGTACTAACCGTATTTCTGCTGATATAGCCATCGTACGAATTTGCGCTGTATTCTCTCCATTAAAATAAATTTCTTCTTATAGGGATTTCATACAATGACACCGTATTTAAGCTTACTACAAACATATGCATTGTAAAGTACTAGAGCAATCCCTAATCCGTCGAACTATGAAGAAGTGCGAATAACGAAGCCAAACATTTTACTGCCCTACACACAGTAGTCACATGGTTATGAAAGTCAAGTTTAGCGTGTAATAATAATCCTAAGTCACGAATTTCACTTACCCTTACTAAGGGCGTGTCAGATAAATTATAATCTTACTTTAGTGTTCAACATTTATGCGTGCATGTTGCTATTTTTCATTTATTATTACTAAATGGAAGACTTATTTAATACACTCCAATCCATTACCGCACCGATGTTTATGATGATACCGATGAACTACTTGAGGACTTTAGCACTGTGCTCAGTGATCTCAATAGTGTCTCCCAACAGATAGGTTTTAAAATGAACATGGACGAAACAAAGGTCATGTGTGATATCTTTTTCACACTTATGCCAGTAGTTGTTGTGAGCATTACGCTCGAAGTTGTGGTATATTTATCTATAACAAATTGCCCGGCTAGGTAAGCCCAACTTCAACGGTGACAATTCATAGACGGAATTTACTCAACTGGGCAGCATTCGGAAGATAACGACACATCTTCTTCGTCATGTATACCTCAAAACTTGAAAACAAGAATGTGCGACCAGTGCGTGTTGTCATTGATGACATATGTATGTGAGAGGTGGTCCTTCACTACTAACTATATGAGCTGAAATTCGAGCTTTTGGAAGGGCTATATATATATTCTTTTTTGGTCCGTATCTTACGCTTTACAGCTGTCGCGTATTCTGCCAAGGTGTTCGCTTGGTTAAGTACCAATATCTTACTTATTTTTCTACCGCCAAGCAGCAGAGCGTTTACTGCTGTATTCTTATTTACAAGGAAATAGAGAACCACTATAATTACATGCTGTGAGGCATTCCATCTTATTGCTCAGAGCTGACAACCCATCTGTAACTTTCTTTGTTGGCATTTAAATGTAGGTGCCTACTTATCATAACAAATACTATAAGTTGGTTTGTATGCGAAGTGTAATAAGCGGCAAAACGGCGTGTAGAGATCGTTATATAAGTTGGATACTTTCGTACCATTCGGATATAATTTTTGATTAATGATAATGAAAAGGCCTTGTAGTGTGGCATTGTAAGATAATTTACTAGCTTATATCAATCTGTGGATGTTTTTAGTTCCCAACAGAGGGAAAAGAAAGAGAAGATGGACAGTAGCATCTTCCTTCTTAAAACTAACCCCAGTAGTAACATGTTATAAATGCAAAAACTTAGTTGATATAAAGAAAACTGCAATGTATTCATTATGTAAAAATAGATATGATTTAGACTGTGATGGTTACCCGGAAAAAACATACCACCTAATGAATCAAGAAAGAAAAAAGAAATGGCGATGTAAAACTTGTATAAAAAATAAAAACGACGTGAATAGCGACATAACTAATATATCAGTGAGAAAAAAACAAAACCTACCCGGACAATGTATAACCCTAGAAAAATCATGTAATACAGAGAAATTGCAATGTATTGAATCTTTACAGGTATCGGAGAAGGATACATCTTACACATTAGACTCGCACATACTCACGGACTATAATATATCTGATGTATCATTTTCAACGCCTAGTAAATTGTCAAAGAGTGTAGACGGAACAATGCCTGAGACAACGTCAATCTCAGAAATGAAATCTACAATATCTCAGTTAACCTGTAACCTTTGTAGTACTCAAAATGAGTTAGAAAACATAATATTAGAAAATAACGATCTTCACAGACAGATAAATAAGTTAACCACAGAAATTAAAATATTAAAATCGCTATGCTATTCTCCCACAATAATTGTTAGTCCTCAATCAGGCAATACAACAAAGAAGAAGAGACACTCCTTGCTACTTCACAGTCTATCTTCCGTGCCATTCTCACCGACAATCACGTCATATAACTATCCCCACCCTAATTCGACGATATCTAGCTTTCAACAAAAAATTATCAACTTGCAACAAGAATTAAAAGATGCAGAAAAAGAGATCATAATTCTCAATAAAAAATCACAAATCTGACACAAAATATTCACTGTGAAACAAAGATAATTCGAGCATGACCTCAAAACATATGATGAGATAGCAAAATAACAGCCATGAAAAAATTATTAACATCATCGGTGCTCAACAATGTGTTGGCCTAGCCGCAGCAATATCACTCTCAAGATCAGAGACACAATAGAGTTATTGGTGAAACGAAACCCTATGTACCAAGTAGCGAAGTAATAAAAACTTGCCACAACAATGAACTAAAATCGGATGATAAGTTAGTCATATTATGTTTAGGAGAAAATGATCATAATATAAAACAAGTTTTGTCACAATTACAAGCTATAATAGATACTTTTAGTATAAAAACAATAATTGTACTAAATTTTATTAAAAATGGATACATAAATGTTAATAATTTAAACTATTGTATCAAAAATATTTGCGAAAGATATAAAAATTGTAAGTTTGTAGATTGTAAAAATTATTCTTATCGTTTCGACATTTGTAAATCAATAAATTATACTATTGACTATAGTGACTACGCAGAAAAATATTTAAATCCTAGTGAAATTAGCAAACGAATATCGAGTAATAAGCCAAGTTTTAAATTAAGTAAAACCATAAATAAACCAAAAAAGGAACAATTCCCTTCTACTTAAAAAAAAACTGACGAACACTCTAAAACTCCTGTTATTTATAAGAAAGGGACCATGGCTTATTATTTTCCGGTAATAAAAAAGAACGATAAATTTTTTCGACTATAAAAATTTAATTTATACTCATCATTTTAGAATTTTTCACCAAAACATTGCTAGTGTTTTATCAAAGCAAGATTTAATAGATGTAACTATGGAGGAGTTAAAAGCAAAAAATAATGACCCGGATGTAATATGTTTTTCCGAAACTTTCATAAAAAAAGGTTTTGAGAGTTATGTAAGAATATGTATGTGGGTATGTCTTGGCCGCCAAATTCTGGAGAGAAAAACAAAGAGGTGGAACATGTATTTTAGTTAAAAAGGTTCAATGAATTATCGTTCATAAAAATCATGCTACCCAGAATATGTTCGAGGCATGCGGCATTGAAATCATACATATTAAATTAATTACCATTTGTCTCTACAGAACCCCTTAATCCGACCCAACACAGTTCTTATTTAAGTTAAACACACTTTTGCATGACTTAACTGTAAAATCAAATTTAAAGTACATATAGCTGGAGACACTAAAAAAGGCAAAATCACAAACTATTTACAAAATTTGTCCTATAGTTATAACTTGAAAATATATTTCAATGTTCCTACACGTAGGTCATCTTGTATTGATCATATATTAAGTAACATTCAAAATGCGACTGCAACATTGCTACCACTGTATCTTTCTGATTATGACACAGCACAATTGTTAAATTTTCCTGTAAGATGTGAGCCACAAAAACATGCTATATATTATGTTTACAAGAGAGACTATAACTTAGATAACATTAGGAAGTTTAAAGAATGCCTGAAAATGTTGTCATGGTCTGAAGCATACATGGAAAGTGATGCTTACACAGCATTCAGCCGATTTTATGAATCATTCTGCCATTTCTACTATCTCTGTTTTCCAAAACCACGAATTAAAATAAATTTACAAAATAAAAACAAAATTGGATAAGCAAAGGCCTCAAAGTAAGTTGTAAAGCAAAACGAATGTGAAGATTTAAATATTATAAAAATAAAAGTAATGCCAACAGAATACGTTACCTGTCATATTCAAAGCTCTTAAAAATGTGTATTTAATTTAAAAAAGAATGCTAATATTAAGTTTATAAATAAAAATGATAACAAATGTAAAGCAACATGGACCATTATCAAAAAAGAAATATCTAATTCATATGCCAAGAAGACTATAGAAAAAATTATAGCTAATAATAAAGTTCTTACGAATCCTGTAGATATAGCTACTGCTTTTAACAATCATTTTATTATTTGACCCGTGAATCAACAACACACACTACAGTGAAAAATGTAACCATTATCAGCGCGAATGTCAACTCTATGTTTCTTAGACCTATGGCCGAAAATGAGGTTAGAAGGGAAATAATGCTATTAAAAATACTAGTTCTGAAGGCTACGATGACATAAACACAAAAATAATAAAAAGATGTATAATTGAATTAATTGAAATCTTGACATATTTAATTAATTTTTCATTTTCGTGTGGAATTTTTCCAGATAAATTGAAACTATAAATAGTTAAGTCGCTGTTTAAAAAAGGAGAGAAATAAACATATAAACATATACATAAACAAAAACACTCACGCCTGTCACCCAGAGGGGTAGGCAGAGACTATGGAATTCCATTTGGCACGATCCTGACACACCTCTCTCGCTTCCTCCACATCCATATACCTACGACTACCCGCTCGTCGGTTAAAGTTACTCTTTATTTGGCCCATTTTCAATATTTCGCCAATTTGGTCGATAAACTTTCGCCTAGGGCGACCCTTCCCGACTCTGCCATTCACCTCTGCAACATAAATTTGCTTTGTCACTCTTTCCTCATTCATTCTTTCTACATGACCAAACCACCGAAGCATTCCTTTCTTAATCCTAGTCACAACATCATCTTGCAAACCACACTTTTCTCTTATCACACTATTTCTCACCCAGTCATTCAGATTCAGCCCTAGCATACTACGTAATGACCGCATTTCTACAGCATTTATTCTACGCTCGTGCTTCTTCTGCCACACCCAACTTTCACTACCATATATTAATGTAGGCACTAACACAGCATTGTGAATTGCCAAACGTGCCTTTTTGGACACATTCTGACTTTTCACAATAGAGTGTAGAGCCCCATTCAATCTATTTCCTAGGAGAGAAATATGATATTAATAATTATCGACCAATAACCTTAATATCCGTTATATCATAAATATATGAAAAATGCATGTAGACAGACTTTTGAATTTTGTAATAAATATCACATTATATCAAACGAACAGTATGGCTTTAAAAAAGATAAATCTACAGCTTTGGCGATTTTTTCACTCATAAAAATAATACCATCAAATATCAATAATAATAATTTTACCACTGGACTATTTTTGACCTATCTAAAGCCTTTTACCTAGTTTCACATGACCTATTGTTACAGAAATTGGAAAAGATTGGAATTAGAGGACCAACACTTCAATGGATAAAATCATATCTTTATAATAGGCAACAATGTGTTATTGTTACTAAAGCAGATGTAAATGGGGACATAATACCGAATTCGTCCAAATACCAAAACAATAAATATGGCATTCCACGGGGAAGTGTTCTCGGTCCAATCTGTTTTTGTTGTAGTTAAATAACTTAAGTTATAAATTGTCAATATGACGAAGCATAAATGTATTCTATTTGCTGATGACATTTCAATAATCGTGACTTCCAATAAAAAAACTAATAATATGAGTGACCACGAAGCTGACATAATTAAAAAATTAATTTAGACAAATATTTATATATACAATTTAATAAATGCACTAATAATAAACATAATCTTAAACTTAACATTCCAAAAATAAAAGCAGCTAGTCATACGAAATTTTTAGGCATAATTATAGATGCCGTTATAAATTTGAAATCACATGTAAACGATGTCTCTATCAAAATAAATAATTTTGTATATGCACTTAAACAAATAAATTACATAACAAACATAAAAACCGCTGTGATGTCCTACCATGCATACGTAGAATCTTTACTGTGGTATGGTCTCAAAATGTGGTGCAACAGCACTGATCAAAATAAAGCATTTTTCGCGCAAAAAAACATGCATTGGAGCTATATGTGGGCTAAAACTAAATGAATCGTGTCAACCAGTGTTTAAAAAACTAGGCTTATTACCACTACCATCACTTTATATCTATGAAGTCTGTATGTTTGTACAGAAGCACAAACGTTGTTTACAACGATAGATGCTGTAAATCCCCGCAGTCGTTGAGATCTTCGTCGAGATTTGTACTAAAATATAATCCTAGAATAAGAAAATATAATAAAAATTGATTATTTATGTGTGTTCACTTATATAATAAGATACCTAATTAATTGAAAACATTAAGTACAAGATCATTTAAATTAAAACTATACCAGTGGCTAAATAATTGTAATTACTATAGTGTTAAGGATTTTTGAAGTCAAAAATATTAATGTTAAAAAAATTTACATGCTAGGAATAATCGTAGCAAAACATGCTGATCTGAAACGTTCTGTAAAATCTATTATATACCATGTTTATGCAAACAAATATTATTATTATTATTATATAAACAATAAAAAAACTGTAGCTGTCAACTCGCTCGTTAAGCATGCCAAATATGGAAAACATCCCCGCTATAAGGAAATAAAAATGGGGGGAGCCTTGCGGTCTAACCGTAATTACCGTTACCGTAAATACCAACCAAGGTAACGTACAGTTAATTATAACCATGGCTGCAGTTCGAACATTCAGACCAGCAAAGGATGAGCGCACGTAGAAAAACAAATAAGAAGTCTAAAGAACATTCGCAGTCGCAAGATAGTGAAATACACCTAGTAATGCTGGGACTTTATCTCCCTTTTACTATAAATTTAATTTAATTTATATTTTTTTCATTTTAATAATATAATAACTTGCGAGGTCTGATACTGAGGTAGTCAATCCACCTGAGGAGTGCAATGATCAAGGCAAAGCTTTTAAACTTATCCCTTCATCCGTCACCAAACATAACAGTGGTAGAGCCACGCGGCAGCTTTTGCTGTTGCACGGATGGGTCGGCTCGGACTGGAGTGGTATCACGACCTCACAGAAAACCAGCGTGAAGTAGAGGTTTACCTATGCGTTTCGCTTGGTGAGTGCAGGTGGCCGGAGGCCCTTTTTACTGGAAATGAGGCATTCCATCCTAGTCCTCACGGATGACAACGCATCTACATTTTGATTTCTAATAGAGGATAGATGTAGATGTCTATGGGCCGCAGCAACCACTTACCATCAGGTGGAATATGTGCTCGTTTGTCACCCTTATCCTATTAAAAAAATAATCATTATAAGATACGCTGTGTGTAACGCTATAATGAGCTGACAGTGCTCATCGAAATTTATAAAGAAATGGGCAAATAAATATCTATTTCTATATTCGATATCGAAATGGAGGGAAAACGAGATATGTCTAAATTCAGTGGATTTTTACGAGCTGATGAAGAAGAAGAATAATTAAATTTATAATACACTTTCTTTTCTTATTATGTTTTACCTACTTTTCAAATGTTAAGCGTCACTAATAGTTATTATACAAACTTTCCTATCCTTATAAATGATCGAATATTTTATGAAAATATGTTGGGACGCTAGACCATAAACTATTTTAATTCACGCAGTTTATTGCATGGCACTGCATAGTACAGATTTATGCCAAAGCACGTGGTAGTCTAAAGAATTATGATCGGTATTTTGCGGTTAGTTTATATGGCTTTGGTCATGTTGGCTTAATGGAATAGTTTGTCAAACGGGGCTTAAACGTTTTAGCTTTCAATTTTATTGATGTTCGTTTATTGTTTTAAGATTTGCAATATTATTTTAAATGGACGTATTATATGGACATAAAAACTTGTTCAAGCGATTGAACTCTATAAAAGAAGAAGAAAATTTTCATCTGCCAATGATATATCTGAGATTAGCTCACGCTAAGGTAGACTGCCACACTAATAGCTTCAACACTACCTCCCTCTATTGTAAACAAACCTTGAAAACTCTGGTAGAGCTGAAACGCTGATATTTTGTGTACGCTAAATGTTGTGGGGTTAGTGGCGGTGGCCACAATCGCTAGGTCCAAAAAAGACTGCTAGTATGCTCAGTTACATGTTCCTAGGTCTGTAACCTCTTCGCGTGTCGAACTCTGCACAGAAACGTGAATGTTGCATACCAAGTAATGAAGGCATTTTAAGAGAACACGCCGTATATTCCACAGTGTTCTCCTTTATTACCGTACGAATTATTTAGTAATTGAATGCGCCTTTCATAATATGCTTAATATATCTGACTCGCTACCATAGAATAAATAATAGTACTACGTATTGAAGTTTCACTTCTTTGTTGTTAACCTCCTGCTGACGTGGTAAAATATAACGTAATTAATTATTATTAATTAGATAAATCATCCAAGTAAGCAAAATCAAACTTTATCGCTGCGCCCTAGTGTCCAAATGGCTTTGCACCTTTTCCCCCACCGACTTCCTGAACGATAGTCCGTGGTTACCTAGGGTTTTCTACAAAGAGCAAAAAATACAGTACCTATAGTAACTTTTAATTATTTATTTAATTTACAACTGTTTTGCTTTAATATATTATTGTTTTATATTTTCTTTATCGTCGCTAATATAACGGTTATAAAATTTTGAATTGGAAAAGACTCTAAATCTGACGTATAATTTTAAGTTAAAACTGGTGTTACGTTTCAATTTAGTTGAAGTTAAACAACAAATAAGAGTAAAGAATAATAAGAATTTATTTATACACTCAGGGTCGGAGGTCGATTAATATTTCTTTCCTGCGCTCTGTTTAGTCTGCCTCTGTTCAGTAGGAAGGTACTGCCGTGCATCCAATATTAAATCTTGACAGCTGCCGTTCAGTGAGCTCAGCTGTCTCCCGTCCCTTGTTCACAAAACCAGTCCTTAGGGAGTTCCCAGTACGGGAATTACCTTAAAAACGGTTAAGATTTATATTTTTTGCAATAAAATATTTAGAAGAAGTGACTATAAGTACACAAGACTGTGTCAAAGATTTGAGGATAAAATAAAACAACGACGACGACGTGACACGTCGGTGTCGCTCGCAGCTATGACCTCTGGCTATGACGTTCTCATGCCCGGTTCTCGATTCTCGTTTAGCACTGTGCTTGTCTCCTACTCCTCGCCCTTCGCCCGCGTACACACCGATCGGACAAAACATGAAAACGACGGCACGCCAATATTTTAGTGATAATTTTTTTATAATTTACAAAATATAAAAATTTTACACGTTACACTGGGAAGGGAAACACTGACACGGAGTGATAAAATTAATACTCTTTAATAACTTTAGTAAATATATGCTGGTTTATTTCATTTTATTTTTTTCAAAGTTGTTAGTGAATGTATATTATTTAATATAACATAAAATAAATTACACTAAATCCATATCCATACTAATATTATAAATCCGAGAGTTTTTGCGTGTGTGTGTGTTTGTTACCTCTTCACGCTCAAACGGCTTGACGGATTAGGATGAGGTACACAGATAGAATATAACCTGGAATAACACATAGAATACTTTTTACCGCGGTAAAATAACTTATTCTCACGGGAAAACACGAAAACTTCGTCATAAGTTGAAACTGCTGAGCGGAAATGTAAAGAAACAGATAGAATATGACCCGCAATAACATAAATAGGCTAATTTTTACCGCGGTGAAATAACTCATTCGCACTGGAAAAAACTTCGTCTTCAGGTGAAACTCCTGAGCGGAAATGACCCAGAAAACACATTGACAAAGCTAATTTTTACCGCGGTAAAATACTCTACCCCACGGGTAAACATAAATACTTCGGTAGCAGGTGAAACCGCTGAGCGGAAATATAAAAAAAAACAGATAGAGTATGACTCGGAAGAACACATTTTAAATTTTTATCGCAGGGAAAATATCTAATTTTCATTGGAAAACACAATATTTAGTAAAAGTTATTCTTCTTAAAAGTTATTCTTCTTCCGCGGGAAAAAACGATATTTCCGACAGTTAATTGCGTTGATAAACTTTAGTTTAGCCATGCAAACTAGAGGGCGCTGTTAGTTTCTAAAACGCGGTATCGTTGTGTTTTCCTCATTTTAATAAATTTTTTTTTCAAATTTTTAGGACATTTTAACTTGAAAACAATTATTTCATTTTTTGCATCATTTAGAATTTCGTATTTCGTGAGTTTTTCTATCTGATTTGGCGATTGTTATGGTATTCTGATTTTGCTTTCGTTTTCGTTGCTCTCATACCGCTGACTATAATAAAGCACATTGCTTTCACAAGTATGGATACAACTCCATACGAAGTATCTCATACATACTCGTACATAAACTTGCAACTTCCCACGTTTACCACGTGAAACACGTTAAAAATGTGAACAAGGACAGCGCCTGCCAAGACAGTGCCTGATGCATGTTCAGGGAACACGACTTTCGCGCATACAGAATATACAAATTCCGCGCGCACATAGTATACGACTTCCGAGGCACCGCCATGTTCAGCATACGAGCGCTCAGGGACGGCACACACCACGCCTGCTGCATACGCATTTACTAAATCCTGGCCATACTACAGCTGGACCCAGCAGTTTGTACCGACCTGCAAGGTACACACTTGCCTCACACTCGCACACATGTAATCATATATCAGGTGCTACTGTAACACATGAAAATAAAGATTCAGTCTGAACTTCATTTCCTCTCTGGACACCGTTTGCCTTTCTAGGGCACCATACACCGAGCTGCGACTACAAGACAACCTCTGGTACTATACAATTCTCATGTAAACTTAAATACTCTCTTAGAACTAATTTGCTATGCTACAATTTCGTCAGTTGCTATACTTCAATTTCGTCAGTTGCTATACTTCAATTTCGTCAGTTATGCTTTGGTTGCCCGGCATTTTTCGCAACCAATTAAAAAATTAAACACTTATTCTTACAAAATATTTTTGAGGCAATGTTTAAGATAAATTTACTTTCCTCATGTATCAAATGATGAGTGTTCGCAGCGGAAAATAATGTGTCCGTGGCATCATAATCCGACAGAATACTTCCATTCAAGAGCGAGCGCCACAGCACACGCCTTTCACTAAACCCTCAACATTTAATCCAATTTTGATGACCACATAACACTCTTACTAATTGGTAAAACTTGTTAACACCTTAGAACACAGAAATACAACTTAGAGTTTATAGCACGTTAAAGTTAAACATTTTCTTTATCGGTTCATCTTTTAAACATTTTGAACTTTAAAATTAGACCATGTAAATCACACCTCGTATGAAAAATCAAATTATAACATTAATCGAGCAAGTTAAATTTCTACAGAATTCAAACCTCATCTAAAAATACCTCCAACATTTCTTTCGACATTTGTTATTATATTTGGGAACGTTAAGAAATAATGAAAGAACTTGCGGGTACTTTTTCATTTAATCGAACAAAAAGATTTAATTTTTGGCTTAAAACATTTCACTTTAAACTTTTAATCTACACCTAAACGATTCGTCAGTGTCGTAAATACGACAACAAACATTATTTAAGAAATTGAACACAAAAACAAAACGTGAGGCGCATCAAAGTATTTCAACAACGTAATAACCGTCACACTATACAAAGATTATAAGGTGGACAGTAACAGGGACTCCCACTTCTGATGTCGGAGATTATAATAGAGGATCTAGATTTGTGGTCTCGGAAATATATCAGGATAGTGTTTATTTTTAAAAATTGTAAAAATGTGAGAGCGCATGTTCAACTTGCTCTCTTGCTTACGCATTTAATCATTATCAGTAGTAAGACAGCGTAAACGCACTGTACATTAAATATAGAGCAATTACAGTTCGACCACCGTAACACGTCTCCACCACAATCACACACCTGTGTAAAGTGAGGTACGTAATTACATGATAACACCAAAATATGCAAACTAACAGCAACACTACTTATCTCAGTGTTACACAGGGCAACCTCACAGCAACACCAATCCTCCTTGCATGCACTAGAAGAATTACAACAACAAACAGAATCACGACACACTCTAAGCACTAGTGGAATGACCACACTCGTAGAATGAATTCAGCGGCGCCTACAGTGAACTTTATACTGCACAAACAAATGGGGATTCTCGATATACCCTCATTTCAACCTCCATCCAACCAGGTATATTATAGACGCTCCGACATAATATATATAAGTATGTATGTATTTCTTTTATCTATGTACTTATATACCTACAATTCTACGTTTCTATTTTATGGTTTTTATAAAAATAATTTAATTTTTACGCTAAACCACACACGTTTTATTATTTTTTTGCAGTCCTGTCCATCCAAAGGTTGTCTTTTAGGGTTCCGTACCTCAAAAGGAAAAAACGGAACCCTTATCAGGATCTTATAGGATCACTTTGTTGTCCGTCTGTCTGTCTGTCAAGACCCTTTTTCTCAGGAATGCTTGGAGGTATCAAGCTGAAATTCATAACAAATTCTCAAGTCTACTGTACCTTAGAACTGTGAAAAAATCAAACTTCTAAGCCAACGCAATCAAAAGATACAGCCGTTTATGCCGTAAATTTTCGACATTCACAAGGGAATCAAAACCTACAGGGTACTTTCCGTGAACTCAGAATCTTGAAATTTTGTACAAAGCAATGTTTTATAGCACAGATAAAGGAAAATTGCGAAAGGCATAAAATATAAGTTACATGATATTATAATAAAAGTATTTTTAATAATTTTAAACTTATATACCTACAGATTTGTTCGGAACCCGCGGTGCGTGAGTCCGACTCGCACTTTTTCGGTTTTTTAACTAATTTTACGGCTCTGGGTTCTAGCCCTTTTGAGAATGACACTGTATGACACAAATGCTATGGAGTCATGCCAGAAATATGCATTTACAGTATTTAAATATATCGTAGAGATACAACAATCTAAATACTCTCAATTATGTAGGTAAGAACATTATGTTGAGAATGTATTATTTTAAGATCAAACAACCACAGGCCGCATGACTTTTTCCAAGTGACATAAGACATAACCCAAATAGGTTCAAACCTATATTTTTTTTGACACCTTCTCAGGACAAAATTCTTTGACAAAGTTTTTCAGGGACTGACACTTAACATTTTAAGATATTTTAGATATATAGACGCTACTATTTCTTCGCAACTAATTTTAAGTATGAAAGGCTGCCATTGTTCTTTATATTTTACATAAATAAGGCACAGTGCACACTATGGTAAATAAGTCATCGACATAACCAAGCATGGTTGGGCCAATAGTCGAACGTATAAAGTTCAACGGTTTAGCGGATGTATAGATGGCCAATCATGAAGAGAGGACATTTCACGAAATGCCCAGGCCAATCACGACCTGGCCAACCCAACGATGGATGGAATTTGGATATTTTTTAATAGGATAGAGCGATAAACGAGCCACAGTCCACCTGATGATAAGTGGTTGCTGTGACCCATAGACATCTACATCTCCTCTTAATAAAGAATCAAAATGTAGATGCGTAGAGTAAGCGTCAGTAACCTAATGGCAGGGCGCGGACCGCAAACTCGAAAGGTCGTGGGTTCGAATCCGCCATTCGACTACTGTCGTGAACCACTTCTAACACAAGCGTTTTAAGCTTACCAGAAGTGGTTAAAGGGAATATTAATAAGGTTTAATAGCATTACTAGTATTTTTCTTTATAAAAAAATGTAGATGCGTTGTCACCCGTGAGGACTACGATGGAATGCCTCTTTTCCAGTAAAAGGGTTTCCGGTTCTCTACACTCACCATACCCTATATAAAATATATAAATGCCCTATAGTATTTACTTGAAGCAAAAGAAAATGTTACCTACAAAACGTTTTACCCTCTTGAGTGGACTAAGGAGTATCACAAACTCAACGTAGCCTAAATAGTTACTTAAATGATAAAAAAATATAATTATAAAAATAGCATTATTCTATAAAAAACATACCCTTTTTTAACATCCTTAGGGGTGGAATTTTTTCTCTAAATTTATATAGGACCACATCTGAAATATAACTTATTTAAATAAAAGGAATCTTCAAAATCGGCCCACAATTGTCGGAGAAATCGTTGAAAATACATAAAAAATATATGTAGTCGTATTCCTCCTCTTTTTAAGTTAGCTAAAAATTGCAAATTTTAGCGCTGTAGCAGTAATTTTATTTCTTTTTTTCTATTCATAATGCAATTGCGCTTTCCACAACTACGACTGCATAATTTTGGCTGATCTTCCGTTCGACCAAATCGTAACGCATATCTACTAATCGAACTGTCTCTGTCGTACGTAGTAATTAAACACTCTTTGGTTTCAACAACTTGATCGCCGGTAGTACAGCCTACTGTCACTTTGTGATTTTTTATATAGAATAAGGATGACAAACAAGCACACAGTTCACGTGATACTAAGTGAATGTGAAGTGAATGTAGTCAATCGACACCTACATCTTCAATTAAAAATCAAAATGCAGATACGTTGTAACCCCTGAGGTCTAAGGTGGAATGCCTCGTTTCCAGTAAAAAGTAAAAAGGCCAATGGTTTACACTCAGCATACAAAACACAGCAGCATTAACTAGCACTATTATTTTACGCTAGTATCCTGCGAAAGTGTGTTCCTACCCCGGTCGAGCCCACCCATTTGTGCTACTTACTTACTTACTTATCGTCACGCACAATCCCTGACGGAGTAGGCAGAGAGAACAGATCGCCAAGTGTCACGATCCTTACATACCTCTTTCGCTTCTTTCAGATTCATTATCTTCTTCATACATGCACGTCTAGGTATCCGAGTACTCTTGACCCTCCCCTCTTCGAGCAATTTGCTCACATGGTCTTCGAAAGTTAGTCTCGGTCTACCTAGACACCTTTTAATATTAACTTTCGCGCTATATATTTTCTTCACCATTCGGTCTTCACTCATTCTCTCAACGTGCCCAAATCATCGAAGCACGCCCTTATCAATTTTTGTGATAAGGTCATCTTTCAAACCTGCCATATTGCGAATCTCTTCGTTTCGCTTTCGGTTAGCCATGGTGACGCCGCACAATTTACGAAGAGATCGCATCTCTACTGCATTCAACTTGCTTTTATGCTTCTTCTGGCATACCTAGGTTTCGCTGCCATATAACAAAGTCGGTACCAACACTGCGTGATGTATTGCAAGGCGTGCACTTTTCACTACGCCTTGCCTTTTGACTAACGCAGTCAGGGCACCATTGACTTTGTTCCCGGCAGCGACACGCCTGTCCACATCTAAATCACATCTTCCATCCCGGCTAAAAGCACTTCCCAAGTATACAATTTAATTTGTGCTACAATCATTATATATTTGCATCAGGCTCCAACACATATAATGGCCCCTAGTATAAGAATGTAGAGAGAAACATGACTGTTTCACTTAATTCTACACTTTAAACAAAATTTCTTGAACACAACTTTTCAAATTAGACTAATAACACACTTAGACACAACCTCTCAGTAGAGACTAATAGTGTAACTATTTAAAAACTTTTTCTTAAATTGTATACTGTGTCAGTGTCAAATATGACATATCCTGTATACAACTTTTATTCTTTAATTACTAATGCAATTACTTGTAGAAATATTCTATGTCGTTTAATTTAAAGGAAAGACTACGAGAACCTATTAAGTATTAACTGGCAGAAGACGATTTTATGGTATGTATTTATTATAATATCTTCTTCTATAATAATCAATTTATCAGCTACCGTGTAGGGGCGTAAGATAATCCACAACTACATATGACAGTCAATTAGTAAGCTGAAGTGGCAATGGGCTGGCCATATTGCTCGAAGAACCGAGAACTCGGGATAATGGTTGTCGAGTGGCAGCAGTGTAGGGCGGCTCCCCCATTAGATAGAGTGACGACCTGTTACAATATGTCACCTGCATATCGTACGATTGTTGCAAGATCAGGTGCCACTGCATGGCAATTGATTACCTTGTTTGTCTACTGTTCATAAGTGTGATATAATACCAGGCTAGAAATCTTGTTCGGAACAAAATCTCTCGGATCACGGATCGGATAATTTTGTTTTTGTGCCAAGATGTTTCACCTTCGTACCTCAAATCATCTCCGGTCGTGTCAAATGGTTCTTTCATTAAACTATGAAAGTGAGAGAATAGTGCACTAGTATTTGTGCACAAACACGTGTACTATCATTTACACAAACTAATCGTCTGCTGCGCAGATTGCAAGTCCAACTGGACTGTCCACAATAAAGATATAGAAATAATTATTATTATTGTTTCTATATCTTTATTTTTTCAAGCCTTGCGGCCGGTATTAATGCTAATTACGGGTGTTCACCAAGTAAGAAGCATATGTGCATTTTATTAAGTAGTGTGTTCTGGGATATTTGGCGAAACTTCGTTTTCATCTACTTGTAAAAAATTTCTCACGATACGGTACGCATTTAATATGGCGGCTTTCTGTAATTGTATGTACTTATTCTCACTTACTTACTTACTTATCGTCACGCACAATCCCTGACGGGGTAGCCAGAGAGAACAGATCGCCAAGAGTCACGATCCTTACATACCTCTTTCGCTTCTTTCAGATTCATCATCTTCTTCATACATGCACGTCTAGGTATCCGAGTACTCTTGACCCTCCCCTCTTCGAGCAATTTGCTCACATGGTCTTCGAAAGTTAGTCTCGGTCTACCTAGACACCTTTTAATATTAACTTTCGCGCTATATATTTTCTTCACCATTCGGTCTTCACTCATTCGCTCAACGTGCCCAAACCATCGAAGCACGCCCTTATCAATTTTTGTGATAAGGTCATCTTTCAAACCTGCCATATTGCGAATCTCTTCGTTTCGCTTTCGGTCAGCCATGGTGACGCCGCACATTTTACGAAGAGATCGCATCTCCACTGCATTCAACTTGCTTTTATGCTTCTTCTGGCATACCCAGGTTTCGCTGCCATATAACAAAGTCGGTACCAACACTGCGTTATGTATTGCAAGGCGTGCACTCTTCACTACGCCTTGCCTTTTGACTAACGCAGTCAGGGCACCATTGACTTTGTTCCCGGCAGCGACACGCCTGTCCACATCTAAATCACATCTTCCATCCCGGCTAAAAGCACTCCCCAAGTATACAATTTCATTTACCTGTTCTAGACATTCCTGATTTACCCATATTTCACACTTCGTTCTCTCTTCGTCCCTTTCAAATACCAGAACCTTAGTTTTATTAGCATTCAAGCGGAGACCTTTAATTTCACATTCCTCTTTCATACACGTGACTAATGCCTGCAGTTCTGCCTCTGATGGTGCAATAAGCACTGCATCATCAGCATACAGCAGACAATTTACTTTAATGTCACCCAATTTCACACCCAAACAGCTATCTTTCAGTTTCTGTAAACAGCTGTCGAGATACAGTATGAACAGCCAGGAAGACATGACACAACCCTGTTTTACGCCCGTTTGGACGCTAAACATGGGTGACAGGTCATGCCCTATCCGCACACAGGCTTTACAGTCACAGTAAAGTGACTGCACAGCCCTTAGCAATCGACCATCCACACCATACCCCGGCAACAGTTCCCACATTTTCTTCCTTACAACCTTATCAAATGCTTTCTCTTTATTCTCTTTTATATTTAATAGTTTCAGGCTATGGTGAAGATGTTTTGGGATTACTCCTGTAGTTGATAAAACAATCGGTACTATGTATACTCTTTCTTGTCTCCAAATTCTGCTAACTTCGTCTTGTTATCTGCATATTTGTGGATTTTATCTGTAATTGTCTTTGTAATATTATATGTGTTAGGTATAGCTGTATCAATTAGGTAGGTGATTTTATTAAGTTTATCTTGTAATGTAATGTCTAGTATATTATAATGTATTCTTTTGTTAGTTAGGATGGCGCGGTCGTAGTACAACTTATGTGTTGTATTTTCTAGAACTGTATTTGGGATGTATTTATAATAAGGTGTAATAGTGTCTTGTATGAGGTTATGTTGAATAGCAAGAGTTTGATGTATGATATTAGCTACCTGGTTATGTCTATGATTGTAATCGGTTTGGGTGTGATGTGCGCATGCTCCAGTTATATGCTGAATGGTTTCAGAATGTATGTGGCACATCCGAGACTTATCATCTAATACAATGGGGTCTTTAATAATATATTTCCTGTAATTGCGAGTATTTATTTGTTATTATTATTATCACATGGCAATTAGTTTTGCCTTTCTTTTTAACATTAAAATTCATATTTCATAAAGAATGCGTTAATTCTTATTATTTTTCAGATATCATCATAAATCATGGAGACATTAGACTACGCAGATAATACAAAAGCTGCATCTCCACTGAACTGGGACTCGGTCATAACACCAACAACCTCTCTCGACATTGATCGATCACCTTTTGGACAAACTTTAAACCATCTTCGCGTAATGAAGCAGGTACTACGCAATACATTAAATTAATTAAAATATTATGTAATAATCATTGTCCATACACATTAAGGCGGTCGCTCACTATATGTTGTGACACTCTGGTAAAAGATACAGGAAGTACAAGGATGGAGGTGGCTCAGCTTTGTGGCATTCCTTTGGTGGGCTTTATGTTCAGAAGTAGTCCAATTATAGATTGTGATGTTGATGGTGATGATGATGGTGTTAATACATGGATTGCTTATTTCAAAATATTGGATTTAATTATAGAATAAATAAAATTTTAATTAAAAGTTTTGTTAAAAAGTAAAAAACGGACTTGAAAAACTAAAAGTGATAAAAAATTTCCTCTTTGTAACTTCTGAAGTCGGTGCTAAGACATTATATAACAATTGAAGCCCAAATTAAAAATTAATACTATTAGAGTCCATTTCATCATAACAATCATCATCATGTTTCCCAAAGTAACTCTAGTATACAGCCCTTCACAAGTCCATAGCTGGACATGGCCCTCTCGCAAGGTATGCCACAAAGCCACGAATTCCCCCATGAGTCGATTTAGCTAAGGTTATCTGAATACATACACGATAAGTAACTAAGTAACACGAGAAGGCCCCAGGCTAGGATGGAAGTACAGCGGAGCTTCTGAAAGCAGGTGGAAAACCGGTACTTGAAGTCCTTCAGAAGCTCTTTAATTCCGTCCTCCATGGTAGCATTACACCGGAGGCGTGGAGTAGAATTGCGATGGTCTTGTTCTTCCAGAAAGGCGACAACGCTCTCTTGAAGAACAACAGACCGATTTCCCTTCTGAGCCGAATGTACGTGTTGTTAATATATATGCTATCCGATTACAGAACCAGGGTACGAAACCTACCTATCCAATTGCAGAGAGGTGTAAGACAGGGTGACGTCATATCCCCGAAACTCTTCACCGCTGCATTGGAAGACGTTTTCAAGCTTCTGGACTGGAAAGGATACGGTATCAACATCAATGGCGAGGACATCACTCACCTTCGATTTGCCGACGATATAGTCCTTATGGCAGAATCGCTGGAGGACCTAAGCACTATGTTCAATGACCTCAATAGTGTTTCCCAACGGATAGGTCTTAAGATGAACATGGACAAAACAAAGATCATGTTTAATGTCCGTGTCACACCTATGCCGGTAGTTGTTGGGAACACTAAGCTCGAAGTTGTTGACGGGTACGTTTACCTGGGACAAATAGTCCGACTAGGTAAGTCCAACTTCGACCGAGAAGTCAATCGACGGATTCAACTCGGTTGGGCAGCGTTCGGGAAATTACGGCACATCTTCTCGTCAGGTATACCTCAAAACTTGAAAACGAGACTGTACACCCACTGCGTGTTGCCAGTGATGACATACGGAACTGAGATGTGGTCCTTCACTGCTGGCCGGATAAGGAAGCTCAAGGTCGCTCAACGAGCTATGGAGAGGGTTATGCTCGGAAATTCTCTGTGTGATAAACTTTGAAATGAGGATATCCGCAGTAGAACCAGAGTGACCGACATAGCCCAACGGATTAGTAAGCTGAAGTGGCAATGGGCCGGCCATATAGCTCGAAGAACCGACAACCGATGGGGAAAAAAGGTTCTCGAGTGGCAGCCTCGTACCGGCAGGCGAAGTGTAGGGCGTCCCCCTACTAGATAGAGTGACGACCTGGTAAGATATGCAAGAATTGGATAGATGCAGGTGGCTCAGGACCGTGCTTTGTGCATTCCTTGGGGAAGGCCTATGTTCAGCAGTGGACTTGTGAAAGGCTGTAATAATGATGATGGTGACGCTAAGTATAAAAGCTAAAATATATAAAAATATTTGTACATCAATTTACATTACCAGACACTAAATTGCTACATTTTTTCCAGAGGAAAATACACACCGATCGTCCAACTATACCAGCTACTATATTCGAGAAATTGGCGTTTTATCGTGCACATGTGACAGTTCCTAATAAAACTCAAGTAATATGCATGGAACAGTATATGTTTAATAGGTTAGAAATAGATATTATTTTCAATTTGTGAATTAGTCCAGTTAATTTTTAATTTTGTTAATTTCTTGGATTTGTTGCTTTTCCAAACTGTGACACTCATTGAACCACGTACCGGAAACGGTAGAACAGCATACTAGCTGGCCAGGCAGACTTTCTTTTTTATTTTTTTCCCTCTCTGCTTTTTTTCTTATTTCTTTCTTCTTTCTTTCTAACAGTATCTTTCCGGGCATTTATTATATCATCGTTGGTTCGATTGTTAGTGATTATGTAATATCCGAAAGACTTCACCGATTGAGGTCATAATAACGTAATATTTTTTGTCGAGGCGATACTTAATTGGTATGCATGAATCCGCTAGGTTGCATTGTATTCAAGCTATTAACAAATCTATTTAAGACCAAAATGACTCATAATCATAATTTATATTGATTTATTAAAGAATAGAAAATTACAAAATCTAAACTCAATTAGTGGCGCTGAAATCGAGATATTATTAAATTTTATAATTTCTTTGTAAAGAGTCCGGAGTGAATTGTGTTTGTTTTGTAATTTTTATGAAACTCATTGCTTCATCTACCAGAAAGACCACAACTTTTTCCGAACTAGATAGTTTATTATAAAATGATAATTATGTTCTATTTTTGCCGTGTGATTACGGCAATAGATATAAGAGAAGCCATCAAGAAATATATATGCTGTATAATATATAGAAATGACGAAAAAAACTTATTGTTTTTTTATTATTATCTTCGATAAAATGTGTAATATTATCTCGCTTAAGCCATATGAGAGTAGCGTCAAAGGTGAAACACGTCTAGTTGTGCGGTGATCATTCCGCCTGCCTAGCTTGACGATGAAAATCTTTCCTACAACGGAACAGGCAAAGGTAGGTGAATATGTAAAATTTCTGTACTAGAAATATACGTACTGCCTTTGGATATTCTAGTTCGACTTGCCCTTATGTTTAGCAATTGACAAATAGATACTGAGGAAATGAAGTACTGAGACAGACTACGTACATTAAAGGATCCTTTAAGTCAATTTTACGCTATGACGTCACAAATAGATTCATGTTGGATCTATTTTTTCTCTTAGTTCATTCATTCTGTTTCGATAATTGGGATGACATTATGAAGTGGTGGATCTTTTTACGTCACTAATATACAGCAATCATATTATTAATACTTTAATATTTACAGGTATCTATGGTTTCACATAATAAACGTATTCTGCAAAAGTCTACCCAACACTTATGTTTATATGTTCCTTAGTTCCTACGCACCAAATCACCATTTCTTTCTGTCTAAAATGGCACCGATCGCATACGGTAATAACTATTGATAAACTTCTCTCTTAAATTATTCTGTCAACTTTTTTTAAATATAGGAGAAGGTGACAAACGAGCACACAGTCCACCTGAAGGTAAGTGGTTGCTGTGGCCCATAGACATCTACTTTTATCCTCGTTTGTGAATCAAAATGCAGATGCGTTGTCACCTGTGAGGACTAAGTTGATATGCCCCTTTTCCAGTAAAAAAGGGTCTTCGGTTCTTTACACTAACCATATGAAACACAGTAGCATTGAGCTGCTATTTTACGCTAGTATTCTATGAGAGCGTTGTCCTTCCCCTGTTGAACCGACCCATTCATGCTAAAACCATAATATATCTGCAACTTGGCTGTACTAAGTATAAAAATTATATGAAAATAGGTTTTTTTTTTCAGTTTTTGAAGTTGGTATTTGATTTTTTAATTTAATTTTTTATCGTTAAGATTAAGTTTTTAAATAAATCTTCAAAGATTAAAATTATAAGGGATGAAACTTTACGTGGTAGAGCCATGCTGCAGCTTTATTAATAGTATAGTTGTAGCACCCATGGGTCGGCTGGAAAATAAACTGGAAAAGAGGTATTCCATCTTATTACTAACGGCCAACAGTGCATCTGCATTTTAATTTGCAAATGAAGATAGATATAGATGTGTATGGGCCACACCAACCACTTACCATCGGGTGGACTGTGTGCTCGTTTGTCACCCTTATACTATAAAAAATAATAAGTTATAAATTCTTAAATATAATATTTTCTTGCCATTTCCTAATATCTGTTTGGTTTGGACAAGTTGTTATTTATAGGATGTAACTGGGCTATTATCATATCCGGAATCTTATACCTGATTTCATACATGGACTTCGTTGTTTTGCTGTTCGATTACGTGATTTCTGGCATTATTTACAGAAACCCTTGGAACAGGTACGTCGCTTTTGTAATAAATGTTTCAAATTAATTTAAAAAAAGTCCTCAAAATTTTAACACGTTAAAATTTATTCAACTAAGATCCATGTTAAAATATTGTATATTTTTTCTATTTGGTCGCACATTGGTTAAGCATTAACTTGCGTTGCTGAAGAACGCGTGTTAGAATCCCGCACGGAACAAGTGTTTGTTGGCCTACAAATATTTGTTCCACGTCTAGATGGTGCTCCTTATGCAAGTTATGTATGTAAAACACCTCCACGTTACACGAAAAATTCTTACTGTAGGGGAAGCAATAATTATAATAAATTAAAAACTAAGCTTTATGTACGTAATGATAAAAATTTATTGTCATAAAACCATCAGATAACTCTGAATAATTATTCGATCATACAATTCACTCTTGCGAAAAATTAACAAAAAATGTAAAAGCTCTTCATCGTTTACATTTTTTAAATTAATAAATCTACAAAGGAGAAAGGCAGGCTTGTATGAGAATTTCGTACAGCTAAAAAAATTCGTGTTTTGGGATATTTTTTGTTTTAATTGCCAGTTAGAAGGATATAACCCTATATAGCCCTATTTTAATTCTTAGATTTTTAAAACTTGGGACGTAAAAGTTATAAAAAGTTTTATATTTCAATTCAAAGATGCAATTAAAGATGCGGGACTTTATTTTAGCACGAAGCAACATTGGGTTTATTCCCTCTATATCAGGTATTATCTCTAGGGATACCTCTAATATAATATATTCCATGAGAGCGAAAATATTCATCCACATATGAACTGGTCTGGCCAATTTGGTATACACTACATGCAAATAGTATAAATTCCTCCATGGATAGCTGCGGAAAAGATAGGGTTGTCGCATCTATGGGTACAAACCAGGAACCTCACCTGTTTAAATTATGTGCTCTAACTAACTCGGCTTTACCGACACTATAGTGTTGGTTAAAAATAGGCTCTCACATACTCGTATAATTGAAACAAACTGCTCTGCATGTATGTTTTCTGTGAATGGCGGAGTGAACGCATTCAGCAGAACAGCTGCTATTTCAAAATTTGTCATAAGATTGCGACAGCCACGGTTTAAATATTCATGGCGGAGCAATTTGAAGTCTGTCTTAAAACGGCCATACACAGTTTCTACTACCCACCTGTTTATACAACACAGCGTGATCTGTTGGCTTCAAGAGTAGATAGCTATGATTAGCTGTCTTCTTTAGTCGTAGGCATATGACCTATGTATCGTTTCTCATGCAGACTATCCACGCAGTCACGAAAACCTCTATCTAAAATAAAAACATCATTTTTTCTATAAAAATTATTGAATTCTGTTTCGTTAATAAGTCATTCATTATGAATAGAATAGAATAATAGAATAGAATAATTTTTTATTCAATATTGATTATTACATAATTCTTATTGAAAGTCATTTTTTTATTTTCCACTGGTTCGGAAAATACCTCTGTCCTAGGAAGAACCAGCAAGAAACCCAGCGGGATTTTTTTTCAAACATCATTTAACAATAATTTCGTTTATACAATTTTAAATTATATTTCATAGAACCAGCATGGTGGCGATCACCAATAAGGTGATCGCCACCATGCTGGTTATTTTCATTCATGTATTCTTTGGTATTATAATAAGCCTTTTTGTACAGTTTCTCTTTAATAAAACTTTTAAACTGGTTTATTAATAAACTTTGAATATGTTCTGGGATTTTATTGTAAGAGCGTATACAATGCCCCATAAATGAATTACTGATTCTGTGGAGTCTAGTAACTGGTATTACAAGCTGATGTTTGTTCCTAGTGTTTAATGTATGCACATCCTTATTCTTATTAAAGCTATTTATGTTTTTATGTACATACATTACATTTTCATAAATATATTGCGATGCCAAAGTTAATATGTTTATTTCTTTAAATTTTTGTCTGAGGGACTCTTTACAATTTAGATTATAAATCGCCCGAACGGCTATCTTTTGCAAAACAAATAGAGCTTCAAAATCAGTCGCATAACCTATAGCAAAATTCCATAAGACATTACGCTATGAAAGTAACTAAAATACACTAATCTAGCTGTCTCAACATCTGTGAGATTTCTAATATTTCTTACAGCATATGCTGCAGAACTAAGTCTGCTTGCTAATTTAAATATATGGGGGCCCCATTGAAGTTTCGCGTCAATAGTAATACCAAGAAAAACAGTGGTATCCACAATATGGTCGCATCATTTGTAGTAGCACTATATGGTCCGCGTCCTTTCGCGAAACTACTATCAAGAAATAGAGAACGGAGGAGCGGATGCTCAACTTAACGTAAAAACGGCCAGATAATTCGCTAAATTGCGTTAGCTATTTAACGAATGATTTAAGTTTGTGACTGCATATGATGCACAAACTACAATCCAAAACAACAGCAAAAAAACTGAAAACTGAAGTGAACTGAAAGACATAATCTTTACCTGTCAATAAAAAATAGCCATATGAACAAAAAATGTTGATGACGAACAAGCATGCAACAATTATGTATTCTTGGGTATAATATATAAGTGTTTAATTATATATAGTGTTATTTCTATTTCTAAATAAATAATTATAATTTCGATATTTGTGTTATTTTACATATGGCAACTTCTAAAAACATAAATGCGTTCAGTTTACGCTTATATTACGTTTATTTATTAAAATATTTTTATTGATATTATAACTTTAGCCGGAGTTCTTAAAGTAAAGCACTAACATAAAAGTATATGGCTTATAAATGCCCTAATACGTGGTACAAATTCTATAACAAAACAACAAATAATTATGCGATACAAAATCTGCCGTTCTCCTTTAAACCACGATGTAAATTGATACAAGAAGTGTCAAATGAATAGAATCAATTAAAGCCGTAATATACGAAACTACTATAAAAAAGAAAACCGCGTACGTGTGACGACCTTCATGGCCTTTCATAAAATATTTCAACTGCCGCCGAAACGTACTCGTACACGCTACGTGGACGTGCTCCGGTCTTAATGAGAAAAAAATACTGTTAGATATAATCCTACTTAAAGTTTCTATTAAACCTTACAATAGCAATAAGGAATTTATAGTGTAGGTGTAGGAATTTAACCATGACTTTCAGAGTAAAAGAAATTATTATTGATGTACCTACTTATATGATATAATGATTGACTTTTTCGATGTGTTAGTGTTAGTAAGCACGGCTGCTCATCATGTCGTCCTGGGCTTGAATACTAGGTTGGGCCATGATAAGTAATTGGGATTTTCTTTCATGAAATTCTCAAGAGAAACTCGAAGTTAGAAAGTTAGCGATGTTCATCCTCGCGCCTCGGAAAACACGTGAAGCCGTTAATTCCGGGTGATATTTCTCTGATCCTGTCGGATCACCGTCCCATTGGACTATGAGAGTGAAGGATTAGAGAGTGCTCCTGTACTTGCGCTCTATGGGGGCTCTATAATCTTGTCCTGCGCAGATGGCAAGTCTCCTTTGAGACTGGCCACCGTGACCAAATTTTGGTCGGGTGGACATTATTGGTATTACTATAAGTAATAGTTTTAATTATTTTTTAGGATTTAGGTTTGAGTAATAAACTATGTATTTTATACGATAAGAAAAATTTATTTTTCTATTATATTACCGTATTCTTTGCATAATTGAATAAAACTAGATAAATGGATTTAATCGCATTTAATTCACTTATTTTTAATTCCCGACGTTTCGGGTGCTATGCAGCACCCGTAGTCACGTAGGGTCTGAGATGATAGACATACCGATGACAAAGTTAATTACAAACGGTCATATCTACGAAGAATGAGCTTACTGTGTCTTATAAAATAAACTCGATAAAGTCCGTAAAACTAGTTTTATTCAATGTGTAATGATCGTGTTTATATTAGAATTATAAATTCAAGGCGAATGTGAAACACATAGCATAACATATTGTTACGCGCCACTATTAATGTCTTGTACATGGCAACACTAGTTACACTAGCGCCCTCTAGTGTCGAGTAGCAGAACTAGGAGAGTCGAGATCCTTCCAGAAATGTCGGGACCGATATGTACTCGAACATTCTAGATGTCGCTACAGTAGAATGTTCTGGAAACTATTTGAGGCCCTATATAAGGCCGGTATAGACCACGACCGAGGCAGTAGTGAATTGGCGATACAAGAGAATACTTCGAAGCGAAATATCGGCGAACTGTGTTTTATTATTAGTGTGATTTTAAGTTGTAATTAGTTTTGTGTAATTAAATAGTCAATTTTGGTAATTCAATCGGCAGTTTGTAATTGTCTCAAACCCCAAGCTCGTAACAATTGGTGTCAGAAGTGGGATCAAATATGCCGATTTTACCTAAAGACGACACGGAGGGTATCTGTACCCGAAGTCAACGCCACCAGGAGACGGACCAGAGACGATTTGGTAATGCAACGCCGCGCAAACGTCGGAGGGTCAGCTGCTAACCACGGAGGCAGGCCCGTCATCAGCTCCTGCATCTACAGCACCTGACTTAGGTGCTCTGATGATGATGCTGCAGGATCAGGCTCGCCGACAGGAGGAACAGGCCCGCCGACAGGAGGAACAGGCCCGTCGGTTGGAAGAGCAGCTGCACCGCCTACAGCAGGAACAGGCCCGCCAACAGGAGGAACAGGCCCGCCAACAGGAAGAACAGGCCCGCCGACAGGAGGAACAGGGCCGTCGGTTGGAAGAGCAGCTCAAACGCTATAAGGAAGAGCAGATGCTCCTCATGAAGGACCTTTACGCTACCTTCGGTAAAGAGATAAAGGAGTTGAACGATAAGGTTGCTCAATATGACAACCGCCTGTCGGAAGCTGAAACCCGAATCGACCAAGTGTACAATCGGGTTAACAACGTGATGGCTGACGTGAAGAAAACGCTGGATGACCTCAAACATGGAGATGGAATTACAGCTCCCGTGGTAGCTACAACACCTTCGCTAGGTGGATTATTCAAAGTGCCGCCATTCGACGGGACTTCTTCCTGGTCGGCCTACAAAATCCAGTTCGAGACTGTTATGAAGGCGAACGGCTGGAATAAAAGTCAGGCCATGACTGCTCTCACCCTAGGCCTACGCGACCAAGCCTTAACTGTTCTGGAAGCTCTCGGTAAGGAAGTGACTTACGAGCAGCTCCTTGAGTCATTGGAGTCGAGATATGGCGACGCTCACCTGGAACACGTCTTTCGTGCGCAGCTCAAAGATCGCGTGCAACGCAGCGACGAAAACCTGCAGCAGTGGGCCCTTGAGGTGGAGAAGCTTGTTCGGAAAGCATACCAGTCTGTACCTGCGCTCATTGTAGGGAACCTGGTGCAGACATTCATCGACGGTATCCGCGACCTTGAAGTCAGAGCTGTTGTGAGGCTCGGGCACCACGAGACGCTTAAGGACGCGTTGGCCCATGCACTGGAGGTAGAAGCCGCGCAGCAGGATCATCGTTCCCATCGCGTCAGGGAGGTTCCTGCAGCTACATTTCACGACCGCAATAAAGGATACAGCCCTAGATGCTACGGCTGTGGGAAAAGGGGCCATCTTCGATTCAGCTGCCCTAAACGAACTGTAGAAAAAGGTGATCGATCTCGAGAGGATAGTGTGGCTAACAGCACCGCCCAGCAGCAGCAGGGAAACTGGCGGGTGCTGACTAATTTTAGAAGAGGTACTCCTAAGATTGTCCATGTGAATCGACTGGCGCGTTATTATGGGGCCAATAATGCTCGGGACGAGCATGTCTTAGGAGGGGGCAGTGTTACGCGCCACTATTAATGTCTTGTACATGGCAACACTAGTTACACTAGCGCCCTCTAGTGTCGAGTAGCAGAACTAGGAGAGTCGAGATCCTTCCAGAAATGTCGGGACCGATATGTACTCGAACATTCTAGATGTCGCTACAGTAGAAGGTTCTGAAAACTATTTGAGGCCCTATATAAGGCCGGTATAGACCACGACCGAGGCAGTAGTGAATTGGCGATACAAGAGAATACTTCGAAGCGAAATATCGGCGAACTGTGTTTTATTATTAGTGTGATTTTAAGTTGTAATTAGTTTTGTGTAATTAAATAGTCAATTTTGGTAATTCAATCGGCAGTTTGTAATTGTCTCAAACCCCAAGCTCGTAACAATATCATTGTATAACATAATGAAAAATTGTCTACCGCATTATGAACTTGTTGAGGCATATAATGTGCTAGGATTTCATTACTTTTAAAAAATAATTTGTCTTCGACTTTGACTTTTAAAGGAAATTATGTTTGCACATATTATAATGTATAAATAACATTACCATTTGAATTATTACAGATGCCCTTCAAAATCTATTTACTTTAAAAACTTCTCACTTTCTTGCTACAACTTGGATGAATTTTCTTCTTTGTTGCAAAACGAAACAGTTATCTTTAAATATGCACTTTACATTTCGTCAAAAAAAGAAAGTTTTCAAATGGCTCCTACTGCATATTTCATGTGAGAACTGTTATATTTCAATTCAGTATTATAAGCAAAGTTAAAAAAAACAGTGGCAAGAGTACACACTCTTGAATGTAAATGGGTTGTTGAAACTATCAATTACATTATTTTTAAACTGTAGTGACAAAGGAACTTACAGTCCACCTGACAGAAAATGACCCCTGCAGTCCCAGGACACTTGTAGCCAACTTCAAGAAAATACGGTTACAAATGCATTTTCAACTCTAAGTACTGAGATGTAATTTCTTGTAGTCTGTGATAGAAATGAGAGTATGAGTAGAGTTTAATAATAAATCGAATATCTATACACTTTATAATGAACGACTGCAATGCAAGCACTGATATTTGGCGACAGAAACAGGTCAGAGGGTGGTATCTACCCAAACAAACTCCTACACAGAAATGAAGTTCTAACGCCAAGTAAACTTTATTTTCTTGTCACTCTTATCTAATAAAAAAATGGTGGTGGTGTAACCATTTCGTGTACGCCGAGTACACAAAATGGTTACACCACCACCCATATTTTTATTAGATAAGAGTGACAAGCGAGAACACAGTCCACCTGATAATAAATGGTTGCAGTGACCCATAGACATCAAAATCTATCCTCGATTACGTATCAAAATGTAGATGCATAGTCACTCGTGAGGACTAAGGTTGAATGCTTCGTTTTTAGTAAAAAGAGTCTTCGGCTCTCTACACTCACCATACGAAACGGAGCAGCGTTAAGTTGCTATTTTACGTTTTTATTCTGTGAGAACTTCCCCAGTCGAGCCGATCCATTTGTGCTACAATTATACCACTAATATATCTGCAGCATTGCTCTACAACCTAAGAAATCATTTATCAAGAGCCTTTATATTTTTTCTGAGATTTCACATAACTACCTTTTAACGAAATCCACGAGACGATATCGAGTAATGAATTTTTACGCCTCCACTACACGGCATGATGCCATTTAAACTTAATTAAACAGGAGATGGGCGACATCATATACCTAATAACAACTGAAAGTAATAAAAATCTGCGATTACGGACCCACCTTCCGGCATGGTAACAATGACAAAAAACTAATGTATATACGGGCGATGCATTATGTTCTTCAGTAGACATGTTTATATTGAGTATACACTGTATATATTAGGATTTCATTCATGATTATCATCATCATCATTATCATTACAGCCCATCATAAGTCAACTGGTGAAAATAGGCATCTACACACATAGGGAATGTGATATTCCTTGAAGAAGGCAAAGGATATTTCTCCACAAGGAACGGTACTGAGCCATCTACCTACATCGCTATACTGCATCTCTTTTCAGGTCAACACTCCCATCTAGTGGGGAACCGCCCAACACTTTGCGTACCGATACTAGGCAGCGAGTAGAGAACCTTTTTTCCCATTGATTGTCAGTTCTTATTCAGATTCAGGAAATTATTATATTTTATTCAATTGGTATAAATTGTTATTCCAGAAATCTTGTCTATACAAACGAGGGAAAATACTTGCATTTTATTTTTTTGTGGATAGTAGCAGCTATTCATTACAAACAATTGTTTAAGAGATACGTTTGGAAAGTAAGCATAAACTTGAATTTTTTATTAAATAATTAATCAACACGTTACGGGTAATATTGAGCCGTAGTATTTTAGGGCTAAGCGCTCGCACTAAAATACACAGTACGCTAGCAAACCCTACCTGCACCAAGGAAATTGTTAATTATAATTATTTTAGGAGCTGATTTACCACGTGCTTGATGTTGAAGGAAAATCGTAAAGTTTGCCAATACACAATGAAACAGCGGGGCAGACTAATCGACCTATAACCCTCTCAAAATCCAGAGAAGGCCTGTACCCAGCTGTGGGACGTATAACAGCTTCAACATTTACTTTTAACTTTTACGGATAGTGCCCGAAATGCTAATAAATCGATGTTTACACGACTTTTTGGATGAAGTCTAAAATACTTTATAAATCTCATAAATGTACTCTACTTTACCCACTGTCGTTGATATTAATATTTACTATTATTTTGACAATTGTAAACATAGTTATATTAATTTTAATAATGATTATTTCAACGTGAGAATTAGACGTTTCGCTTAGTAAAGTAGGAGAAAGGTGATCTTTTACTTTATGAAGTAAAACCGCAGACGGAACTCGACGGCCGCCCATGTTAAAAATATTAGGGTTTCTTGTTGTTTAACTACGGAACGAACTATTTGGTTTGCAATATCAGACAATTCGATAGGAAGGACCTGGCAAGTTAGTCCGCAGTATATGTACACTGGGTGCGAGATGGTGACCTGCAAGATGGAGGACGACGGATTTGAACGACTTCGGTACCACTGAATGTTTAATATAAAATTCTACTTGTGCTAGTTAAAAGTTAAATTTACAGCCTATATACGTCCTACTGAAGGGCACAGTCCTACTGAAGGGCACAGCCCCCCCCCCCTCTTCTGAAATGGTTTTGGGTCAAGGAAATTACAGCCGCGCTGCCCCAATTCCTGTTGGCAAACTTCACATGTCTCCCAAAAACTTTTTTTCTTATTTCTCAGACATGCAGGTTTCTCCGCTGAGTACGCGGTAAATCAGTTCATTGATGATGGCAAGGATAAAAATGAATTTTTAAATTTACAGCGAAAGCTTAACCCCTGAGTAACGACGGCTCATTTGTACTAGTGGAATGTTTTAATAAAGAAATTACTCGATAACAATGTAGGCTGTAATAAGGTATTGGTGGAATTATTGTAAGAAAGCGGTTCTCAAACCTTTTCTTAAGATTTGCCTGTTTGTGATAATATTTGATGTTCTTTGCGCTTTTACCATTTTGAAGCTTTCACAGAGGTCTTGCGGAGCCCCAGGGATCCGTTTCACAAACTTTGAATAAGGCTGTGTAAGGACAACTTAAACCAGAGTGCTGTTGAGCAAGTGGTGTAATATGGCTGCTCTGCGACCACGATGGTAGCAGGGCCGCAGAGCACCTTGCTGGAACCGACAGTCAGAACCGTTTTAAGACTAATTGCAAGGATAGCTCGATATGACCTTAGAAACACTGACTTCTGCAGTCAGGGAGATATAAAAGCAAAAGAGTTTGGTTTAATGCCTATTTGGTATGAATTTGGCTGGGCCATACAGGACTTTTAGCAAGTCCCAGTCTTTACAGAATACTACCGGCGAGCCTTCAGTCCACTGTAGCTTCACTCCTGCCAAAGTTCTTTATCATTATTATTATTAAATTATATCAAAAGTCCACTGCTAAACATAGGCTTCTCCCGTAGTTTTCCTCTAGAGATAGAGAGGATTGCAATTGCAAAAAAGGGTAAGAGGTTTGGCAATCGCATTTTTACTACTTTAAGTTTTCATCAGGAACATGATATGGATTGAGACACCACATGAATGTTAATTATGAGGAGAAATACAGGTAGCTCTACACTGTTTCTTGTTTCAGGTATTAAATAACGTACATATGTTGTTAAATGTTGTGTATGTTTTGAGCTTCAGTCATATGGTTCTTACCAGTACATATTTCGGAACCAACAACAACAATGTAACCGTTTTAGATGATGATCCGAGTCACTATCTATTGGTATACATTCATAATTATAGTACATATGCTTTTATCCGCTACGTATGCTTATATGAAAACAATTATTTTATTTTACAGGATGCTGATTTAGACGTTTTATCTGAGTCTATGACAGCGCCACCTATTGTACATGTGCTTACATCACGTTCTACAACTCACGTAAGTGATCTAAAAGATATAGAATAAGGGTTAAATACGTTTTTCTTTTTTTTTTATAGGATAAGGGTGACAAACGAGCACACAGTCCACCTGATGGTAAGTGGTTGCTGCGGCCCATAGACATCTACATCTATCCTCTATTACAATTCAAAATGTAGATGCGTTGTCACCCGTGAGGACTAAGTTGGAATGCCTCATTTCCAGTAAAATGGGCCTCCGGCCACCTGCACTCACCAAGCGAAACGCAGAGGTAAACCTCTACTTCACGCTGGTTTTCTGTGAGGTCGTGGTACCACCCCGGTTCGAGCCGGCCCATCCGTGCGACAGCAAAAGCTGCCGCGTGGCTCTACCACTGTTAAAAACACGTGCACATAGACATAAAGCTACGTGGATATTGCACACTTATATCTACATCTATGCTGGAATAAGAATAAAAATGCGAATGCGTTTTCACATTCGAGTTAGTCCTCATATAAGAGGCATTCTAGCCTCATTTTCAGTAATAAGGGTCTTAGCTTCTTTAAAATAACCATATGAAACACAACACCATTAAGCTGCTATTTTACGCTTTATTACTTATTTTACGGAATACCCGTAAGTGAGTGGCTCTTCCCCGTTCGAAAATGGGCTTCTTTTGTTCATACATTAGAGTAGATGGAAATTATGTAACGTAAGATAAATAATTATTTTGGATGATATGTTGACGGAATCAATATCATCAACATCGTATTGATTCCATCAACATGTAATCTTGCCACTTCACAGTTCAAAAAGTCTTTTCTAAAGATTTGCCACAAAATGTGGTCGTAAACAACTGCATCTCTGTAGTTTTTGAATATATTCTAGGTTGTCACTTTCTGATGGGAGCCAACCTACAGCTGCTTACTGGCAGTGTTTTCTGGTACGAAGCTGCCACTCAAAATCCTTTCTTGAAATAAAACAGGAAACGGACAGCAGCCTCTTCCTAAATTACAAGTCGAAATAATAAATAACTGCAACTGGCGATCCGCCTGCCAAGTGGGGCCTCTTTTTTTTTTACATGCGGAAATGCCTACGCATACCCACCTCGCGGGGGCAAGGACGGGTTATGTCGGACTCGCACCGACTAAAACCCCATGGTGTTCCACCCTAGTCGCATATTGGCAGGGCCACGGGAACGCTTTCGCACACTTCCGCGGCCCCACCTGCGCTGGCCGCCCCATAGCGGCCTCTCCTCGGGAGAGGAACACTCCTCCCCCATCTCCTTCTCCGGTGAGGCGCACCAGAACACATGGCGCGCCCTCCTCCTCGGCCTCCAATTTCACATGCGCAACGGACGCCCCCGTGTCCGATGCGCGAAGGCCATGGGGCCAGGAAAAACTAGCACTCAGGAGCACCAGCCTTCCTGACCTCAGCGGCGGATCTGGTCTATGGCTCCGCCGCCAACCAAAATTCGGCTGCGGAGGGTAGGGAGAGCGGCGCCTCGCAATACCGGCACTCCTCTCCCCCCGCAGCCCCACCACCACCGCATCAACGGTGCGGCCCCGTTTGAGTCGCGGAGGATAGGGCGAGTGGCGCATCGCCATACCAACACTCCTCTTCCTCCGCGACTCCACCCCGTCTGCAGAGGTAGGGGTGGGGAGGACACCCCTCTCGCAGTACAACAAACACAAGCTAGTAATATCAGTTTCTCGACTCCACAGAGTCGTTAATTCATTCTTGGGGCAATGTATACGCTATTACAACAGGGTCCCGGAAAGTGTACAGGCTCTCTCTATTACCAAGTTTAAATGTTTTATTAAGTTGAAACTGTATTAAAAGGGTTATTTTGGTATAATTGAATACATGGTTGATAATAACCCCTGAGAATGAGGTGGTCGCTTCCAAGCTGTTTCTAAAATAAATTTTGTATCTACCAACCATTAATGTAAAATATGCTTTTAAAAAAAGTCCCGCTGGGTTACTTGTTGGTTCTTCCCAGGACAGAGGTTTTTTTTTCTAACCAGTGGTAAGGTAAATAATTACTTTCAATAAGAATTACACAAGTGATTTATATTAAATAAAAAAATATTCTATTCTATTCAATTCTATTGACTTTCTTCACAAAGAGTAATTGGAGTCACCAATGCTTAAAAGAGGTTTAATTTAAAGCAGGTTTAATTTAAGATAGTTCTTAGAGAAAAATCGTTTTTAGAATAAATTATTTTTATATATTAAATACTCGTACTATTACATAATTGCAGATACAGCCCGACCGTGACAGTATAACCATGATAATTTCAAATTCATTGTATTATTTATTTAGGGGCTGGCTATCATTTAAATTGAAAACGTATTGTGAGAGTATGGTAAAAGCTCCTTTACTCTTTCCCGTTATTTTCAGTAAGTTGACCTAAAAATAAACTAATTTGTTATTTTTTAGCATAAAATACAACATAACCGCCTGTATAAGAAACGCTGTGTATATGATGTTTTAAAAATAAATAATGACATAAATAAACAAAAATTAATTAAATTTGTACCATGTTGCATGCTATCTATCATCAGATAGTTAACCCATGTTTACCACAAATATTTGTTAAAATAGTTCAAGGGTACAGATTGGCTCTGTAAATAAAAATTCTCAGGTCTAACTAGTGTTTCAGTTGAAACACTAGTCTGTGATCGTTTTTTATGTATAAGGGTGACAAATTGGCACACACTCCACCTGATGCTAAGTAATTGCTATTGCCCATAGATATCTACATCTATTCTTGACTACGAATCAAAATGCAGATGCGTTGTCACCCGTAAGGGCTAAGATAGCATACTTCTTTTTCAGTAAAAAGGGTGTCCGGTTCTCTACACTCACCATACGAAACACAGCAGCATTAAGCTGCTATATTACGCTGGTATTCTGTGAGAACGTTAGACCCGACCTATTAGTGTTACAACAATAAAAAAAACAACAGTAAAGAAAATACCACAACGTAAAGAAGATCTTGCAGACTGTGATTCCTTTTAATGGGGATACGCGAAAGACAACCTTTAATAATGATTTCTTATATTTACGTGAACACTACACATTTAAATAAAACTAATTTTTACGGCTTTTTTTATTTTTTATCGTGTATATTAACTTATTTATATTCCCGACGTTTCGGGTGCTTTCCAGCACCCGTGGTCACGGGGTACTGAGGTGTATGACGTCCTGATGTCATTGTTAGCCCGGCTACCTTCAGTTTTTTTTATATTAATTTTTGGTTCGATTAACGCAGAATGAGCTTACAATATCTTGAAGTCTAGTAGTGGTATACTTGGGTTTGAATTTGATTTTAATTATGGGATCCCAAGCAGATGGCAGCACCCATCCCATCTTCTCTATTGAAATGAGGATGTTTTTTTTTTAATTTCAATAGCCTCGCGAATCATCCTTGGGAGGAATCGGTGTACTTTTGCGAGGATTTGTGGTCTATCAAATCTAATGTAATGGCGAGGACGATCTTGAACATGTTCACAAACTGCAAACTTCCCGATACGTCGGTGCTTCATGTCAGCTATATGTTCTTTAACGCGGGTTTTTATAGATCTTTTTGTTTGTCCTATGTACGAGAGACCACATTCACAATCCAGCTTGTAAACTCCTGTATCTTGTAAAGGGATATGACACTTGACCGACGATATTTAAATGGTGAATCGCACCATCATCCTTCACAGTTAGCTTCCGTGGAAAAATCTTTGTTTCAGAGAGCACGAGGAATCTGTTACAGAAAATATCTGGCCGCCGAACATCAGCACGTCGAGCAAGTACTGCAAGACAACAATACATATAACATATAAGCCGGGCTAACTATGACATCAGGACGTCAAACACCTCAGTTCTCCGTGACCACGGGTGCTGGAAAGCTCCTGAAACGCCGGGAATATAAAATAAGTTAATATACGCGATAAAAATCCGTAAAAATTAGTTTTATTTAAAGCTTTAATAAGTCCACCTTTAAGTTTTACTGGGATGGTCAAAATTGACCAGCAACGTATTGAAAACTTTTCCGTTTATGCGGTGACATTTTTTTTTATCTGAGGAAGTAGAACTTGATTACCGCATTAATGTTAGTAATGTAACACTCGTAATGTGGATGAAAATTTAAATTATGATATTACATGAAAAAAATAATAATAAGTGGGTGTCGTGGAACACTCGGTTGTAACGAATTTACTTGCGTAGTATATTATTATTGTTAAACGTAGGTATTATATTATTGATTAAAAAATAAAAGTAAATGAATTACTAGCGTCTTGAATAAAACATTTTTTTACGAATTTTATCACGTTTAATTTACTATTTTAATTCCCGACATTTCGGGTGCTTTACAGCGACCTATGGTCACGGGGTGGACTAGCGTCTATTAAAACGAAGCGTCATTTGAAATAAAATAATATTTCTTTCATGGCAAGATAAGAAAAAGTGCAAGGGAGATGGATATTATTCCATTTCCTTCCTTATTTCGCCGCCAAGCCCGTCTACACCATGACACAAGGGGTAGTTACGAAAAAATCTTACTCTTTTTGTCGCCTAGCTCCCATCCGCGTACCGTCCGATAAAGAACTTCGTTCCAATATACCATTCACTATTCTTATGTGTATAATATTTTGTGAAATACATTCATCTGAAATGCGAATCTTTACGCTGTACGGCTACTGCCTGTACTGCAACCGCGTTATTTTACATATAACACCCACGTTCACACGTCCCCTATTTATTTTAGTACCACGTAAAGTTAGTCCTACATCTAATTATGATTACTGTAAAAATAAAATAAAAGTTGTTAATAATAGCAAATTTGAAGACAAATCATTAATTGTTTCCAAACAATAATTTATGTTCCCGACGCAATAGGAATAATTTTTATTGTTGAGGCGTCACATTGCGAAGATGGGAGGTTTGACCACAGCTTAACCCATCAGAAAGTTGATGATGATGTTATTTCAAAGGTGACATAACTGATTTAATAACTTGAGATTTATCTCGACATTAAAACGCTTGTTAATTTTTTCAATAATCATATATTGTCCAGTTGACGTGCTAAAATCCGTGAACAAATTTTATCCAATTTTATAACCCAGTAGGAAGTTCTCAATTGGTATGTTTATTCCTTTTTAAATATATTTTTGTCTTCGTTAATTGTATATCGTTTTAATTAATGTTTTTAAATAAAAAATGGCTTACTGTTTAGGGTATTCGTCCCAAATAAATTTGAAGAAAATTACCTACCCTAACCTAAACCTATATGGTGTGAATAACCGCGTAGAGAATCCTCTACGCCATATCGTCCCGTTTTATTAAACGTCTATTATATATAACTCCATTATTTTTAATTATAATTATTTAATTATGCTTAAGGGTCATTAACATAACATTATCTTGATTCTAATTCTCTAATAAAAATTTTCTACTAATTTATTAATAAAGTGTTGTGCTGTACCTACAGAAACATTAATGTGATTATTTACAAACCTCATTTCAGATTCAAGCCCGTTTTTCTTTTTATGGCCTATATATTTTTCCAATTTCTATTTTGGAGACTTCTATACAATTATATTTTTCACGTTGAGTTTTATGACTGAATTTCTAACGATTGTAAGTGATGGTTTTGAAAGTAGACCTATTATTTTCTTAATATATTTTCTAATATCATTTATTTATTATTATTATCAAAGAAGTGAATCAACAAACCGTTATCACATAAATTCTAATAAAGCGGAAGATACTTGTTGGATAAACACAAATACGTAATATACATATAGACAGGCCATCGATAGAATTTCTTTGCGTTGCACAAATCGACACAAAGAAAATACCGAATTTAATTTGTGTCGCGGTCTCTGCATTTGTTGTTTGTGTTGTAAGAGTAACAAGCGACAAACAATTAGTTATTTCTTACATAGATATATGTATGCCATCTAATTATAGAGTAGAAAGATTTTTTTCTAAACACATACTAGATAGAGTGATGACCTCGTAAGAGATATAGGAAATAATGGATTCAGTTGGCTCAGTATCATGCTTTGTGATGTTTCTTAGGGAAGGCCTATGTTCAACCGTGTACTTTTGATAGGCTATCATGATGATGTTGAGGATGGTATGAAAGTCAAGACGAGCACATGGAAAATGGTTCATTTTTGTCTTTTTAAAAGTTCGTCTATTGATTTCAAATTTTTGATTCATAATTTCATAAATAGAAAATTTTATTGTTATTATTGGATATTTGACTTCTTATATTTTACATTAGGTCTCGATAAAGGAGTCTGTTTAATCACAAAATATTATTGTACAGATGATCTTTAGGAATACTACTGATGTAGAAATAATATTTTAGATAATTACACTCCAATGTTTAATAGAAATAATAGTATGTGAATGGAAATGGGCCAAGCGAAAGATTGTTACCGTTATATTAATTGCAATTGGCATTATTTATAATTTGTGTTCTGATATGTTGGTAAGTAAATGACAAATATGTTACCGATTACTCATAAACGTAATGATAGAATTCATCATCATTATCATCATCACCATGTCGGCATTTCACAAGTCCACCGCTGAACATAGGCCTCTACCAAGGAATGCCACAAAGCAAGGTCCTGAGCCATGCAGTTGGCCATTGACTTCCTGCATATTTAATAGGTCGTCACACCATCTAGTAAGGGCCGAACACTTCGTTTACCGGTAAGAGGTTGCCATTCGAGTTACCTTTGTTCCCCGTGGAATGTCAGTTATTCGAGCTATATAGCCAGCACATTACTACTTCAGCGTACTAATTCGTTGGGCTATTTCGGTTACTCTTTTCTACTGCGAATATCCTCATGTCTAAGTTTATCACGTAGAGAAACCTAGCAGAGCATAGCTCTCTTCATAGCTGGCTAAGCTAACTTAAGCTTGTAAGTGCGGCCAGCAGTGAAGTACTGATGATAGAATTAATAACATTCTTATCTGATGAATGTTACTAATACCATGCTAACCACTGGTCCGTTATTAGATGCAGTGACAAACTAATAAGATGACCATAACTTAGTTGAATGCAGGTAGCTCAGTACCGTTCTTTGTAAAAGTATTTGGGGAAAGCCTTTGTTCAGCAATGGACTTGTGAAGAGTTGTATTAATGATTTTTTAGTCCAGTATGAGACTGCAATATTTCTTCGCACGTTACTCATAATCCACATTAAGTATTTATTTTATACACACGTTGGTGTCATCCACTTGACTCTATGTTTCGAGTTAACAACTGTGAAGTTTTAGAACTTCTTTGTAAAATCGGCTACCAGACCTTCAAGAAAAAAGGAAATTTCTTTTTATAAGGCTGGCAACGGAATTGAAATTTCCATGGTGTTGTCCGTTTGCCTCCTGTTCTTTATAAAAATCATGCGTGAGTATCGTGTAACACTCGGTTGGAACGAAGGTTCTGTCGTAGTATATTATTACCGATAAACGTATTATATTATTGATTAACAAATACAAGTAAATGAATTACTGGCGTCTTTTTTATATTCTAATAAGCCATCGCTTATCTACGATCACACTGATAGTAAAGGGTGATGTATCCTAAGGTGATGAAGAGCACTGACTTAACAAAAGCCTATTCACTCTTGCCTTGAAGACACTCACAGTGTAAACGAAAGTCTATTAAAATGAAGCGTCATTTAAATAAAATAGTATTTATTTCATGGCAAGATAAGAAAAAGTGTTTTCCAGCTCTTTTCCTTATAGCCGTCAAGGCCGTCTACATTACGTCAGAATGACGAAAAATCTTACACTTTTTCTCGTCTAGCCCCCATCCACCAAATTCGTACCGTCCGATAAGAAACTTCGTTCCAAAAATGCTACTACTTATTTGTATTAGTTTAAACTTGCACCAAAGTTCCAAGAAGAATTTCATGTTTATTTAATTCTAGACTCGAGGGATTCTGTACATATACAGCATCGGTATGGTAACGTTAGCTGAAGTGTTGGTTATATATTGCATCTACCCATTCGATCGTTTGGTGGATGACATAACTTTTTATTATGGAACATCTCCGACAAGGCTTAGGGTGCTAAATTTCAGTTTAGTACCAATTTTTTATGCTGTAAGTAAAACATTGGTCATTTAATATTTTAGCAAGAGCGTTCGTAGTAGCTCAGGGGCTAAGGCTCGCCGTAAATTTCTTAACACCTGTAAATGTACCTGTGAAGTAAGTGTAAGTAAGTGTCTTAGTAAGCTAGGTTCGATTCGCGTCGGCACTAATGAAATCATTGATTGCAATATTAAAAGCAGATATACGACTTACTCGTCATTGTAGAGAAACGACTAAGGAAGCCTGTATGTTTTTGGAATGAAGCTTCACAAGAGGAAGTGAAGACCTGGTAAGACATGCAGGGATTTCATAGATTGGGGTGGGTTAAGACCGTGTTTTTTGATACTCCATAGTGGAAGGCCTATGTTCAGCAGTAAACTTGTTAAGCGTTTTAATGATAACGAGGCTGAATTACATAAAGCCGTTACGTAAAATGTTATTATTTGATAGTATAGCCATCTTCTAGATATAAAAGTCGACTGTCGAAATGATAGTAAATTATTAATAATAGGGTAATACCACATTTTTAATAATTTACTATCACCGTCAGCCATATAAGCTGGAATATTTGTTATATGCTTTACAGTCAGCGTGATCGCTTGAAATCTTTATTATTATTGAGTCGTTATTTCACTCACTTTCTCTCTCTCATGGATATGGGGTATGGGCAAATTCTCTAGCGCTGATGGCGTTAGCGTTAGGCGTAGTGTGTTATTATTATGTGTTTTTAATTGCTTTTTTTATAGGATAGGGGTGACAAACGAGCACACAGTCCACCTGATGGTAAGTGGTTGCTGCGGCCCATAGACATCTACATCTATCCTCGTTTGCGAATCAAAATGCAGATGCGTCCTCACGGGTGAGGACTAAGATGGAATGCCTCATTTCCAGTAAAAAGGGCCTCCGGCCACCTGCACTCACCAAGCGAAACGCAGAGGTAAACCTCTACTTCACGCTGCTATTCTGTGAGGTCGTGGTACCACCCCGGTTCGAGCCGGCCCATCCGTGCGACAGCAAAAACTGCCGCGTGGCTCTACCACTGTTAATGTTTGTTGCTTTCAAGTATTGTTAAAATCAAAATATCGAAGAACCAACAACCGTTTTTGAAGAAAGGTTCTAAAGAGGCAGTCCCGTATCTGCATGCGGCATGTACGCCAGTCTCTACTAGGTTGATGAAGTTCCGATAAGACAAGCAGGAAGAAGATGATTGCAGAGGCTCCTAGCCGTGTCTTGTAGTATTTGGGAAGGGCTTTGTTCGACAGTGGACTTGTGAAGTGTTGTAAGAGTGATGATGGTGATGATTGTGATAATCAAAATGTAATTTAATAAATTTGTGGATCTGAATGTTTGCTCAATAATAATTTATTAATTGTTACACGCCTGTATCATTGATAATAATTTTAATATGGGTATTACATGGTTTAAAAAAATGACATGACATAAATTCCGCTAATAGGTATAAGACTATTGCCCGCCGCATTTCTCTGGAGTCTTCATGAATGACATGGTAAAATGGTTATATTTTTTTTAGAGACAAATGTTCAATATGTATGAAGGACTTTTCAAAGTGTTTGAAAAATTTAATGATACTAATTATAAAAATTACTTATACATCCTGAGTGTCCCTTATTTACTCGGTGCAGTCTATGCTGCGTTTGTATGTCTTTTTATAAAGAAAAAGGTAATTTTCAATATAATTTATTTTTCCACTTAGCTTTTAACTAATTTTTAGCTAATTAATAAGGCAACCTTAAATTTCAATAAACATATCTAAAAATTTATTAAATAAATTATGAAAGTTTCATTGATCGTGATGACGGTGTTAGAGTATTCGAGTTATTTTTTTATAGATTTAGGGTGACAAATAAACACTCACAGTCCAGCTGATGGTATCATGGCTAGTAGAAATCTACATTATTTCCCCTTAATTTAGATTCAAAATGCGGATGCATTGTTGGGGTTTTAATATTAATGCTTTATCCAGTAAAAAGGGTCTCTGATTCTTTATACTTATTACATGAAACACAGCAACAGTAAGCTGGTATTTTGTGAGAGCGTGGTCCCTCCTCGATCGAACCGACTTATTCATGCTACAAACATAATATAGCTGCAGCATAGCTCTACTACGTATTCCACTTTGGTAAAAACTAATAAGATCTCAGGACATGCTATAGATTATATTATAACCATTTGATTAACGTCAGAGGTAAAATATCTAGTTCGGGGTCGGTTAGACAAAGTTGCGAAATATTGGTTCGAGAACGCCAAGCGACCGTAACCTTGATATACCACATGTTGTAACTTATATCTCAAAGAACTGACAACCGATGGGGAAAAAAGTTTTTCGAGTGGCAGGCTGATACCGTTAAGCGAAGTGTAAGGAGGCCTTCCACCATATGTAGTGACAAACTGGAAAGAGAGACAGGAATTTTATGGATACAAGAGGTTCAGGACCATGCAATGCTGAACACAGGCCTCTCCAAAGGAATGCCACAAATCCTTGGGAAGGCTTATTTTAAGTAGTTTACTTATATAGCCTGTAATGGTGATGATAATCAGATCAACAATCGAACGTTTAAAAAAGCAAATCTACCGTACAGTCAGATATACTCATGTCCAGTTGTTAATTTTAAGGCTACTGTTGATGATGATGAACAGATTCTGAATAAATACAGTAAAAATTCAAAGAAACAATTTAATTAAACGAATGTTGTAAAATTTTATAGCGTTTAACTTGTTTAAATTCCCTGAAGTTTCCGGCACCTTTTAGCACTCATCTAAAGTGAACTACGTGGGTGCTGTAATGAACTTGAAAGATAGGGAAACTAAGTTAAATTAAACGCAATAAAATACGTTAACCTAATTCTAATCAGTGATTATCAGTCATGCTGCAATATATAAGAAATATTTCAATAGATTTTTAGTTTGCTTAGAGCTTAGTTAGTTACCGTCTCTACTACAGCATTTTAAAGTCCACTGCTGAGCACAGACTGCCTCAAAGAGGGGATGATTATTATAGATCTTCCCCTAGGCAAGTGGGTTGGCAGCCGCAGTTTTATTTTTTTAGTCGAGACGTTAGTAACATTATAATTAATTAATATTATTAAAATACATAGATATATTGGTTCCTGATTACAAAAATATCAAAAAATTTTCTTGTTGGAAATTCTCTAAATAATGTTTTATTTTATATACTTTCATCAGCTAGCTTAATTGAACTGTCGTGTATAATGTTTCAGAATATTAAATGTGTAATTAAACCTCATTCGGAGTGGGGTCCTAAGGACATTGAAACCCGGCGACTCAGGAAACAATATGACTCTCGAAATGTGAATATAACGATGTATTTTTAAAGTCTAATGAATTTATACATTCTTATAGCTAAGTGCAAAAATATATTTCCATTTATTTTGTATGAACTTTAGTACCTTTTTTGTAGAAGTAAGTTTGAAAAACGAAAACACAGGCACATAGTGGTAGGTGGATGTTGTTTTCTTAAGACAGAAAACGAAAGAAAGAAAGAAAGAAAGAGTTTATAATTTATTTTAATTGAGAATCAAAATCCAGATGCTATGTCACACTGAGAATTTTTAATTTAGATTGATCTGGAATTTCTCGTTTACAAAAAAAAAGGTTCTATTTCGTCACTCACCATACGAAACATAGCAGCATTATAGTGCGATTTCTTGCAAGTATCTAGTATTCTATAAGAACATGTTCCTCCTAACCGGCTCACTCGCACTGCAGCCGTAAAAAGCTGCACTGTGGCTATACTACGTTAAAATTTTACAAATAAAAGTAATTATATTCTTACTCTTTAGAACCTTTACCCTAAGCCTGCCACGCTGGGCTACCAGATTGGTAAGTATATTGCCGAAACATTCCGGTAAACCTTTTTCTTTTCTTTCTTTCCTTCTTTTCTTTCCTCAACCCGTTAAAGTCTTGGACTTGGACGTCTCCCGTTGTGGAGGTTTACTGGTGACGCAGTATTTTTTTAGTATCAGACGAGCTCAGACGTTTGAGTATTTTATTTCTGACTACTTCGTTGATCTCGTGGCTTCAAGCACGTCTGCTCATTATTTGGTCTCAAATTTGAAACTAGTCTCACCAAAAATCAGCTGTTCGATTTTCTGTCAAGAAATTGCAGCTAGAAGCCAGCAAGTTGGTGGTGTTTCTCCGTCGTGCTTTAGTAAACACGTAAAGCTGTTGCTCCTACGTCTGATATCTATCAGGTCTATTCAAATTGACATTCCATCGGACTATGAGACTGAGAGAATAGGGAGTGCGACTGCGTTTGTGCACACACTAATGCACTACGCACACTCGTGCGCTCGTGCACATAATTCTGTCCGTCGCAAATGGCCAGTCTCCGTTGAGATCGGCCATGTAACCAAAATTCGATCTAAAGTTCATTATTTTTATTACACCTGTATCAACTAAGATAACTAATCTGCTATATATAGAAAGCCGTAATTTATTTCAATCATTTCCTTAAGTCATCTCTTACAACATTTACGGGACAAAAAGGTGTGAGGAGCTCTCTTAAACTACTATCACAGGGAAAATTTGTGCAAATTTAATCAGATTTTATCGCTGGAGCTTCGTTAATTAGTCAGCAGATTGAACCCAGTTTTAGTGACATTTTGTAAAATAATATAAGTATATTCGTCATAATTTGGGTGTAAGGAGACATTGGTTACATTTATCCTTAAAAATCAAACTTATTTCAACATATAATGATGCAAAGAATTTGATACACAATTGAAATTTTAAATTTCTATTATTAAATTTTGACTCAAGTTTATCCGAGTAACATACGGTGAATAGACAGGAAGAGTGCCAAAATTTGTTATATAAGTATCAATTATTAAAATATTCACATAATGTTTTGTATTTAAAATATGAATAGTCTTGTTTTTAACCAAATTTCCTAAAAACTCGCTATCTTCTTTCTTTGGTACATATTTAGAAACTGATTTTAAACTAACTTACCCACTGGCTAGAGGCTTTAAACTTCAAATATAGATCAAAGATGAATGACAAACTAATAAAAATATACTTTCTTATCTATCCGTTTGTTTGTTTGCCTATTCAGTACAAATTTAGCTTTCAGTTTTAAACTTACTCTCAGATAAAAAGCTCAGGACTTGCAACGTGATAAAATTTTTGAACTACAATTGTTAATAATTGATGTTATGGCGATGGAGTCGCGTGTGCAGGGTTACATAGCTGCTTCGCGATGAATTGCTTACTTCCATTTTCCTTCAACTTCATTCTCAAGACTTTAACTCGCTTACATATTATGGTACTGAATGTTTTTTGAAATCTTGTTTTATTTTTTAGTACATTGGATCACAGGCACCTAGAAATCTAAGTCGTTATATGATACAGAAATCCAGGCTCGAATCATACAAGCTTGACATACAGTACGATAACGTTGTACGGCGTTCATCTTTGACTTCTATGGAAATACACACTGAAGATGAGAAGAAACGCAAATAATATATTTTTATGTACCTAATAAATTTTATTTTATTTCTTTCACTTTTAAACTTTAATTTCTTTCCTTTTTTAAGATTTATTTCTTCTCTTTGAAATATTTTTATTCTCCCCTTTGGATATGGGTTTGATTTTAAGGAAGGATTTGTTAATATCGCTACTTCTATCAGGTGGGTCAGTGAACACAATATGAGGTGTTTTTCTGCTTTGAGGTTGCTCCTCGTTGTCAGTTTAAGTGTTTGTGTCTTTGTCACTCTGAGTATTTGCACAAGCCCAACTTAGAAGCCAGGATTCTACACCAGGAGCTTGCTCAAAAATACGATCTCGCGGATCGAAAACTGACAAATTATAAGTACTTACTGGAATCCGTGATTAAAAATAACCGCGCCAGTCTCTACTGGGACCATGCCATTACATACAGGACTATTCTTGCGAATAAGCCTGATATTGTTCTGATAGACGGCACTGTCAAGGATATTTTTGGTCGATATTACCTTTCAGTGTAAAGAGAACCTCTTGAAAGCCGAAACAGATAAGCAGACAAAATATCTGGAACTACCTGTCTGGTCTCCCGACCGAAATTATTCCTGTGGTCGTTTATGCAAACGGGCTAATTCCGGTCAGCCACCGAGGTCAACTGAAGCGACTGAGACTCCGTGACGGCCCGCTCCGAGGTCAAATGCAGAAGACAGTCCTCCTTGACATCGCCCGCATCGTCCGACGGTATGTTTCCCATTCCCCCTACCCCTCAGTCGTATGGTATATAGTGTTTAGGTATTTCATGTGGTTTTTATTTTTTATGTATTTTTATGTATTTATTTTATTTTATTGACATTTATGTATATTTATCATTTATAATTTCATAATTTTGGGAGGGTAGGGCGCTGCAATACGATTTACATCGTCTAAACACAAATTTAAGTTTTTAGTGTATAAAATAGTGTATTCAGGATGTGCAAAAGTCCAAAAAGTGAATAAAAGTCAGTGAACGTTCACTAGAGACTTGAACTAAGATTATCTGCACAGCATAAAAAAGCAAAAATATAATAGTGAATAACACCAGTGTTTACCAGTGCTTACTGCTTTTTACCGGACTAGATTGTAGATCGTTGGTAAGAAATAATCCAGACTTACGTAATAATTGCAAAATTGAAATACATTAAACATCAAAACAGCAATATTGTAGAACACTATAAAAACAACCTAAGAGATGACATACGTAAAACTTTTTATTTGCAGCCGAAAAATTAGTCAAAAGCGCTATCTATTGACTAGCGTCTATACTACTCACTACCAAAGCCGAACGATCGTAATCAATACAACACCGCCATACTACAATAATTATATTAACATCGGGCGCTTAAACAACTGGCGACATCTACTGTTGGGGTCCTATACTATAATATACTATACCAAACTAGTAATCAAAACTGATTGTTCTTAATCAATACATCAACGTAGTACAACAACGAAAAAAGAGAGCGCAATAAAAACAATAAAGTACTCTCAAATTTTTACTATGGAAAAAGTTCTGAACGATCTTCGTACCATACAAAACGAGCTTGAGGAACATAAAACAATGATCCGCCAAAGTGGGCAAAATATAACAGACCAATTAACTCAGAATATAAACAAAATATTGGATGAAAATTTTTTTGTATGGGAAGTGAAGTATGAAACAATTAAAAGAAAAGGTTGTAAATCAAGAGAAACGAATATACTTTTTAGATAGACAGTCAAGACAAAAAAATATAGTATTCTTCAACATCGAGGAAAGAGAATAGTCGTACGGGGAACTGGAAAACAACATCGTAAAGTGGATAGGAGAGCGTGTTTCTATTAGATTAGACCATAAAAACATTCGAAAGATAAAGAGAATTGGAAGAAAAAGTGGAAAAACTCGGCCAATAATACTAACCTTCAATACTCTCCGTCTCAAGATAAACATATTTAAACAAAATAGAGCGCTAAAAGACACTCAATACTATATGAAGGAGGACTATCCATGGTACATTTTAGAAAAAAGGAAGGAATCACAGCAACAAATTGTCCTAGAGAAAGGGAAAAGCAATACAGTAAGAATAAAATATGATACATTTATTATAGTGAAACCTAACAATAAAAGAACACTCCCTACATCACCTAAAAAATACGCTCTACCACAGAACGATAGAAATATTCATGCCGCCAGAAAGAACAAAACCCTCCAACGACAAATATCGACCTGAAGATCAAATAGCTTATCAGATGGAGTCCTGAAACCAGGTATGCTGAATTTCTTAGTCAACAAAAATAGTAACATTATAACAAACAACCAAGAGAACACAGACAAGAATACATAATAACCAACCCATCCCTCCCACGAAGATCTCATACATGAAAATGTTATAACGACAAACAAAAATCGTCTTCCAATACGGCTGGTCACCGAGAAAGATAACGACCACAACCCTCCAAAGTAAAACACAACCACGCTAACAAATCCTGCATCTATCTCACCATACCATACTTTACATATTAACCTACAATATAAGAACTCTGTCAACGTTCGAACGCTTAACAGAATTGGGAGAGGCACTTAAAAAATATAAAATTCGACATAATCGGACTATCGGAAGTAAGACGCCAAGGAACTAAGATTGAAGAATATGACAATTATATTCTATGCCACATAGGACTGACACCTGGAAAGTATGGCATCGGATTTTAACTACATAAAAAACACAAGAATAACATAGGAAACTTCATCGGTATAACAGATAGAGTAGCACTATTGAATTTAAAAATACAAGGAAACGAATTATCTCTGATACAAGTATACGCACCTACGAAAACTGCGAAAAAAGACGAAATTGATATTTTTGTTATACAAATGTAAACAAATCTATTATCCAAGCACATAGAAATTTTAAATTAATGGGCGACTTAAATGCAAAACTAGGACAACCCAGTCAAGACGAACACTTAGTTACGAAATCAAATAGATATGGAGAAAGAAACCAGAGAAACCAAAGATTAATACTTCTTTTAATTAAAGATTAACTTCGCCCTTGAAAATAAAAAAGACAAAGATAGTGGTAGAGCCAGGCGGCAGCTTTTGATGTCGCATGGATGGGCCGGCTCGAACCGGGGTGATACCACGACCTCACAGAATACCAGCGTGAAGTAGAGGTTTACATCTGCGTTTCGCTTGGTGGATGCAGGTGGCCGGAGGCCCTTTTTACTGAAAATGAGGCATTCCATCCTAGTCCTCACGGGTGAAAACGCATCTGCATTTTGATCTGTAACAGAAGATAGATGTAGATGTCTATGGGCCGCACCAACCACTTACCATCAGGTGGACTATGTGCTCGTTTTTCACCCTTATCCTATAAAAAAAATCGCAATCCTAAACACATTTTTCAAGAAAAAGTCGAACCAACGGTGGACATGGCGCTCACCAAATGTAACAAACAAAAATGAAATCGATTTTATCATATCAAATCAACCCAAAATGTTTCAAAACATAGAAGTATTAAATGTCAGTTTCAGCAACTGCCAACACTCTAAATTAGGGAAAGAAGAAGAAATATTGAGATATAAAGTGAGTATTACATCTTATCTACCAGGCTTACAAGAATGCTCCACCACCTCTGTACAAACCGACCGATAAAATAATAAAACCTATCTGCCAAAGCCTTCAGAATGCCTATTCAGAAAATAGAAACGACAACAAGTTTCAAAGACTACTATAAGAGCGCACCTTAACACTCATGAAAAGAAGACAAGAGCTAAAAATAAAACTCGTCTACTAAAAACTGAACTTTCAGCACTGTATAAGCTAATAAGCAAATTCATAAAACAAGACTATACAACATATAGATATTACATCATCTAGAGACACCTGGTACAAACAAGCAGCTCAAAAAAAAGCATTTAAGGAGTTACAAAATGCAAAACATGGATTGACGGACTAAATCGGGCCAATAAAACATTTAATAGTCGAAACGACGTTATAAACGTTGCAACGGAATTTTATAAAACGTTATACAAAGCCAATGAACAAAAAGTCGAAGTAACACGAACAACTCAGCCCCTATAGCAAAGAAGCTAGAGTACAGTTCGATGTAAAAGAAATAACAGAAGCAACTAAACGTTTGAAATCAGATAAAAGCCCAGGCTCAGACAACGTAACTAACGAAGCTAAAAAAGCAGCCTGCACTCAACTAGCTCCAACTCTGACTCTCCTGTTCAACCGCATACTAGAAACTAACGACACTCCTTCTCAATGGTCAGAGTCAAATATAATATTAATTTATAAAAAAGGAGACCCACTCGATATAGGCAACTACAGGCCAATAAACTTGACGGCACCAGCACCATTGCACGTGCGGCGCGGAAGCTGTCGGTGCAGTTAAACAGAATTCTTGTAAATAACACGTGTTCCGCACACCTGCACCATTGTACCTGCGGTGGCGCCCATTTTGCTTGTATAAAACGGACGGCGCGGCCGCCGTTAGGACAGTCTTGGCTCTGACGTGGAACGGTACGCTTGTCGTATTCCGTTACTAGTTTATCCTCGACTCGTTGGATAATTAATTCGTGTAAACGAATTAATTATTATTCCTAATTACAAAATTAGTCTCTGTACTATACTCTATTACACATTCCTACATCAGAAGTGGGAAAAAGTCCCCATTTTCGCCCACATATAATCTTCGAATAGTATGAGGATTATTACATTTGTCAAAGACTATAATGCATTCCGCATTGATCAATCTGTTTTTGTGTTAAATACCGTAATGAAATTTGCTGTCCTACTTACGATATTGTCGTATCATTAAAGTGTAGAGAAAAGATAAGATAAAGTGAAATTATTTAAGCCAAAAGATCAATCCTTTAGGTCGATTTGTATTAAAAGTACCCTCAAGAATTTTCATTATTTCTGACGTACCTAAATATGTTAAAAAATGTCGAAAAAATGTTGGAGGCTTTCTAGACGAGTCCAAGTTTTGTTGTAATTTGATAGTTCACGCGAAACACAGATTTTCATCTGTTATATTTTAAGTTCAAAACGTTTAAGCGATGTACTAAAATAAAGGATTAACTTTAACATGCTAGGAATTGAAAATAAAAAGTGACATTTTTGTGTTCTAATGTGTTGATCAGTGTTGCAGTTTGCTCCGAATATTATGTGGTCGACAAGATTGGGTTTTCATGTCGAGAGATTCGTAGAAGTCTCTACAACAATGATCAATGAGGAAGATGTTGTGACGGCTAATCGAACATGGTCAGGTACGGCCGAGCGCTGGTGAGATTGAGCCTACACCGCTACAGTCTGTAACTTATCGGCAGATCTTACGGCAAGGCAATTCAAGCGGCCGCCGAACACACGGTCCTTTGGTGCTGTAAATGAACTTCTGAGGCTTGGTCGGCTTTCGTAGATTTTGCGCAGTTGCCTCCTTCCCTTTGAAATATGTGGTGGTATCCGTCTCTACACATAGTTTCCGTTTTTTGCAATGTTTTCATAATGTCATAGAGTTGTCGTTTCATAAGAGAATGTGACGAATTTTGGAAGCTCGGAATTCCATGGTTTGCAACACATTTATCTCGATTTCTTTTAATTTTGCAAAGCAGTACAACGATTTGCTAGCGCTAGTACGGCGCGACGGCTCACTGGCGCGAATGTGGCACGAACGCAGCAGAACGGAAAGCGGGTGTGCGGTCTGCCTGGAGGTAGTCATATTGGCGCGTCCATGACTTAAATGAAGTCTGGGATGGTCGACCGTTGTAATATTTAACAAGAGCTAATATCTGTTAGCAGGTGGTGGTAACTGATAGACCGTATGCTGTTCACTGTCAAGCGCACGAGGACGTGCGACAGTCAGAGCTAGCCGTGTCTGTGCATCTAGAAAATACTAGAGACGTTGCAACACTCTAGCGAAGTAATTATTCTTGTGCAGGAAAGGAACATGGGGTTGAAGGAAGGCTGGTCTGTGCTGCACTGGGATGTGTCGTGTTGCTGTTGATTTATATACTTTGATGTTATCATGTCACTACGTCCCTCACGATACACTTTTGTGTGATTGTGACAGGGACATGTTTGCGGTATGGTTGGTCTGTACCTGTTCTATACTGAATTGAAAAAAAAGAGTAAGGAAAAAAGTGGTTCTTACTATCATTGCAGGGCGTTTGACGGTCCAATGATATAGCTACAGAGAATAGTGATTCCGGACTAGCAAATAGTACTTGAAAAAATAAAAGAGTAAGAAAAAAAAATAGTTCTTACTATCATTGCAGGGCTTTGCGCCGGTCCAATGATATGGCTTTAGGGAATAGTGATTCTGGACTAGCGAAAACTGTACTTGAAAAAAAAAAAGAGAAAATAGAAAAAAGCTACAGACTAATCATTCCGATCTCGCATAAAGTTGATTAAAGTTTTGTAGGGCTTACTTCTGGAACAAAACTGATTGTCACCCAAGTCTGAAGGGTCATTATAAACCGGACCAGACGCTGTTATGTCAGGATAGTCAAACGATGTTTTTTTGTCTACAGATAACTAAAATTGTGATGGAGCGCGTGCGAGGACGCACGCATGTCAGTATGGCCGTGACGGGACCAGCACCATTGCACGTGCGGCGCGGTAGCCGTTGGTGCAGTTAGAAAGAATTCTTGTAAATTACACGTGTTCCGCACACCTGCACCATTGCACCTGCGGTGGCGCCCATTTTGCTTGTATAAAACTGACGGCGCGGCCGCCGTTAGGACAGTCTTGGCTCTGACGTGGAACGGTACGCTACTCGTATTCCGTTACTAGTTTATCCTCGACTCGTTGGATAATTTATTCGTGTAAACGAATTAATTATTATTCCTAACTACAAAATTCGTCTCTGTACTATACTCTATTACACATTCCTACAAGCTTATTACCATGCGTGTACAAACTCTTCTCTTCGCAAATCAATCAAAGAATAAGCACTACGTTAGATGCGGAACAATCTATTGAGCAAGCGGGATTTAGAAAATGTTTTTCAACTGTAGACCACACTCACACCTTGGAACTACTAATCTAAAAATATCAAGAACGAAAGAGAGCTCTCTATATCGCTTTTATAGATCACAAAAATGCATTCGACATGGGACACTGTGCTCTCAAGCATCTGGGAAATGTTGGAACAGCAGGGTGTAAAAATGTATACATAGAAATAATATAAAACATATATTTGAACAATAAAGGTAGAGTGAAACTGGAAAAAACCGGACCAAGCTTTCCCATTGACAGAGGGGTATGACAGGGCGATCCCCTGTCTCCGCAATTATTTATTTCCATCCTAGAATCTACAATGAGAAAGTTGAACTGGAAAAAGTATGGACTAAATATCGACGGCAAATACCTTAGTCACCTCCGCTTCACCGATGATCTGGTTCTGCTGTCAGAAACAGGCACATAACTACAACTCATGATCCATTCACTGAACGAAGCCAGAAAACAAGTCGGTTTAGAAATGAATCTGTCAAAAACAACGCTACTTTACATGGTTGAGCCATGCTGCATCTATAGTAGTAGTATAGTTGTAGCACAAATGGGTCGGTTCGACCGGGGAAGGACCATGCCCTCACAGAATACCAGCGTAAAATAGCAGCTTAACGCTGCTGTGTTTCGTATGATGAGTGTAGAGAACCGGAGACCCTTTTTACTGGAAAAAAGGCATTCCATCTTAATCCTCAAGAGTGACAACGCATCTGAATTTTGATTAGCAAACGAGGATGGATGTAGATGTCTATGGGCCACAGCAACCACTTGCCATCAGATGGACTGTGTGCTCGTTTGTCACCCTATCCTATAAAAAAAATAATGACGAACCGTACAGAATCAAGAATATCAGTCGACAACGAGATTCTTATCTACACAGAAAACTACATCTACCTGGGTAAACAAATATCTTTTGATAGAAAGAACAACGAAGAATACATATATACCGTGGAATAAATACTGGAGCTTAAAGGAAATATTTAAAGGCGATATGTCAGTAAAGATAAAAACTAGAGTGATTAACACTTGTCTCCTAATGTGCTTAACTTATGCCTGTCAGACCTGGAGATACTCTAGCAAAGTAAAGAACAAAATCATCAGTTGCCCACGCTGGATGGAACGCAGTATGCTAAATATCCAAAAACGACAAAAAATTAGACACACAAAAATAAGAAATACTTCTTAAGCTGCAGACGCCCTAATTCATTCTCAAAGACTAAAATGGAAATGGGCGGGGCATGTAGCGCGATTGCAAGATGAGAGATGGACCAAAAAATACTTCATGGAATGGCATAACAGGGAAACTCTACAGAGGAAGACCCCATGCGAGATGGCAAGACGACATCACAAAGATAGTGGGCCTAAATTGATAACAAATAGCCAAAGACAGAGACTATTTGGATTCTTTGGAGGAGGCCCTTACCCGGAGAGGAGTTCTTGCAAACCAAACTTATCTAAATAATAATTTGTTACTACAATCATTGATAAATAGACACAAAAATAAATATAATCATACGTTATATAATAAACATTAGTTAGTAGTAGTAGTAATAAGTCAATTTACTAGTAGTAACTGTTTTATTTGCTTGTAAGAAATAAAAGGCTTTTTTATTTTTATCTTTTATTTTTATTTTATTTTATATCATTTTCATTTCTACCTTTATATATTGATAAAGCCCAAACAGATGATTAAACTATATTAGATATCCCATTATTATAATAATGATATATTTTATTTACATCCTATTATTATTATCCTACAATTTAAGTTTTCAAAGGTAAAGTATAAACAATGTAGACTCCGATCAGAGGGTCTAGTTTCTATACTAGGCGGAAGCCTATGTTACGGATTACCAACGCTTGGGGAGTGCTTTTAGCCGGGATGGAAGATGTGATTTAGATGTGGACAGGCGTGTCGCTGCCGGGAACAAAGTCAATGGTGCCCTGACTGCGTTAGTCAAAAGGCAAGGCGTAGTGAAGAGTGCACGCCTTGCAATACATAACGCAGTGTTGGTACCGACTTTGTTATATGGCAGCGAAACCTGGGTATGCCAGAAGAAGCATAAAAGCAAGTTGAATGCAGTGGAGATGCGATCTCTTCGTAAAATGTGCGGCGTTACCATGGCCGACCGGAAGCGAAACGAAGAGATTCGCAATATGGCAGGTTTGAAAGATGACCTTATCACAAAAATTGATAAGGGCGTGCTTCGATGGTTTGGGCACGTTGAGCGAATGAGTGAAGACCGAATGGTGAAGAAAATATATAGCGCGAAAGTTAATATTAAAAGGTGTCGAGGTAGACCGAGACTAACTTTCGAAGACCATGTGAGCAAATTGCTCGAAGAGGGGAGGGTCAAGAGTACTCGGATACCTAGACGTGCATGTATGAAGAAGATAATGAATCTGAAAGAAGCGAAAGAGGTATGTAAGGATCGTGACACTTGGCGATCTGTTCTCTCTGACTACCCCGTCAGGGATTGTGCGTGACGATAAGTAAGTACCAACGCTTGTATGATTCTACAGTAGGGTAAAAAAAGGAAAGTGAGGTGGATAATTTTAGCATAGCTCTCTGTTCTTGTTTCAGTTTCATTATTTTGTTCATTCAGTACTACTCCATCATGTTAAGCAGTATGTGATAATCGATTGACATAAAGCAAAGTAAACTATTTTAATAAAGATAAGATAAAAGATAAAAATAAAGATACATTTATTGCATAACTGTGTACAATATGATCTTAATAGAAAAACGTTATTACCACTTACAGTGGTAGAGCCACGCGGCAGCTTTTGCTGTCGCACGGATGGGCCGGCTCGAACCGGGGTGGTACCACGACCTCACAGAAAACCAGCGTGAAGTAGAGATTTACCTCTGCGTTTCGCTTGGTGAGTGCAGGTGGCTGGAGGCCCTTTTTACTGGAAATGAGGCATTCCATTTTAGTCCTCACGGGTGACAACGCATCTATATTTTGATTTGTAATAGAGGATAGATGTAGATGCCTATGGGCCGCAGAAACCACTTACCATCAGGTGGACTGTGTGCTCGTTTGTCACCCTTATCCTATAAAAAATAACATATAGTTTTACTCGTAGGCTCAACAGTCTACCCATGTCGGATATGCAACAATGAAAAATAAATTAAAAATTAACTACTTATTAACATTAATTTTACTAAAATACTATTTGAGATTGTAAAAAACATTTTCAATTAACAATTTCCTTAATATTATTTGATTATATTTCCATTTAATTGCTTAAAAGCTAGTGGTTGCTGGTTGTATACACGGATAGCAGTAATATAGGTACTTTTATAATAAATCATATTTCTATTAATAGGTAGGTTTATATCATATTTATATTTTTTGCGATGGTTTTTCTTTCAATCAGATTTCAAATTAAAATATGGCATGTTGTTTTTTTACAAATAGGCATAGTTCCAGGGTAAAGATTCCAGTCAATGTTAGGAAACCATTCGTTCTGAATATATCTCTTAATGATTCGGTACTATGCATGTTATATATTGTTCTAATAATTTTTTTCTGGAGAACGAATGTGGATTGTACATTTGTTGAGTTTCCTCAGTATATGATACCATAAGTTAGCAGTGGATAAACGCTTCCAAAATAGGTATTTCAAGTGACACTTACATTTGTAGTCTGTGCCACGATGGACAATGCGTAACATGAACTGAATAATGACTTTTAAATCACCTATGTAACTAAGGTTTTTAAGAATGTATATTAACTTTCTTACTTTAGCTCTTAACATGTCTATGTGGCATTGGAAACTAAGTTTGTAATTAATAATTATTTCAAAATATTTCATTTTATCTACTCTCTCGATAGCACTGCAATGACATTGTGTTCGATTCAGATTTGAAAATGTATGCGCTCTTAATGAATATTGGGAGTTAATGTTATTGATTGAACGCATTGTAATAGTCATATATTTTCTCTTTTGTATGTTTAATTTTAAAAGGTTGCTCTTTGGCCTCTAATATCATGGCTATCCCCTACTATGTAAGGTAAGTCATTAATATTTACAAGAAACAACTATGAATGATAATATTTTTCCACTCTGTTACTTAAATATGAAATTATTTAATTTAATAGCACCACTTACTACACCATAGTGTTGAAGTTTCCTGATTAATATTTTATGTTGAACATAATCGAAGGCCTTGGATCGGTCACATAATATACCCAAAGCATCCTGTGAATTCTGCCATGCATTTAAGATATATCTAATCAGCTGAACACCGACATCAGTTGTCGAGTGACCCTTTGTGAAACCAAATTGATTTTGACTAAATTGATGAAGTAAATTATTAACTTATATTTAAAAATAAACCATTTAATCAAGAATAATTTTTTAAAAATCTTACTAAGTGTTGGCAGTACAAAAGTAGTTCTAAAATTGGAGGGGTCTAATGTACTACCATTCTTAAATAATGGTATTACTTTACTCTGCTTCATTAAATCAGGAAACACACCAAAATCGATACAAGTATTAAAAATAATAGCTAGTTGATGCGCGATCGTATCTATTATCGACGCAATAACTTTAACCGAAATCCCCTACAACTCTGCGGTTTTATTAATATCAATAGATTTAAATATTTTACAAATCTTTGATGATACTTTATGAAATGTAAAACTCTTTGTACACGCATTCACGTTTTGATTAAGTAGTAATTCGATGACGGCAGGACATGAATTCAGTGACTTAGTGGTTAAGGTTGGAATATCAGTAAAATATTTTTCAAAAACCATTACAACTTCCTGCTAAGATTCAGTTGATTTGTTGTTAAAACCTAAATGGTAGATCCTATCAGTTTCGCAATTAATTATACTCCATGTCATTTTAATTTTATTAGAAGCCGTCTTAATTTTGTTGCTCAAAAATGCAAAAACTTTAGCTGTTGAGCACACTCTTTAAAATATTTTTGAGTATTATTTTACATATCCTCTAAACTCGACACTAGGATTATATGTCTTCAATTGTAAAGTTCAAATATCCTTCCAACTGTTCAAGGAGAATGTTTAAGAAATAATGTTTTTAAAGTTCAGTGCTATTTGCAAACAATGCTTAAACAATGTTCCATACAAATAAATTAGGATTATTTTGATATGAAAGTAATGGAAGTTTTTTCACTATGTTATTTTTTAACTTAGTTAACTCCAAGTTACGTGCATATACAGAAATAAAAACAACTTTCTCATCTACTTGCTTTTCTTGAACATAATGTAACGAAACTAATAGTAGCAGTGATTAGAGCTTAGAACTTTTACTTATGCTATATTAACTCAGCTCCAAGATTAACAAATCTTGACAGATTTTTAGGTATGAATTATTTATAATCTTTCAAATGCTCACTTTCGTCTTGTTAACATCTGGGACCAAGTATGTATGGAGACATCTCCTTCTCCTTTGCGAGCTAAACGTTGAATTGAAAAGAAAATGATAAACTTGCGAAACCAAGCTAACTAAATGAAATCGGTAAATGCAATTTTAATAACTAAATAATAAACCACGTGCTCGATGATGAAGGAAAACAAATTGAGGAAACCTGCATGTCTGATAAATGCGACTATATTACGTCAGGGACGTGTAGTCCACACAAGTCCACATATTGCACAGAAGCATATTAAAGAAGTACATAATTTTAGCTCAAGAATTTTTAAAGACATAATTCATCTAATGCATTACATGAATTTTTATAATAAAATAATTTTATGCTTTTTTAAATATGAAAATTAAGAAAATCTAAATGTGATCATAAGAAATGTAATAACATAATGGATGCTGCGAGCGTGTGTTGTGTTTTTAAGAACCATCCATAACGGTAACACTTCTCATTTACGCAAACATTTTGCACCGTGTTGTATTTGTCTGGACAGAATTGTTTGCGATATACATATATTGTGATAACATGCTTCAATTAAATTTTTCGTAAACACTATATTCCCATATTTTCAAATTAAAATGTCTTATTTTTTTATTATAGAATAGAATAAGGGTGATAAAAGTGCACTCAGTTCATATCCATATCTATCCTCGTTTAGAAATCAAAATGCGAATGCTTTATCACCCCTAAGGACCAAGGTTAAGCGCCTCTATTCCGTTAAAAAGAGTCTCCTGATTTCTACACTCGCCATACAAAATACATCAATCAGCATTACGCTGTTATTTTACGCTGTTGTTCTATGAAAGTGTGATCGCATTCGAGCTTAAACCATAATATAGCTACAGCATTGCTCATGTGAAATGCATTTGAGAGTGTTATTCACAAACATAGAGCACAATAACATTAAAGCATAGTAAAGCTGCCCGTAGGTGCCGAAAAAATAAGCATATTACAATATGTGTATATTTTCTTACTGAAGTCATTATTAACAATTCTGAAAACAGAATAATAAAAAAGAATGAAATAATGAATAAATGAATTCATACCTTCAACATAACAGTAACAAATGTCGGAATCATGAGTAATATTTATGTTCACTTTTAGAAACCACAAAGATATGAGACTTCATATAATATTTACTCATTATTTATGTCGCGATTCAAGAAATAAAAATGTTTATAGATATGCTTATATTCCTCAAGGTAGGAACTAAAAAGATTACGACTTAACTGTAGTTTAACTTGCAATATGGAATATTATTAAATAAATAAAGTATACCGACGTGGTCGACGAGTATGTTTACCTAGAATAAAAATAATCCAACAATGTAAGTCCAACTTTGACCCAGAGGTCAATCGACGGATTCAACTCGGCTGGGCGGCGTTCGGAAGATTATGACACACGTCTTTTCGTCAAGCATACCTCAAAACCGTCTCTGAACCTGAAAACAAGTTGGTACAATCAGTGCGTGTTGTTAGTGATGACATGGGTCTGAAACGTGGTCTTTGACTGGTAGCCGTATGAAGAAGCTGAACATCTCTTAGCAAGCTATAAAGAGGGCTGTGTTATGCTCAGCGTTATACAATAAAAAATAAGGGTATCCTTAGTAGAACCAGAGTAACCGACATAGCCCAACGAATTAGTAAACTGAAGTGCCAATAGCCCAGCCATATAGCTCAAAGATCCCACAAACGATGGGGAACAATGGTTGTCGAGTGGCAGCCTCGTACCGGTAATTGAAGTGTAGGGCGTATACATACAGAAGGTCGAAGTATGTAGGTAGCTCAGGACCGTGCTTTGTAGCATTTTTCGTGGGGGGGGGGGGGGCTATGTACAACAGTGGACATGTGAAGGAATGTAATTAGGAATGATGATGATTGGCGGGAATGTAAACGCCGGTTTATTGTTGCTTTTGATTTGTCGTTTGAATAATGGGTTGAAACAGGCTTGATACGCAAAAAAGGTGCAATTTTGTGTATGAAATGTCAATACATGTGAACTACTATTAGGAACGATATAAGAAGTGTTTTGATGGTAAATGTGTTAGGTTATTGTTTCCTTAGGTACCTTGAAATACCATCGCTATCAAGTGTCCGTTGGCTCAAGCTGCGGTTAAAATCTCTCAAAAAACTTCACAATGTGACGGATCAACACATTGTGAAGTCGTTTTTATAGAAATTATTTCAGATAATTTATTATTACTTGAAACTGGCAAAGTACAACAGTAGTGGACTCGCCATTACCACAAAAATAAGTACTAACCAAACAAAATCTAAGCATATCTGTAAACTTTCATTAGAACATTGGTTTCGTAAGTTCTGTTAAATGAAACAAAGTAGGAATATATTATGTCGTAACTTATTAATATTTTAACATATGGTTTAAGTTTTAGAGCTATTAAAATTCAGAATAGTTTTGCTATGAGGGACATAAACTTAATAGTCTTAGATATTATTAAACTTATATCAGTAATATGAAATATAGAAAGAATTAAGCGATTTCTGTAATTAATTAGTAAATAAGTAGTTTTCATTTATAACTAACTTCTGCTCACGGCTCTGTCTACGTGAATGCAAAGCACTTTATGTTATAACTTTTTTCCCTTGTTATATAATATCTCGTATTATGAACATACTTTATCGCCCCAAGATTTTACTACTAAATATTAGTTTTAATAAAACAACCAGAAAGCTTCTATCTTAAAAGTAGCACGAAGAAGTAGCATTACAAATACTTTTTCATTGTGTAATTTAGGATGAGAAACGAAGATAATGTCCTCCGCCAAGTAAAAAATAGGCTGTATTATGTAGATAGATAGAAAATTCTGTATCACACGCAAAAAGTAGGAAGAAACAAAAAAAAATTATACTATAATGTGTTCGAAGCGCTAAATGCGATTTCTTTCAGACAAGTATATCTAAGGTATTTTACATAGTGTGATATTTTAGTTTGGAAGTTCTACAAGTTTTTTAACTAACTTTTACAAAATTTTAAAATTTTCTTAAAATTATACAAAACTTAAAAGCGTTAATATTTTGTATTTTCCCATTATTACACATTTTCTTTTGAATTCTTAAATCATCTTGGGTTTTGGTATTTTTAAATAATAAGTAAGTCACAATATATTATTATCTAGATGTTACACTAACAACACATGCAGAGTTGCTCTCCTGTTATTATACTCTCTCCTTGTCCGAGACATTCTTAATAACTTGTATTAAGTCGTATTTAATACCAGTACATCACACTTATCCAAGGAGTATATTAGGATAGTAAAAAAAATATACAAAAAATCAACATCAAAAATTCAGAAAGAAATGAAAGATCCAGCGTTTAAAATAAAAAAAGAGTACGACAAGGAGACGATAGATAATAAATATAAATGGCGAAAAGCTTAACCACTTAAGATTCGCACACGACCTGATTCTGCTCAATGAAAATTAAGCAGGATTAGGAATAATGTTAACCCAATTAGAAAGAGAAATTAAAATTGTAGGGTTGACTATGAATCCAGATAAAACAAAAGCAATGAAAAATCATATAAAAACACCTATCTTTCTTAATTGTAATCAAATAGAGTATGTCGACGAATATACATATTTAGGACAAATTATGGCACCAAAGAATCAGAAGCAGAGGAAAATAAATGGCAGAATAAATAAAGCTTGGCAAAGATTCTGGTCCCTCCAAGAAATTATGAACAACCCACATATACCCCTAAAAGACAAATCTGCAGTGTTCAACTCATGTATACAACCATGTTTTTTTTAAACGCTACCCGTACACTAGGATTTTCTCCTGTATCGTTGAGGTAATTTACAAACATATATTGCACAAGGACAAACATCCAGACCCGGAAAAAATATTTGTAGGCCGTACAAATACTTGTTCCGTACGGGATTCGTACCCGCGGCACCAAGCGTTGCAACTCATTGCTAAGCCACTACGCCACGGAGCCGTCAATGTTAAACCTATGGAGCACAAAGCAAGGCCCGCACTAAGAAGCAGAGTAGAGCACTAACAGTGTGTCAAAACAGAATGGAAAGAAGCATTCTAAACATCAAGCTACGGGACAAAATCAAACTTACAAATATAAGAAGCAAGACAAAAGTTAAAGATGTAAATAAAGCGTGTGATACAGTGAAAAAGCTTAAGTGGGCCATTTGATAAGAAACAGGAGGGAAAAATAGACAAAAAATGTTACGGAATGGTACCCTAGAGATACAAAAAGACGCAAAGGACGTCAGAAATTAAGATGGAAGGATGATATCAAGCAAATAGCCACAACAACGTGGCAAAGAAAATCTGCAAATAGGGAAATATGGAAAACCATAGCCTAGGCCTATGCCAAAGGGCAAGCTGATAATAATGTTACCGATGTCGAAGATTAAATTGAATTGTTATTATAATGAAAATGTTACTATAAAATATAAATTAGTATGTAAAGTAATTTATAACATTTTGCAATTATAATGATTCTCCAAATGTATTATATTATCAGAAATAAAGGCTATTTTAATTTGAATTTGAATTTGTATAACCACCCGTCCGTCAAATGCAATCTCATTACATTTTTTGTGCCAGGCGACACGGTGTGTTTTTTTTTAAAGGAAATATATTTGGTGTAATATTAAATGTTTTGTATACAAAACCTACCACAACTGTATTTATTACATGCCTGCGTGGTAATATTGGGTTATACTTTAGAAAAAGAAGATATTAAAAATGGAGCAAATCGATTAAAGGCAAACAAGAATCATCTTGTTTCGGAGCTACGTGCAAAAATCTAAAATATCACTAATCAATAAAATCAGTTTCACTGTGCATCGAAAAATTTAATAACAAGTTTGATTAATTATCAATGAAAATCCACTATTAAGCTTTAATAACATAACCTTCTCATTCGTATTAAATGAAATAATAAATAGGTATATCCAACCAATAAATTTAGGTTGAGATATATACGAGTATATAGAGATACGTTGAGAAATTGAAGTGATATATTTAATGTGGTTTTCTTACTCTCGTGTTCAATTCGTCTATTGAGCATTCAGCTGAGCAGTCGTTATTTATCATAGTCATTGGGCAAAATTGTTCCCACCTTAGACATGCAGGTCATTTTGGACAGTATTGGGAAAATAGGAAAAGAAAAATACTTAGGTTAATACACTATCACCGTCTTGTTAAACAAGATATTATGCAATACCGAGATACAAAAACAATCACTATAGGCTTAAAACTGCTGGGAAAAATATCTAATATGAGTTGTATGGATATGCTACAAACAGACCATTAGAACTAGTAATTTGAATATATATAATAAAATAAGAAAGAAAAATACTCAGGCTGAAATGCAATTAACATCTTGATTCAGGACTTTCTGGTAGACATTATGCATTGCAGATATGCAGCAGCAAATTACTGAGGACTTAAAACTGTTGGAAAGAATTTGAGCATAAGTTATATAAAATGCTATTAAAGGCCATTAGAGCTATCACTGAGGGGACATACATGGTAATAATTACTCAGACCATTAGAGGTATCACTTATGAGGATATACATGGTTAACTATTCATACCTTAGAGCTATCTCTTAGAGGGTAGACAGGTTTTAAATTGACATATAAAGCTATAGCACTTAAAGGAAGATACTAAGATGGGCTGGGACTAAGAAAAATTCACTGCAGGCTTTAAACCATTAGAGATATCACCTAGTGGATAGACATGGTTAAATATTCAGACATTAGTGTTTTCACTTAGAGGATAGATATGGTTAACTATTCAGACTTCAGAGCTATCACTTAGAGATTAGACAGGCGTTGATACAAAGCGCTATCTCTAGAAAGTAAATAATTGTACTGTACTGGGATTTAGAATAAAATAAATAATGGTATAATTTTTATTATAAAGGGACTAACGTTATCAGTACAACATAATGAAAAAGTTGTAATATAATTACAGAAGTAAAAATATCAGTAAGTCTCATGGGGGTTCGTCAAAACGAAGTCCAAAAATTGTCAACATAAGAGCTATCTTGATGCCCACATAATGACTGGGCGTCAAGATTGCAAATTATATTCCAACATACCAAACCTCTAAATGGGACAGCAAGTCCCAAAGTTATATACCCTGAGATTGCAACTAATCTTTTCATTATTTTATCAGAAAATTCTGATTTGGAAAAGAAATAAGTGCTATTAATAATCTTAACTTATGGTTTTATTAAGGTTATATTAAACTTTGAGGATTCTTAAAAATTGGCAGAACAAGTAAGAAATAAAAACTGAATTCTGGGACGAAACTACCCTGTTTCTCAAAGCGATAGTCAATTTTCTGCTCTCAAAACTTTGTTAGTCCCCAACAAATTATGACATTTATCGAAAAATATTAAAACTTAAAGACAAATATTATAATGTAGACACTTATGTACCTGTATAAAATACGGTGAACTACAAGTTGTAAAGCACGTCTCGGACAAGAAGCTTTATATAATTATGGTTGATCTTCACTTACCGTAAGTTTGTTTAACCATTTGAAACTGTACCGTAGGAGAGAAGACAAAATTTGGATGATAGATATAAATGTCATGAACCTATTCTCAGTGTAAGCTATTCTACGAATTCCACGTACACAAAAATCTCTTTATTCAAAACATTTATATTATAAAGTTATATGCAGAAGATTGTAGTAAAATCTGTTAAAAACTCATACAAATCTCCAATATCTACAAAACTAAAAAAATTTAAACAAAAACAATAACGCCTGAACATATAATTATGTAAACCTCCCCCAAATTATTAATTTAACTCGAAGAAAAGACAACAGATGTGAAGTGAGGTTCTTGATTATCAGTCTCGTACCGGTAGGCGAAGTGCAGGGCAGTATTTCACTAGATGAAGTGATGGCCTGGTAAGACATACAGGAGGTTGATGGATGCAGGTAGTTCAGGACCGGGTTTACAGCATTCCTCGGGGAGGCAAAACTTCGAGATTCGTTAACTGTTATCTGATAAGAGAACTGCAATATCCAATGTCAGGTTTCCTATCTACCGCCTTTTAAGCCCAGAATGTGCACTTATGTGTAAAAACGGGATTCACACAAGTTCACTAGTCACGCAACTAACCGCATCGCTATATCGCGTGATCTCTCCCGCCTTGGTGTAATTTAGGTATTGAATTATACAAAAAAAGGCAAAGTGTATAGACATTTGCAATGACGCTTTACTAAAATCTGTGAAAGTTATACGTGTGAAGACAGCCGTCATTGTACCAACGTGCAACGCAGCCTTCGAGACACGAGGCAGATTAACAAAAGTCCAGGTGAGTGCACATGCATTCCTTCAGAGCCATTCCTGTAGTCCGAATTCAGGGATATTTCTTGCAGTATTGTTAAGCAGTATATTCTTACCGCCATACAGTCTATAATCCATGTCAAATCATCCTTATAATAACTCTGAACCAGCAGTTGTTGATATCAAAGCTACAAACCATTTTTACCATCATTATAATATGGTAAATTCGCAACATATCCAATAATTTTACCACGTTTTTATTCATCATCATCATCATCATTACAGCCCTTCACAAGTCCACTGCTGAACATAGGCCTCCCCCAAAGAATGCCACAAAGCACGGTCCTGAGCCACCTGCATCCATCGACTTCCTGCATGTCTTACCAGGTCGTGACTCCATCTTGTGGGGGGACGCCCTACACTTCGCCTACCGGTACGAGGCTGCCACTCGAGAACCTTTCTTCCCCATCGGTTGTCGGTTCTTCGAGCTATATGGCCGGCCCACTGCCACTTCAGCTCACTAATCCATTGGGCTATGTCGGTTACTCTGGTTCTACTGCGGATATCCTCATTCCTAAGTTTATCACGCAGTGAAACTCCGAGCATAGCCCTCTCCATAGCTCGCTGAGTGACCTTGAGCTTCCTCATACGGCCAGCAGTGAAGGACACGTTGCCGTGTAGTGGCGGTCAAGAATATCTACTACCCCATATCCTCCCGTGGGTGTCGTAAAAGGCGACAAAGGGAAACAGGCGGGAGATGAGCAGCAGCATCTTCCTGATAATAGCCGAAATTACAATAAAAAAACTGCGGTTGCCAACTCGCTCGCCAAGCGTGGCAACTATGGCAAATACCCCCCAATGATGAAAACGTTTTTATTACATCCAATAATGTTGGTCACTTTGAGCCGCGACTAATTAATTATTTTACCTTTCGTTCTGGAGAGGTATTCCTTTATATATAGTTTTTTTGTATATTACAAAAAATTATATATGTATATATATATATATATATATATATATATATATATATATATATATATTCCTCTTCTTCCTGGACCTCGGTTGTGAGTGGATACGTCTAAAACTACGTTAATCTCTTATTTCATAAAAAATATGTCAAGTCATGCTGGTGCACATCAGTCTCCACGTGATAAATTTGTTGACCCCCTCCTAAACGGAGAACATAGGCCTCCCCCAAAGATTGCCACAAAGCAATAAATAATGCCTGAAAAATCTTATGGCTTCTAATAAAATGCGTTATAATATCTCATTTTCACCAGATGTTAAGGTGCTAGCTGTCTGGTACTATTGCCAATCCACCAAACCAATCTTGACAATTATGGCAAATCCTCTGTTTACTGAGGCTCCATAAGACTTCTGCGGAATGACGAAACATTGGAAGAAGAAAATTCTGAAATAATTGTAGTAGTGTGAGCACATTCTTACATTTCACAAAAGTATGCACCAATTGACCAAATGTAGAATAAATTTTTGGTAATACGATAGTATTGTTGTACATTTTATTCCTTTATTATTTTTTAAAATAATATTTTAAAGTATAATTGATAATTCTGTCAGTTTGATTAAACTAAAGGTTTGAAATAACGTGAAAGGCGCACTAGTGATAGTTTTCAGTTGTTTTCATTGTTATTAAACGTTTTGAACAGATGAAACTCTAACTAGCACTGAAAGCAAAAAGTGAAACAAGCAAAGTTCAACATTTATTGAAATGTTTTAGGAACTTTTTTCATTGAGCTAGACATATCTACCGAGCTAGAGACATCCTAAATTCTTTAAGATTTGATATTGTGATGATAAGCTATAATAAAAAATTGAATATCACATTTAAATATTAAAAAAAACCCAGAGAAATTTTGTAGTTTCTAAGACTTGGCGGTGTTACGTATAATTTTGTTTATATACGACAGGTGCCTAATGGGAGCACTAGGATTGCAAGCTCTTAAAGTCGTTGGTTTAAATCCGTCATTTCTGTGACAACAATCTTTAAAATTACTTGGCACTGTGGACAGTAGTATTAATAATTTAATGGCAGTATTGTATTTATATTATTAAACCTCATTTAAAATTTATCTTCGGAGTATTCTGTCGAATTTTTAAGTTTCTTACTTCAAAATTTTACATGATTAAAAAAAGAAAATTAATATTTTTAATACTTAATGATGCCATGTAACATATTCGGATGATTAAATAAACCAAATATAAATGTATCTTACCATTATATACTTAATATTAAAAAAATTTAAAAAAAGAACTAAAACTAGAAACTTAATTATCATATAGTCCTACTCCCCGCGGTATCGTTCCAAGAACGCTTGTTGCGTTTCCCCGCTAAATGGCTATGCATGTAATTATAAATATTTAACATGATAATTTATTATATTAAGCGATAAAATGCCAAAGTGTATTTTATTAAATATATTTGTGATGATGCTGATGATGATAAATACAAATTAAGAAATGTCCCTACTTTTTAAAATCGATTGCAGTTTTAGCTTCGAATGCCATAACAATGAAAAACAATAAAACCGCTGACTTAATTTAGCAGTACCATTGGTGATTCAGATGTTTATCTCAATTTAAGACAGTATTAAAACCACGCTCGGGCTAACAAATTACTATTGTAGATATTTTCGTTGCCAAGTTTAATGATTCCATTAAACAAAGCGTAGGTAATGGGTAAGGTCCTATTGCTTAAAATCATGTTTTTCTGAGAATATACAATTGTTAAACTTATAACAATGTAATGCTTAAACATCTTTTTAAGGTATATTAAAGATGATTAAATAAATCTATCTCACACCACTTATTATGATAACATTTAAATATATATTACTAGCTCGCCAGGCAGACGTTGTTCTGCTCTTTCCAACGACCCTTCATATAAAATCTTTAAATACGCAATAAAAATTTTTGAAGGTCATTTAGCGGGATAAAAACTATCCTATCCCTCAAGTTAGACCAAAATACACACAGTGTGCAGAATTTCATTGCAATCAGTTCAGTAGTTCAGGAGTCCATCGCGGACAAACAACGTGACACGTAATTTTTATATAAAATGATTAATTACCTTAATAAACTAAAACCATTAATTATCATTATAGTCCTACACCGCGCTGTTGAGCGAGAAAAGAACCAGTCTTCTTATCACCAACAGCGACGACAAGTCGTGAATACACTTCCTTTAGGAACTCCACTGCACGTGGACCCCAAATACCGATAATCTCTGTAGCAAATGTCATAAATATGTAGTCATCGCTAAGAGACTTATATTTGTTCACCTACCACTTACTTTGTTCAGATGCCTCTGATAACACCCTGTCTTTAAACAAACTACCCATGAGATGAGACCGCCAAAGTGTCTACGCTTCTAGGAAACAATTCTCTCCCTGAATCACATACCATCGAGTCTCCTACTATTGTCACTAAATATTCCAAAAGGTTAATTTTTCGATAATTTTATAAAAATAGACAAGAGAAAATACTCGTCATCATTGTCACCATAACAACCCATAATAAGCCTGCAGTTAAATATAAAAAGAATTCCACAAAGCACGATCATGAGCAACTTACTTTCATTGACTTCATGCATACCTGGTCGTCACTCCAATAACGGCGGGCCGCTGTATACTTCGCATACCGGTACAGAGCCGTCAAACGTGAAGATTCCACTTCTTCTTATATTGCAGTTCCACTACCAGGTTATCAACTGATTCGTCGGGTTGTGATAAAACAGGACAAAAGTCGTAATTTATTAAGTCACTGTCTTGTTTATCTGTCGTTCCGGGTGGAAATTATTAATTGGTTTTAAACTAACTTCCCGATGAGCTGGAAACTTGAAATTTGAAATATAGGGTAAGGCTGTCCAAGGTAACTTCTGTCAGCCATCATTTCCATCTCTGCACAGAGAGGACAACTCACTGGCCCATGCCGCAAAGGAGAAAGCCGATCTGTTGAGCTCTCTTTTTGCGTCCAACTCGACTCTAGATGACGGGGGAACACACCGCCGACCATCCCGCGATGTGAGTGCTCCATGCCGGATGTGCGATTTACACAGCGCTCGGTCCGCAAAGCACTCTTCTCCCTGGACGTCAGCAAGTCGAGTGGGCCTGATGGAGTCCCTCCCATTGTGCTGAAGACGTGTGCTTCGGAGTTGGCACCGGTTTTAACGCGTCTTTTCTGGTACTACTACTCCCAAGGCGTAGTCCCAAACTCATGGAAGACAGCTTTGGTGCACCCAATCCCTAAAAAAGGCGACCGCTCAGACCCGTCCAACTACAGGCCTATCGCCATCACCTTCTTGTTCTCAAAAATAATGGAAGCCGTTATAAACTGCCAGCTCATGAGGTACCTTGAGGATCACCAGCTGATTAGTGACCGCCAGTACGGTTTTCGTCGGGGTCGATCAGCTGATGATCTGCTAGTCTACTTAACTCATAGATGGGCGGAGGCAGTAGAGTCCAAGGGGGAGGCGTTAGCCGTTAGTTTGGACCTAGCGAAGGCCTTTGATCGGGTCTGGCACAAAGCGCTTCTTTCGAAGCTTCCTGCCTATGGGCTTTCCGAGAAATTGTGCAAATGAATCACCAGTTTCCTTGCTGATCGGAGCATCAAGGTCGAAGTCGACGGTGCATGCACTGATCTCAAGCCTATCAACGCTGGTGTTCCACAAGGCTGCGTGCTATCACCAACGCTGTTTCTCCTGCATATCAATGATATGGTGCTAACTGGTAGCATTCATTGCTATGCAGACGACAGCACTGGTGATGCTTTATATACCGGCCGTGCCAATATTTCTCGGGGAAAACGTCGCCGAGTATCGGGACAAACTTGTGTCTGAAGTCGAGTCTTTGCTTAACAAAGTCTCGGATTGGGGCCGACTAAATCTAGTCCAGTTCAATCCCCAAAAGCCACAAGTTTGCGCTATATATACCTTTGTCGTATCTCCTCAGTTTCAAGGCACTCCCCTTGCTGCCTTAGCCAGTATCGGAATCCTTGGCGTCGACATATCGAAAAGTGTGCAGTTTCGTGGTGACTTGGAAGGGAAGGCCAAATTGGCCTCTAAAAAGCTTGGCGTGCTCAGCAGAGCGAGACAGTATTTCATGCCGGCACATCGCTTGCAACTTTACAAAGCGCAAGTTCGGCCCCACATGGAATACTGTTCTCATCTCTGGACGGGGGCACCCCAGTGCCAGCTCCTTCCACTTGAACGCATCCAGCACAGAGCGGTTCGAATCGTCGACGACCGAGTTCTTTCTGATCGGCTCGATACACTGGCACTGCGTTGAGATGTTACTTCTCTTTGCGTATTTTATCGCATCTATGACGGGGAGTGCTCTGAGGAATTGTTCGGACTAATTCCAGCCGCTCAATTTCACCATCGCACATCGCGACAAAACTCGTGTTACCATCCATACCATCTGGATGATTGGCGATCCACCACTTTGCGATTTAGAAGAAGTTTTTTCCCTCGCACAACTTCCTAGTAGAATCAATTACCACCAGCGAAGTTTCCGAACCGATACGACTTAGGAACCTTCAAGAAAAGAGCTTACACCTTTCTAAAAGGCCGGCAACGCATCTGCAATTCCCCTGATGTTGCGGTTGTTCACAGGCGGCGGTACTCACTTACCATCAGATGAGCCGCATGCTCGTTCGCCCCTATTCTATAAAAAAAAAGATACTGGCAGTGTTCCCCTTTTGTATAGCTAGACTTATCCTTTTTCCGAGGTAGCTGCCAGCTTTTCGGTCTCCTGTGATATCGACTTACCTTTTTGCTATTTCCTTAAAAAGCGCTTATAGCGCTAGGACCCCACGGACCAAGGGTCTCGACACCGAATGGGACAAAATCATATTCGGAGCCTAGACCCCTGTATTTAAATGCTTTAGCTTTTTCAATTACATTTACAACTTTAATTTAACATACTCTTGGAGAATGATGGCTAAGCTAAGCAATATAACGTAAACATATGGTATAAAATTGTCAAATAAATTAATGCCGTAGCTGAACACAGGCTTTCACTCATTTCTGAGGTGTATTCCCTCTCGGTTCGCATTTATTTAAATCAATTAAAAAATGAAATACAAGTCGTTTACGTAGATCCATGCTGCATCTATATTAGTATTAGTAGTGTAGTGTAGCACAAATGGGTCGCCTCGGCCGGAGAAAGACTCAAAAGCTCTCAAAGACTCAAAACGCAAAAGCTGAATGCTATTGTGTTTTGTTATATATGCGTGTATAGAACCTGAGACCCTTTTTACCATTAACGAGGCATCCGGCTAAGTTCACACGGAATTTTCATTTGGAATCGAGGTTAGAATTAGACGTCTATGGGCCATATTATGGCCACTTACCATCAGGTGGAGTATGTGCGTTTGTCATAGGATAAGGGTGATCTTTACGCTATAAAAAAATAGCCAGTATTTTAAGTAACACCGATTTAATGGGAATTGTTTTAAAAGCACCTGTGCACATGCGAAATGAACGTAAAAGTATGCAGTATACTAGCCCGTAGCCAAAAGCTAAAAGATATTAGAAAATTCCAACTCGCTACTCCAGTACAGGTTTTTAGACGGCGTATATTCTTGTAATATACGGACATCGCGCTCGGAATGCTTCCCTGGTATGAAACTTTAAGTGAGCGCCTCGCCCCACCCTCTCTGTAACAGGTAAGTGGCATCACTGCATTCATTACCTCTTAAGTTAATAGCACAACGGCTTCTAGGTGCTGTGTCTTATCACTCATTTGAATGGGTTCGAACGCTGCACCGAAAAATTATTGGATAGCCTACAAATAACTATTGTTCCGGGACTGTACGTTTGTTCTAGTGCAATGTATGTATGGAAACTGCCTCCATGAATCAGGAGAGAATCCTAGCGTACTGTTTGTAATACTACTGTAAAACATAGATAATATGCTGACTGTAATATATATAAATATGTTGTGATTGCGGTTAAAAAAATAAAAGGAAATAGGAACATATGATGGTAGAATGGTAATTTCCCACTTGCTTTAGCAGAACAAAGTATCACACAGTCGACTCCCACTGTCGTTATTATACCCGTTGGGGTATTCTACTAGTGTAGGCAAGGAAGGTCGTATTATTATATAATTGGGATCCTGATAGTAAGCAGGGTTTTTGGGGATTAGTGTTCTTTTATTTAAATAATTTTGAGAATAATTTCTGTCATCAGAAGTTGCATAGTTATTTTACATCAGAAGTTGGATAAAGTCCCCATTACTGCCCACAAACGAAGACATTAATAATTCAAAGTCATTATTTATGTCTTGTATTCTAATGGGTAACTGTTACAGTTTACTCCGAATATTATATAGTCGACTAAATTGGGGTTTGATGTCGAGAGGTTGTACGAACCTTTACAACCATGATCAATGAGGAAGATATCGTGATGACAAATTGGACATGGTCAGGTGCGCGCGAGCCCTTGTAAGTTTGGCGCTACACCGCTGCAGCCTGTAACTTATCGGCGGATCTTACGGCAAGACAACACAAGCGCTCGCCCATCACGTGGCGTTTTAACATGGCAAATGGACGTCTGACGTTTGCACAGTTTTCGTTGCGAGTGGTGACATGGCGCACGCGGATATTTATCCGGCAAGACGATTAAATTACTGTTTTAATTTGTGTGATGCCGTTTTTGCAATTTGTGATATTTTCATACAGTTGCTCTTTTTATTTGCAATTTGTGTAGTAGCTTACGCCTCTGCATGCATTTGTCTTTTGTAGTGCGTAGATCTTGAGCACTTGCCTCCTTTCCTTTGGATTATGTGGAGGGATCAGTCTCCCCACATAGTTACTGTTTTTGCAATGTATGCAAGGGTTTGTGAGTGTGGTAAACTTTGGAAGTCCCGAATTCTATGGATCGTAAAACAGGACCCATTTACGCAAACAGAAACTAACCCACAGGATATTGATTTCGATAAAATGGGACTTTCCTAAAAATAGTGTGCAAACTTATGTGGGACGTCGAAGCCTTTCAAGGAATACATAATTCATACCTTTTTATAAGATTTTACTATAAGTAATAATTAAAAAAACGGGTTGGTTCTTTCTGGTAAAAAGCAAATTTGTGGCTTGGTTCCTTTTCGTGAGGTTCAATTTCTATAATATTTTTAAAAATAAAAAGTTTTCTTTATTTTAAACACTTTTTATTTCTGTAAAATACCTCTTTTATAGTTTTTTTATATTTTTAACATACAAAAATCATAAAAAGAATACAAAGAATTTAAGCTGAAAATCTCAATTATCATCTTCTACCTCAAAATAAATAGAACCAGTATAACCATCAATAATATCTTCGTTGCTGTCTTTTATTTTTTTTATAAAAATCCTGTGCAACTTTCGGTATAAGGCACATAATACTTTTTAAATCTCCTATTTTGCCTCGGAAACGGTTTTCCCAGTGGACCAAAGCAAGTTCGTATCACTCTTGGACAAAGGTGATGATGACACACTTCTCCGTTCCGTTGTAGCCACATTATGACTCTCTTGCTGACCACGCATAACTTTAAGGCAATTCAATAAAGATAACAAAGGAACACACATTCCACCTGATGGTAATTTGTTGCCGTGGCCCATAGACCACCACCTATATCTATGCTCTTCAGTATATATATTCTCTTGACATTTTTTGACATAATTGCTGCTTTAATCGATGAAAAATTTGGAATCGACGATTTGCTTCTGAGAGATCACATAGCTTTGGATATTGTATTGTCCCTTCTTTCTGTCTTCTCTTAGCGCTTCATCATATAATATTATTCTACCTCTGGTTGGCCTTTTTTTATAGGGTAGGGTGACAACGAGCACACAGTACAGGCCTGATGGTAAGTGGTTACTGTGACACATAGACATCTACATCTATCCTCAATTACAAATCATAATGCAGATGCGTTGTAACCCGTGAGGATTAATATGGAATGCCTCTTTTCCAGTAAAAAGGTCTCCGGTTCTCTAAACTCACCCTACGAAACACAGCAGCGTTAAGCTGCTATTTTACGATGGTATTCTGTGAGAGCGTGGTCCTTCCCCGGTCGAGCCGACCCATTTGTGCTACAACTACTACAAATATAGCTACAGCATGGGTCTACCATGTGGTCTTGCTTATTATGGAGATTCAGTTTCAGTTTCTTATTCTTGCAATATTTCACTGGTACTGACCCATTCAAGTACCATCTTATTCAGTGTTTAATGAAATTTCTTTAACGTTATTATCAATGACATAAAATTTTCAGAGCTTTTATCACCAAATATACTATTTTCATAATGACACGAAATTATCATCACTATTCATCATTATCTTTGTTATGTCGGACAAAACCGGTGAATTGTGTGCAGCGTTTCCATCATGATTATTATATAATTTGCCTAAAGATTCAGCTTGAATATTAAATAAATAAACCTAGCAAGCTAACAGCATAGCAAAGTGGCGAAGCAATCAGCTTTGTAGCGGTTTCTAACGGTTGCCGTTGAAAAATCAGTTTCAAAATAGGAGGTTCAGATGCCTGGGTGATCAATAATCGATTGCTTTTTTTTTTTTTAGGATAAGGGTGACAACCGAGCACACAGTCCACCTGATGGTAAGTGGTAGCTGGGGCCCATAGACATCTACATCTATCCTCGTTTGCGAATCAAAACGTAGATGCGTTGTCACCCGTGAGGACTAAGATGGAATGCCTCATTTCCAGTAAAAAGGGCTGAAAACAGAATTTGAAAGTTCGAAACCGTTCTCGAGATAATCGTGGGACAGACGGACAGACGGACGGACAGACGGACAGACGGACAGACGGACAGACATCGTGAAATCAATAAACCTAGCAAGCTAACAGCATAGAAAAGTGGCGAAGCAATCAGCTTTGTAGCGGTTTCTAACGGTTGCCGTTGAGCAATCAGTTTCAAAATGGGAGATTCAGATACCTGGGTGATCAGTAATCGATTGCTGAAAACAGAATTTGAAAATTCGAAACCGTTCTAGAGATAATCGTGGGACAGACGGACAGACGGACGGACAGACGGACAGACGGACAGACGGACAGACATCGTGAAATCAATAAGTGACTTCGCAAGCTTCGCCACTTAATAAGAGACTTCGCAAGCTTCGCCACTTAATAATTCAGTTGTCTCTGTCGACATCAGTTGCAACAGGGAAAAGGGACAGTCAGAGTTTGGGATACCTTTTTTTGAATAATGTGATTTTGGATATTGAAGGACAAGAAAACCTAGTTATTTGACGCTTCTTTTTGAACATTCGTCAGGCAGCGCGCCAATTTTAGTTAGCCCGTTGTTATTGGATATAGAAATGTTCATGCATTGTTTACCGTCACTTGTGTATGTAACATGCTAGCAAGCGATTGCGACACCCTAGGTGTAAGTGGAGAATGGGAAGGTGGCGGCTTTTTTCCCAATATCCTCAATACCATTTTCATTTGAAGCTTTACATTCTTATTCCCTTGCATGTGAAACAGGAGGTCTAAGAGGAGAGCGTTAAGTAGGATCATGATAGAGAAGACTAATGCATTTCCCACCTGATTCTTTTACATTGTTAATAGTCTAAGCTAGAAATAACCACCCTTTTCCAGACAAAAGTTGTTCGTCGTCAGAGAAGAAACCAAAGTGTTATCTTCTGATATTTTATATAATAAAATAGTTAAATTGCAACCTACCTGTAACCTGCAGTTTACCTTCATAATTTAATTTTCAACGCCATCTATGTATGAACCAAACTCAATTTTACTCAAACTGTGGGTTGGTGCCTGTTTGCGTAAATGGGTCCCATTTATCGTCATTTCTTTTCATTTCTAATTTTGCAAAACATATTATTTTTTTGTTTCATGCACGTGAAACGTTTTACATCTATTTAAATCTTAAATTATTTTGGATATGTACCTTATTTTACGAGACCTAATGTTGGAAGTAAGTGCACGCTTGCGCGCGAGTGCAGTGAGATAGCTCGCTGACGCAAACGCAGTGAAACCGCTCGCTGGAGCGCGTTTAGCTGAGGGGCCTATGTCTTCAGTGTATAGTACGATCTGTGCCGTGTGCGCAGTGTTCCTCAGAAAAAAAATATGTTATGTTAGACGTGCGTTAAACTCTAGTAGGAAGCGTTGTATTCTAAAATCTGATTTGGCCGTTTATTTCAATTCTGTAAAAGCTTAGTCTGTATAAAATATATTCAAGAGCTCACTCACTGTGTGCTGTTGAATAAAAATTGGTAAAGATTTGAAACCAAGAGTTGCCAGTAACTTTACTTTAGCCTCCACACGAGGTGTGCTTGCCCCATTTATACTTTGAGGGTGAGTAGTTACACGTGTGTCAGAAATAGCTAACGTAATTCCTCATTTCTGAAAGATTTATATTGAGATACGCTAACGTTGTGCCTCTTTCTCAAAAGTAGAAGGCGTACAAGCTAACGTTGTGCCTCTGTCGCGTCTCGGTTAAGTTATGCTAACGTCGTGCCTATAACTTCAGTAGATGTTAATTTATGCTAACGTAGTGCCTATGACTTAAAGAGTTATTATTTTGTTAAGTTACCTATGCTTACGTCTCATTGTGCATGTGATAAAATCAGTTATGTTATAAAGTTTTGCGAACGCAGTACCCATGACCTGACCTGTTATTTATGACCGACTAAAAAGGAGGAGGTTCTCAATTCGACTGTGTTTTTATGTATTACTCAGAACATTTTTCTGGGTGAACAATTTTGATGGTTCTATTTTTGTATGAAAACAGTTGCTTATCATGTTGTCTCATATGAATTTAATCAAGATCTGACCAGTAGTTTATGAGTTATTTTTAATAATGCGTATTTATTAATAATTGAATTTTAACAATTTTTTTAACCAGTTGTGTTAAGTTATGCAAACGTAAAGCCATCGCCTAGCGCATCGCATGTGACCTACGTGGTTCCTGCATTCCCCATGCCGTTGATGGAGACTAATATTTAAGACTAAGAGTCCGAGGACAGACTCCTGTCAGGAGAGGCAGTGTTGGTAATGAGGGTAAAAAATAAAAGGAAATACGAACAAATTAAGGTAGAACTTCCACTTGTTTTAGCCGTACAAAGTATTGCACAGGCGACTATGAGGCATCAGTCTGTAATTCTAAGAGTCCCACTGTTGTTACTATGCCCGTTGTGGTATTCTACTAGTGCAGGCAAGGAAGGTCGTTTTGCTGGTAGGCTGCCCTGTGAAACAATGAGATGGGTAGTGATGCAGTTGATTTGTATACTTTGTTGTTATCAAGTAATTGTAATCATGTTAGTAAGGTTTGTTAAGGAGTAGTGTTCTTTTATTTAAATAATTTTGAGAATAATTTCTATCAAAAAAATACTGCACCTACCCGTGCCATTCTTCCTGCAATACTGTGCATTCATTGGTTGTCTGGAAGAAATTGCTGTCAGCAACAAGAGTACCCATTATATACTTCTTTTGTGTAAATGATTTTTGTATCTTATTTTATGGTGTGCAATAAATTTATAAAATATATGCCTGCAGCACAAATAGGTAGGTTCGACTGGAAGAACCACGCTCGCAAAGAACACCAGTGAAGTAGTGATATATGCAATCATAATGCTGCTGTTTTTATATGGTGAGTAAACAAGTGAGTTAAACAAATACTTTTGTAACTAGCCCTCAGGACAATATAATATCTTCATTTTGATTCTTAATCGAGAAAAGATCTAAGCCACTTAAATAAATAGTGCGATATTTTAGTTCAGAAAGTCTACAACTTTTGTTTCGAACTTTTACAATATTTTAAAATTTTCTTATAAAATCATACAAAACTAAGAGCGTTATTATTACACATTTTTTATTATGCATTTTACATATACACCTTAACGCTGTTATGTTTCGTATGGTAAAGAACCGGAGACCTTTTTTACTGGAAACGAGGCATTCCATCTTAGTCCTCACGGGTGACAACGCATCTGCATCTGATTCGTAATCGAGGATAGATTTAGATGTTTATGGGCCACAACAACCATTTGCCATTAGGTGGACTGTGTGCTCGTTTGTTACTCTTATGCTTTAAAAAGTCCCACATCATTCCGTGTGTGCCAAAGAAATGAGTCGAATGTAAATGATCCAGAGTTGATGTCTATTTGTTCTCAAGATACGCAAGGCGAAATTTTTTTGTGAGTACGAACGTACGAAATTAAATACACTGATTGTGTCTCTTAAAACGTTTGACCTTAAAACGTCCAAAAAAAATTAAAAATCTAGAAAACGACGAAACGAGAGTGTCTGATTTATTAACATATCGTGGTTCTTAAATAATCCCCCCCTTCCATCCATTAACACAAAATAATTTTATCGTCATCATCATCATAAGCCCGTAATAGTCAAATCATGAACTCCCACCGTTGCTTTTATCGTTACGCTAAGTGTGTTTAAGATCGAAGTATCAGATATCTTGTTAATTTAAAGCCACTGCCCGTCCCTGGTCTACATATTTTACATCTGACATAGATGATATGATTATGCCGCCATCTAAAGTAAGCCACAAGACCCTCTAGCATTTCCTACAGTCACCTCTTACGACATCCATTGTATTAAATAAGATTCACTTAAGCTTCAACCTCAGTGTACAATATAATTTGATGATTAATGCTGGTAACAATTTGGATATTTTCATTTTATAACAATCCGTATTATTTATGGACGGAGAAAGCTACAACAGTAAGATCCTCTACGAATGTATTTAATAATAATAAAGTTACATTGCGGAGACCGCTCTTTATTGCCAAGTCATGACCCTACTGCACAAACTCGTTCAGAATTCCACTTAATATTGGGGTCAACCCTCCATGAATATATATTTCATAAACCTATCACAACAAATGAAAATCCACTTTCTACATAAACAACTTTGTTTTGTTTCCGAAGTTTCAAAACCCTTGTTTTTTTTTACGCCTAATAAATATCGTATTAAATACAGCTCATTTATAAATGTATGATATGTTATATCAGATATGCGCTGATTATAAAGCATAGTTTAAACGATATCATTAATACTTGTTTTCGCCAAGTATTATCAATCTTTTGATACCACAAATAAAGTTAAAATATTTTTTATACATCTGAAATGACAAAGAAACGAACAGTCAACCTAATATGTTAAGGAAAAAATATTTTAAGGTGCTACTACATTTTCTTACATGGAAAAATGTCTACGCATAAATGCTTCGCGGGGGCAATGACTATTTTGGACTCGCACCGACTAAAACCCCATGTTATTCCAGTCCTGGAAAGCGTCACAAGAATATGTTATCGCATTTACGTAAAACAACGTTAAGAAGCGTAGAATACAAATTGCAATCCCGCTATTTTTTACTTCATCATCGTATTTTTATTACAGTTTTAAATTTAAATCAGTTTTAAAAAAAAAATTATGGCACGTTTACTTAGAATTATTTACTAAACAAGCAATTTTTGTACGTCTATATAAATAAAAATTTTGTGTTTGGTTGTTCAAAACATCGAATTTTTGAAATTTTTTAGCGATCTGATAATACCAGCTCTGATAATACCAGCGTAAAATAGCAGCTTAACGCTTCTGTGTTTCCTATGGTGAGTGTAGAGAACCGGAGACCCTTTTTACTGGACAAGAGGCATTCCATCTTAGTCCTCACGGGAGACAGCGCATCTGCATTTTGAGTCTTTATTGAGCACACTAACGATAGCTTTCAGTTGTTTTCATTGTTATTAAACGATTTGAACAGATGCTACTATAACTAGCACCGAAAAGTGAAAAGTAAAGTAAGCCACATTAAAAAAATTTACGGTCTTTTTGAAACTTGCTAGGCATATCCATCGATCTAGACATCCTAAACTCCTAATGATTTGTCATGGGCGCATACCCACTTACACATAGTCAAAAATATTATAGAACAAGTTGCTTTAAGATGTAGTTGATGTGAATAATTCGAAAAACTGATTGCATGAATGGTAAGTAGTAATCTATTTTAATGTATTATTTAATGTCATATTTTTTGTTATATTTAATGTATGGATTTGGGCTATTATAAAACAGTAAAACAGATATGATATGACAACCTTTTGGGGCAATATGTATGGGAGAGTTATGTTCACCAATAGAATTATGGTAGTCTATAATCCGAACAAAAACAGCTTCACTGTAAATCATCGCGCCAAGTAAACTTTCAACTATAGTTACAAAAATAATAATGACATTTTTACAAAAAATTATAAAATAAAAAGAAACCAAGTACATAACCGTTTGAGATTCGAAAAAAATTTTGCTGAAAAAAGTAATTTTGCTTAACAGTGGTAGAGCCACGCGGCAGCTTTTGCTGTCGCACGAATGGACCGGCTCGAATCGGGGTGGTACCACGACCTCACAGAAAACCAGCGTGAAGTAGAGGTTTACCTCTGCGTTTCGCTTGGTGAGTGCAGGTGGCCGGAGGCCCTTATTACTGGAAATGAGGCATTCCATCTTGGTCCTCACGGGTGGCAGCGCATCTGCATTTTGATTCGCAAACGAGTATAGATGTAGATGTCTATGGGCCGCAGCGACCACTTACCATCAGGTGGACTGTGTGCTCGTTTGTCACCCTTATCCTATAAAAAAAAAGTAATAATAAAAAAATGATGTACTTGGTTTGCATGATAAAGAGTATCGATCACCCAACTTGACATTGGAAGTCGTTTTTTTATATTTTTTTTGAGTTATGCTCTCGGACTATAAAGTATAATGCACACCAAGTACATCATTTTTTTATTATTACTTTTTTCAGCAAAATTTTTTTCGAATCTCAAACAGTTATGTACTTGGTTTCTTTTTATTTTATAATTTTCTGTAAAAATGTAATTATTACTTTTGTAACTATAGTTGAAAGTGTACTTGGCGCGATGCTTTACAGTGAAACTGTTTTTGTTCGGATTTCATATCTTTTTGTAAAGTACACAATTTCTTTTTTTTAAATATCGCACACCTCATACCGCGAAGCGGTTGAGTTTGTGCTTTACTCTCCGCACGTCAAGGTCAAGAAATTTTTTGCACTTTAACTACCTCTACAACATCTGATTTGCACTCATAAGATAATATGAGTAGATTTATTTCAAGAAAATTTAAGCAGTCTATCTCACATTTTGTATAAATCAATTTTATTTTGCTATTTTACGAAAACCGAAAAAAATTTCGTGGACGTCCGGATTTTTTTTGCATGGTCACGATAACTCTCGAAAAATTTAACGTATCGAAACCGGGTTTCGTTTATTTTTTTAAGAATTATATTAAATATAAAAAAATTGGTAAATCCAATTGGGCATGCCTTAAGCGCATTAAAAAAATTTATATTTATTTATTATACGGAACTTTTTAAAGTAGTTTAAATACATTTCGACAGCACTATCGGCTTTAAAACCCTCGAAAACCATCAAAATGACACCCATGATGGAAAAATTGGTACCTAATTCTGCCGCCATCTTGGATTTACATTTCGACAGCACTATCAGCTTCAACACCCTCGAAAACCATGAAAATGACACACATGATGAAAAAATTTATACCTATTGCAGCCACCACCTTGGACTTACATTTCGACAGCACTATCGGCTTCAGCACCCTCGAAAACCATGAAAATGACACCCATGATAAAAAAAATAATATCTATTGCAGCCGCCATCTTGCATTTACATTTCGACAACCCTATCGGATTCAACTCTTTCGAAAACCATGAGAATGATACCCATGATGAAAAAATTTATACCTATTGCAGCCGCCATTTTTGATTTACATTTCCACAGCACTATCGGCTTCAGCACCTCGAAAACCATGAAAATGACACCCATGATGAAAAAATTGATATTTATTGCAGCCGCCATCTTGGATTTACATTTCGACAACACTATCGGCTTCAACACCCTCGAAAACCATGAAAATGACACCCATGATATAAATCTTTTGTGGCATCTATGGATGTAAAAAAGAAGGAGAACCATCCTATAAGGTGCGAGAGTTGAAAAAGTGTCCCATTATAATATACTGAAAATAGAGGTTCCAAAACCTACCACAATAGCGCTGGCGTCTGAAAAACTACGATATGAATATAGCTGTTGTAGACGGAGTGAAGTCAGCTGAACTCAAATATTTAAAAAAAAATCATGACTAGAGTAGTTAGTAAAATGCAAGTATACAAAACCTTAACTATTTACGTAGTTATTATCAAAACCAAGCGGATTGGTCAGTCCTTGTTTATTTCTCCATCTTATTCTAATTAATTTTGGAGCTTTTTTTTATTTATCCTATGCTACTGCAGCGCCATCCTTATTGGACGCGTTTTTAGGGACACTTTTCATATACAGAGATGGTCCTCCTTCTACTCTACACTCCATGGTGGAATCTTTTTAGTGTTATATGGAAACAATTGATAAACAAAATGATATATGACTGTATAAAATGTTGACGTTTCGTTAATAATTAAATATATGAAGTTAAAAATTAGGTGAGGTTATGTTGACATCTGTCCCTCTGTCCTGGGAAGAACCAGCAAGAAACCCAGCGAGACTTTTTTTAATAAATTTTACAATACAAAATGATAACAAACTATTTACAAAATTTATTTTAGGAACTACTTGGAAGCGACCATCTCATTCCCAGGGTTTATTATCAACCATGTATTCATTTATACTATAATAACCCTTTTTTTAAAATCGATGTTTCACTTTCGAAAATAACGAGGTTCTAATATCGCTTTTTTATGAGCGATGTAGCACCCCTACAGCCATACCAATATTTTCAAGATACGGTGTCTATCTGCTTAGACGCCTTGAGATAATATTGCCAAGTATCTGCTGGCTCAAGTTGCCGTCGAAATTGCCAAAGGGCTGCGCAATGTGACGCATCAACATATTGTAAAGCAGTGTATTATAAAGGATTATAATCGTTTAATGCTGAGATAAATGAAAACATGGCTCAAATAACAAGCATCTAAGCCAAAAATCTTGAAAATAAATAAATGAAAACATGGCTTAAAAGACAAGCATTCAAGTCAACAATCTTTAAAAAAATAAAAAATTCCACCGAAATTAATAAAATCTTTTGTAGAATCGGAAAAGTGAGCAAGCAAAAATTTGAGATGTTGAAAAGTATGAAATAATTGATAGATAGAAATAATTTTAAGTGTTATAAGGAACAATTGATAAACAAAATTATATATGACTGTATAAAGTGTTGACGTTTCGTTAATAATTAAATATATGAAGTTAAAAATTTGGTGAGGTTATGTTGACATCTGTTTCGAGAATATATACACTGTAGTCTCACGCCTACACGTTTACATACATATACATATGTTGAACGTGTACTTGGCTTGAGACACTACAGTGTCTCCGGATAAATAATTGAATATTACAATTAAATCATAAAAACACCAGAGAAACTTGGTAGTCATTAAGAAATAGCAGTATCAAATTTAATTTTGTTTATATACGACAGTAGCCTAATGGGAGCACTGGGACTTCAAACTCTTAAAGTCGTAGGTTTAAAGCCATTTCATGCATGCATAGTTGAAAGAAGTATTTACAATGTTAATGACATTAATATTTTTGTTATATAATTTAACTTCATTTCAAGCCTACCTTCGGAGTATTCTGTTTTATTTTTAAGTTCCATACTTAAAAATTTGCCAAAAACTCTAAATGTTTTTTAATAAATTAAAATGAAACATTGATAATTTTTTATTTTTCAACATGATAATGTATTATACAAAGGGACAAAATGCCAATATGTATTTTGTTAAATAAATTTGTGATGATGCTTATATTGATAAAAAATGTCCCTTCTTTTAAAAATGGATCGCAGTCTTAGTATCGAAAGTTTTAATAATGAAAGGAAAAACATTAAAACCACTGACTTAATTTAGCAGTATTATTAGTGATTTAGATGCTTATCTCAAGATTTAAGACAGTATTAAGACCACACTCTGGCTAAGGCATGACTATTTTAGATATGTTCGGTGCAAAGTTTAATGATTCCTTTAAACAAAGCGTCATGAGTTAAGTTATATTGCTTTGAAAAATGTTTTTCTGAGAATTATATGCTAAAAAACCTTTCCAATGCGTCTAAAATATTATATATCTATCTTTTATTTTCACAACACCCAAAAGTAAAAAAACTAAAACTTTAAACATAAATTTTCACTATAGTAATAGTTATCATTATCATAAAGTAGACATCCACTAGAAGATTTGTAGTGGTGGATATTAAAAAGCTTCACTACACGGCACACCGCCACTACACAATATAGACATATATTGTACTCAACATTTATTCGTAATGAATAATATTTTTCATCAGCATCCTGATTATTGAAGTCCATCAAAAGTCCACTACTAAACAAACTTCAAATTATGTTTCTGATCCCATCCATCGATTTATTGTAGGTCTTAACATATAATCACTTTATTTAGTTGGATGCCACCCTACGCACTTGGCATACCGGTAGGAGGTTACCACTAGTGAATCTTTATACTTGAGCTGGTTTCTCTAGTTCTACTGCAAATGTCTTCATTACAAGTTTTATTCAGTACAAAAATTCCTAGCATAGTCTTTTATATAGTTGCAGGAGGAACCTTATGATATTTTTATAAGCATAATCTTCTTTTTCATCAGCCTGTAAATTCTACTGCTGCATATGTGCCCATACTGCTGCATGTAAAGAGGATTCGTTTTAATCGTCATGCAAGCGGATTCAAGGTCGCAGTATCAAACGTTTCTCAACATTGACGCTACTGCCCGTCACCGGTCTGAATATTTTATGTTGATCGTAAACGAGATAATTATTTCGGTATCTAACGGAAGGAATAATTTACTACAAGCATTTACCATAGTCTTACGAAACCCACGAGTTGAAATGAGGTGATGGATTTTCTTAGACCGCCACCACATAGTATTAGCATAATCATCAGTTCTCAAATAGTTCTGTTTTTTTTTTCATTATAAATAATACATTTTGTTAACATATCAACCGTAGGCTATTTTATGTGCTCCTGTCAGTTTGAATAAAACTGATTCAATTTGCCCTCATCGTTAAGTATCGTCAATTTATCCTTATTAATTCAGGCAATTTTGTGTCAATTTACGTGACTTATCCATTTAATTTCCTGACTATTACATAAACTTATATTTTTATAATTTAACCTTGATTCGACGAGTTAAAATACGTTCACTTTGAACCTTAAGTATTATAGCATAGTAAAGACTGAAAATAGTTCTAAAAACAATTAACTTTTCTAAAACTCTGCTTAAAATATTCAAAAGTTATTATTAAATAATAGAAATAAAAGTCAATTTATTACAATAATAATAAATATAAATAACATTTATAATTTTTCATGATTCAATGAGCATTCATACCATTATACATCAACATCTTGGAGTGAGGAAGCTTTGTTCTCGATGGATTCCTCGTTTGCTCTCCGAAAGCGAAAAACAGACTCGTGTGGATTGGTGTCATGAAATGCGTCTACGTTTTGAAATCGGGGCATCTAGGCGTATTTCAGAAATCGTTACTGGTGACGAGATGTGGATCTATCAATATGATCCGGAAAATAAAAGGCAATCATCGGTGTGGGTATACCCAGAAGGACAGTTACCGACAAAACTGCAAAGACCTCGCAATGTCGGCAAAAAATGGTTACTAGTTTTTTTTCGCGGAGCGGACATTTGTCGACGTCAATACTAGAAAATTGTGAGTCACTCAAGTCTGATTTGTATACTACAGTTGCATTACCTAAAGCTTTTCAAGCTGTGCGGGAGAAAAGACCAAAGATCGGACTTCGGGGAATCATGCTGCATCACGATAACGCCTCTTCACATACCTCCCTTAAAAAATACATTTATTGAGGAGTCTGGTGTTGAAACTCTAAGTCACCCACTTGTGATTTCTTTTTGTCCCAAGAGTCAAAGAAAAAATAACAGCCAAGTTTTTTTCAAGCGCCGAAGAAGCCGTGGCTTCCTACGAAAAACCGATTTCCGACCTGTTAGATCTAGACTGGCAAAAGTGTTTTCAGAGTTGGTTTAGGCGAATGGAACTTTGTATATGATATATATATATATGTATATATATATATATATATATATATATATATATATATATATATATATATATATAGCATGATGGAGAATATTTTGAAAAGAAGTAAAATAATTAGTAATAGTATCTAGAATACTTTTTGTATATCTCAAAACTTATTGAGTGACCTACGTATAAAAATCTCAACGTCGTGTAAATAGTTACATAAATAATATAAAATAATAATAATAAAAATAGTTTTTTTACGTGATAGAGCCATGCTGCAGCTATGTTGTGTTTGCAGGAAGAATGAGTTAGCTTGACCCGGCTTTACTAGAATTCAATAGCAGCTTAATGCTGCTGTGTTTTGTATGGTGAATTTAGAGAACCGCAGACCTTTTTACTGTCAACGAGGCATTCCATCTCATTCGTAAGGGTGACAACGCATCTGCATTTTGATTCTTAATTAATGATAAATGTAAAAGTATATAGGCTACAGTATCTGCTTACTATCATGTGGAATGTGTACTCGTTTCTCACCCCTTGTTCTATAAAAAAATCATAACCTGTTATGACATCCTTAGGGATGGAATTTTTTTTCTAAATTTATGTAACAACACCTCTGAAATATAACTTATTTAATATAAAAGGAATCTTCAAAATCGGCCTACAATTGACGGAGAAATCGGTCAACATACATAAAAAATACATGTAGTCGAAAATAGAATCTACTCCTTTTTTGAAGTTAGCTAAAAATTGCAAATTTGAGAACTGTATTAGTGATAATATTTTCTTTTTTTATTTATTTTTTTATTCATAATGTAATTGCACATTTTACAACCACAACTGCATATTTTTGGCGGATATTCCGTTCGACCAAATCGTAACGCATATCAACTAATCGAACTGTCTCTGTCGTTAGTAGAATTAACCAAGGAGGTTATACAATATTCTAGAATTAAACTTGAATTAAACATTCTTTGGTTTACACGTATTGATCGACGGTTATATAGCCTACTTTAATTACATTAGTAATTAATTTTGCGGCCGCCCCAGCCGCAAAAGTAATTACCCTAATTCTGCTTCTTGGTTCACAATTTTTTGGGCGTGGTTTTGGAGTCCGTTGAAAGTATATTGCTACACTTTCTCCGGACTCAATTCAATTCTCCATTGACATAACCTTTCACCTAAGCGATTGGTAGCTTTTTGAAGTTTTAAAGTGAGACTATTCCTATTGCAATCTGATACAAAGGGAGCCGTATCGACGGCGAAGAGGGCAGTGTTTACCACTGGATCTTTAAGGATATCACTCGTGAAAAGTGTATTCAGGATTGAAGACAGGACGGAGCCTAGTGGGACTCCAGCCTTTAGAAAACGTTTCGAAGAACGCGTTTCCTCCACTCAATAGCGTAAAGAGCAATCTGTAACGAAGGCTCAGATGTCGTGTACGAGCCTGTCGGGCACGTTTAGTTTATACAGCTTGTGGAGCAAGCCGTCGTGCCAGACCTTAACAAATGCCTTTGCGACATTAAAGAAGAGGGCTCCCATACTTGGAGATTTTGTTTGTCGAGTGGTGATTAAATCCAGATAGAATATATTTTTTTAGGTGATGGATTTGGTTAGTGCACGAGTAATTGGCTCTAAGTCCAAACTGTTCGTCAGGAGCTATAGAATAACACAACCCAATGTATTAAGTAAACTGATGGGCCTATAGCTGGTGGGGTCGATAACGTGGTTTCCTCGTTTTTGAGATCCCTATTACGTCTGCTTTTTTCTTCTTTAACAGTGGTAGAGCCACGCGGCAGCTTTTGCTGAAGCACGGATGGGCCGGCTCGAACCGGGGTAGTACCACGACCTCACAGAATACCAGCGTGAAGTAGAGGTTTACCTCTGCGTTTCGCTTGGTGAGTGCAGGTGGCCGGAGGCCCTTTTTACTGGAAATGAGGCATTCCATTTTAGTCCTCACGGGTGACAACGCATCTGCATTTTGATTCGCAAACGAGGATAGATGTAGATGTCTATGGGCCGCAGCAACCACTTACCATCAGGTGGATTGTGTGCTCGTTAGTCACCCTTATCCTATATAAAAAAAAAGATATCCATAAATAAGATCAGCTCGTTAGAAGCGTGTTGAAAATTCCCACGAGGAGGTAAATTAATTATGCTGGAAGAGATTTGATCACCTTGTTTCTGATGCCGTCTGTTCCAGGGGCGTATTTTTATCTATTATCCAGGGGCTTATTCTTATCTATTATTACGACTTTATGGTTTCCGTGACTTCATTGAAAGTCACAGGATCGAGTGGATCGCCCGCTGGCGCTAACGCAAACCTACGTTCGACTTTAGCTTCTACCTCCAGTAGATGAGCAGGACCTTTTGGCTCTCTAGACTGTCAGCTAGGCATTCGGCTTTATTCAAAATCGTCTAAAGCGAATTCGGTGTGGACTAGCCTCACGAGAGGTGGCATTGGAGCAGTTTGCTCTGCTTTCAGAGCTTTAGTCAACCTCCGAAAGGTGACTTGGGATGGATCTAATCATTCTAAGAGGTTATACCATTTATCGTTTTTAAATTTGGCTATGCGTTTTTAACCTCGTTTTGCTGAGAACGTAGTTGGATTTCGTAATCTTCCATGCGATAATGGCCATAAGATTTTAGCGCAATGTTCTTCGCTCTAATCATTTGTGGAAGGTCTGCCGGAAGCTTCGTGTACCGATCACTCGATACATAAACTTTACGGGAGCAATCTTCGACCGTTGAAGTGAGGTGAGTCGATAGAGCGCTAAAGGGCCTATTGGCTTCCTCTGGAGAGTCAATTTTGTCCGGTATGGAGGCTAAATGCTGGGAGTTCGTAGACGCGAGTTCGAACTCGAGTTCTTCACCGAGACCTCACTTGCCGACCGGCCCAGTTATAATGCGACCGGCCTGTGGTCCGAGCATGATTCGACGACTGTTTCGATCCAGTTAATAGTAAGCCGGATTTCTTTTAGTAGTGCTACATTAAGTACGTCCGGATAATGGTGTGAAAGAAAAGGATAGCGATTTGGATTCTCAGGAGCGTTTGGATTATTTACGTTAAAATTCATACTAACGTGCTTACTGTTTAGGTCTCCCGTGATTACTACGCTGGGATCTAGATCTAGTAGAGCTGAAATGTCGGATTCTAATGTATGTTGATTTGGGGGCGCGGGTTGCGACACCGAGATCGGTGCGATTGAAGGGTGCCGAGGGCAGGACCTGTTAGCGCTAGCAGCTCGTCCGCGCCGGTCGACTCCTCCATGCATTTTCCTGCGCGGTGCTTTGGTGCACCCGCGATAATTCGCGGGGTGTCCCACTTCACGGGTCATCCGACTCAGGCGTTCAGGTGTACCCCCGTACCCCCCTATTTTGGGGCGCTTCTACTGCAATTCCCGTAAGATTACAGATGAGATCTACGTTGACTAGGCAATGGTCTAGGTATCTTTGTTTGTTTGTCGGGTGTGTTAGTAGTAGTAGTTATTATTAGTAGTGTAGTTTCTGAGCTTTCAGATGTGCAGTTAAAGCGCAGAGGGCATCCGTCGTCGAGACGTAGATACGAATGCCCTGGCCACCGTTGTGGGCAAAAGATTTTCTTAGAGTCTTTCCATTTGGATAAGTTGATCCAGCGGGATTTATCTGGTAGGATAATAGTAGGGCAGCGGCTTTCCTTGCGCACTACGGCGGGTTTCGGGTTCACGGTTTTAGTATCGGCCTTGGCAGTCTTGGGTCGCGCTGACAGCGTGGTCATTTTTGCCAGAGTGGCGTTGAGGGACGAAGACGGCGACGAAGGGTCCAAGTGAGGCTCGTCGTCCTTTTTCGCAGCGGGATGCGGCCATTTTTTGCCCGAGACTAGTGTGAAGCCGTTTTCTTCAGGCTTGACGGGTTTCACTACCTCTTACTCCATTTCGGAACCCGACTTAGCGTTTGTGAACACCGGGGACTGCCCACGGATGGAGAACGCAAAAGGTGCGGGGGACGCTACATCATATAAAGTGTCTACGGACACGAGAGTCACAGGTCCGTTGTTCGGAAACATAGAGTCGTCAACGAGCACAGTCGTACGTCGGGGGAGGTGTGTGCTTTAGACGAACACCAATACACCTAGCATATTGGTACGTTAGTATGTGTACCTAGCTGTCGCTTTAAGTGAAAAGCGAACGCAGTAATTAAAAAAAATAGAATAGCCGTGCAGCTCGAGCGCAACCAACCAATTGAATGCAATCTGACTGCTTTTGCGATTGATGATCCATTTAATATGGAAAATCCTCAAAAATACAGGACGGACTTATGTAAGCATTAAGTTCAGGACACTGTACTTCTCATAATCAGTATCATGTAGCAGGTGGCAAGAAAATTCATGTATCTGAAGAAATAATATTTAATGCTCTGCGCCAGATGAAACTAGGAAGGCGACAAGATATGACAAGATAAGCGTGGAACATCTTCGGGTTGGAGGACCGTGGTTAATTGCGTTCCTATCAGTATTTTTCAATGCCTGTCTAAAGCATGCTTACTTACCGGTAGAAATGCTAAAAACAGTAATAAGCTAATAAGTCCTGTTCTGAAATGTAAATCAAGTAGTTTGACCGACAGTTGTAATAATAGACCAATATCCATAGCTACAACTTTTGCTAAACTGTTTGACACCATATTATTAGGCGTTATTTTCAAATATGTACATATTAGCGATGCTCAATTTGGATTTAGAAATAGAATAGAAATAGAAAATGTATTTATTTAACCAAAAACATTACATAATTAAGCAATACACTGGTTTCTGTACTAAGCTCTAGGCTTTTATCGCAGGAACCAAGAACATTTACTGACACCGTTTACACCGATAAATACATAGAACTCCGATCAAATCAAAATAAAGCAAAAAGAAAAAACATTTTTTTTGTATAAATTAATGCATGAAAGAAAGAAAAAAATAGCTAATTTACTCTAGGAGTGCTTGCGTGCATGCGTACGTGTGTGTGTGCGTGCGTGTATGTGAGGTGTGTTTTTGTGTGTGTGTGTGGGGGGGGGGGTCGTGCTTGCGCGTGTGTGGAGTGAGTGTAAGTCTACGCGAGTGCATGTATAGGGTCAACTATGAAAGGAAAGTAAGTTTTCCGTTTCCTGATAAGAAGCATGTAGCAACCAGGTTGTTATTTTGTGTTTGACTTTACTTGTAGACAAAGACCTCAAATCTGGGAAGAGACAGCAGAATTTGTTGTAAATGCTAGGCAGAAGAAATGGTGAGTGGCGTTTGATAAAGCTACTGTGTGAATTGGGAATCGGTACTCGAAAGATCCGACGTTGGCACAGGCTAAGATAATCCGGGGAATTTATTATTTTTCTGTGGGTTAGTATTACTGCCTTTAAAATGCAGATTTGGCGAACCCGTAGCACCTTACATTCCTTGTACAGTTTGTCAGTAGGAAATCCAAAGTATGTTGTTGTTGTAGTAATGCTGTCTAAAATCAGTATCACTTTTAGTACTGCTCGCTGGGCCCTCTCAACTTCAAGCATTTTTGTTTTGATAGCTCCACCCCAAGCCAGCGTGCAGTAGTATAGTAGGGATTGGGTTAGTGCTATGTAAACCATTTTCATTGTTTCTTTAGTAGCACAGCGTCGCAAAGCTTTCATTATGTAAATGGTTTTCCTAACACTACCCGACAAGCGGCTTAGATGTTTTTTAAATGATAGCTTATCGTCAATGAGTGATCATTGACGATAAGCTATCAACACAGATAACATCAGGTATCTAGGAGTGATCCTAGATACCTGATGTTATCTGTGTTGCTGATTATATTACATGCGCAAGAGGGTACTTCAGATTCGCAAGTGTGAATTACTAAGTTTACCAGCGAAAATGGTTGTGATGCGAAAGTTTTGTGAAAGGCTATGAACTTAGTTTTTTATAGTTTAAAGTTAGTAAATTGGAACTTAACCATTTATTCAACACTACCATGCCTTTTTCAGCCGTCTCGAGTACGCTGTTCCAAGTTAAATCATTAAATATAATGGCTGTATCATCCACATAGCATATGAAGTCTGCTCTTTGTATGGGTAATTCTAGGACGTCATTAATGTAAATGCAGAATAGGATTGGACCAAGAATACTTCCTTGAGGAACTCCAATACTGATTGCTTACTTGTAGGTGAGCCCACTCTTATGCATTGACGCCGATTTAAGAGATAGCTACGGAACCAAGTCAACGCCACTCCTCAATACCTAAACAGCTGCGTTTATTGTCCAAATGTCTAGACACAGCATCTGTCAGTAGAACTACCGCATTCTCTGTGGACTTACCCCTCCTGAAGCCAAATTGATTTAAAATATAATAAAAAAATATAAAAAAAGATAGTTTGACGGATGCGGTGATTTTTACTTTCAAGCAATCCGTTAGTTATAATAATAAGCGGAAAACAAATATTTATGCATAATTCTTGGACCTAAGTAGGACTTTTGACAGAGTCAGTTATGATATACTTTGGAGGAAGTTGCGTGATGTGGGAGTGCCGTCATTATGTATTAACATATTAATCGCATGGTAAAGTAGGCAAATTAACGTAGTAAAGTGGCGTGATACATATTCTGAGGAATTTCTCCTACAATGCGGTAAGAGGCAGGAAGGGCTAACATCGCCTCTGCTTTTTAATTTGTATGTTGATCAGCTGATCGAGGAGCTTAGAAGCACTAGACTGGGTTGCCACATTGGTTCTGAATGCTTTAATAACTTGAGTTATGCTGATGATATGGTGCTACTGAGTCCCTCGATTGGTGCGCTGCGTGCACTACTCTAGATATGTGAGAGACTCTAGATATGGGTATCTATGTGATTTGTTGCCACGGTTTATATCGACTCCGTAGTTATAAATTAATTAATAATGTGTAAATCCCATTTAAGTGCATGAATACATCTGTGATGAGGAGAACTGTGTTAGACTCAGCACAGCACTCAGCAGTCAGTGTTATTAATAAAAAGTAACAAGAACTCATTAAGTTATATTAGATTAATTGTGATGAACCTAATTCTGCAGTGAATTATCTATTTACGGTGTCATACTATAAACAGGAATTGAATGTTTATATTATTACGCATACAGGACCGAAGTACATGTTTATCGAGAAAATTTGAAAACATTTGCTTTAGTGTACATAGCTCAGTATTGCCATCTATAGAAATATTAACCAACAAACTAGGAAAAGCACGTCTTCTAAATTGAGTACAAAATCTGCTAACGGCAGCCATAAGATGTCAGCACCAGTATGTTGTTTTAAATGCAAAAAGTATGTTGACATAAAAAATACCATTTTATGTTCACGATGCGAAAAAAGATATGAGTTTGACTGTGCTGGCTATTCCGAGAAACTTTACCATCAAAGGATCCAAGAGGCGAAAACAAAATGGGAATGTAAACTTTGCATTAAAAATTGTAATAAAAAATACTTGACATTACCTAGTAGCGAAACTTCCAACGTTACAACACGAAAAAAAGAAGTCACTCCAAAAGATTTCTCACCTGTACAACGTATTACTGAAGTTTTACAATCTACACCTCAAAATACATCTTCCTCTCAGACTTTGGACTCACACATACTCACTGAGAACGAGTTATCCGATGAATCCTATTCCTCGCTAGGCATATTATCAAGGAGTGTAGACGGTACCATAACAGAAACAATAACAATCCAAGAGTTAAAAGAAACAATATCTAAAATTACTCTTGAACTCAATAGTACACAAAACGAATAAGAAAACACAATACTAGAAAATAATGCTCTCAACAGACAAATTAGTAAATTAACTTCAGAAATAAAAATATTACGGTCATTGTGCTTCACACCATTAGAAGATACTAAGGTTTGCAACAGTGCGAAAAAGAGACAGAAAACTTCCACGCGGTCTCAAACCGTGAACTCCATGCCTTCAACACCAATGAAAATGTCAAGAGACGGTAGTAATATTGATATATGTATTCTACAACAAAAAAATACTGACTTGCAGCAGCAATTGGAAAATGCAAACAAGGACATTCAGACAGACCAAATTTGTATTCTGACACAAAAACTACAGATACAAAAACCATATATTTCTTCTAATTTTAAGAATACATTTATAAATTTTGACACAAAACAAATATGCCAACCTAAAATAGAATAATTATTTGTGGCACTCAACAATGCGTAGGCCTGGCATCTTCTATTATACATTCAAGAGAACAAACAAAATATGAAAAATACAAATTTTTTGCGGAAACCAAACCTAACGCACTTTGCACGGAGATAACTAAGACATGCCTAAACATGACACTATCAAAAAATGATAAATTAGTTTTATGTATGGGTAAAAATGATAACAATGTAAAAGATATATTAATTCACTTAAAAAAAATATTAGAAAAATTTAACAATAACAATATAATTGTATTAAATGTTTTAAAAAATATAATGTTAATGTTAATCGATTAAATAAAATTATCCAAAATATATGTAATAAATATACAAACTGTCATTTCGTGAATTGTAACTACTGTACAAAAATTGACATTTGTAAAAAAATCAATTACCATATTGACTGTAGTGACTATGAAAACAAATACTTAAATATTTGTGAACTTAAGAAAATAATAGGGGGTAATAAACCAAGCAAAGATAGATCAGACGTTAAATCTAACCACTACAAAAGAGGTACAATCCCATTTTATTTTAAACGCAGTAAAAATTTAATGACACAAAGCATTACAAACTCTATTTCGCCTGTCACAAAGATACTATCACCAAAAAAGGGTACTATACCCTATTACTTTCCCACAGTAAAAAAAGATGATTATTTCCGAAACAAAGACATCACTGAACTTTAAAATTCTTCACCAAAATATTGCAAATATTTTGTCAAAGAAAGATATTTTAGAGCTAACGCTAAAAGAGTTGCATGAGGTACATAATGATCCTGACGTTATATGTCTCTCCGAAACATTTTTAAGGAAAGGTGACGATAATTATGTAAAACTTAGCGACTATGAAATAGTAACCTGTTATTGTAGGGATAAACAAAGAGGCAGAACTTGCATTTTAGTTCGAAAGGGTTTAATATGCAAAGAGTTGTCCTTTGTTAAAGTTCAGGCAGTACAAAACATATTTGAAGTATGCGGCATCGAAGTTACAACAAATAAATTAATAATAATATGTCTATATAGAACACCGCAATCAGATCCTAGCCTTTTTTAAAAAAAATTAGATAACTTACTCTATAGTTTAATCACAAAGTATAATACTAAGAAGCGCATGGTTATAGCAGGAGATATAAACATAAACACATTAAAAAAAAGGAAAATTCACTAGTGATAGATAGAATCAGATAAGCTGACAAAATATCTGGACCTGGCTCACAAGATGACTGACATATGGGGTGGATTGCCGGCCGAAATTCTATAAACCTGTAGTCGTTTCTGCGAACGAGTTAATTCCAGTCAGCCTCTCGGGTCATGTGAGGCGTCTGGGACGACGTGACGGACCGCTCCAAGCTCAAATGTAGAAGGCGGTGCTCCTCAATACCGCCCGCGTCGTCCGCCGGTTTCTTTCCTTTTCCCCCTAACTCTCGGCCGTTTGGTCTCCCCTGCCTGAGGGCTTCCATCTGGTTGTGTTTTTATATATTTATATATTTTTTATGTATTTATTTTATTTTATTGATATTTATGTACGTTTACCATGTTTATTTACAATTTTATATTTATATTGCCCAACGAGATGAGAAAACTTTATTTATTTATTTATTTATTTAGAAAACCAACAGCGTATATAGAAAATATTAACATTAATGTAATAAACTAAAAGTATGGCCAATAACAGGTTTCCCTTATATTGCTTGATGGTAGGTGTATTGTTGTTAGAAGAAAAGGAAAGAAGAACAATCTAATAGATAAATTATAAGCAAAATTATAAGCAATTCAATGTAATGAAGGTGGTCATAAGTTTACAGATCAGGAGAGATAGTCAGGTAGAATGATATATTACATTACCTTTATATATATATATATATATATATATATATATATATATATTTTTACTTATGTATATATACATATTAAATGCTTAAATATATAAACATAATACAAATAATTAATTATAATATATATTAAATGAAATAACTTAAGTACTTATATTTATATTAGTAGCCTCAAAAATACATATAGAAAAAATAGATGAGAGAATATATGATTGTATGTGATTTTAACTTCAACTGCTCTATTTCTTAAAAGTTTTCTTGATGTAATCTTTAAACGTAAGTTTAGATTTCGCAAAGAGGTCAATGTGTCCAAATTGTTCATTATATGTACGAGCAAGCCGCGAAAGAACATTGTTTCGACAGTAGTTTGAATGATGCCAGGGAGTCTGTAACAATGTAGTATTGCGGGTGCGGAATTTTGGAGTACGAAAGGTGATTCTTGAGACAAGATATGGACAGTCAATATTACTGTTTATTATATCATATAACAAAGCCATGTCAAGCAAAATGCGCCTGTGTTCCAAAGATAAGAGACCGTGCTCAGTGCAACTGTCTGTGTAAGTATCGATTTTATTCCGACAGCGAAAGTTAAGGTGATTAACAAATATTTTTTGAATACGCTCAAGGCGGCTTTTGTAGACATTGTACTGTGGAGACCATATCGAACTAGCATATTCCAAAACACTTCTGACATACGCAAAATAAACCATTTTAATTGCATTAATATTCGAGAATGGTTTACAGATGCGAAGAACAAAACCAAGATTTTTATAGGCTTTACTGATAACGTAATCAATGTGTTCGGATAGTATCATTTTATGATCAAAATTTACGCCTAAATCCCTAACACTTACTTTTCGGCTGATTTCTAATCCGTCAAAGTGATATTTATTTAGAATTGGCTTAGATTTTCGTGTAAAACTAATACATTCGCACTTTCTTGCATTAACAGTTATATTATTTATTTTGTAATATTCAAATAAACGGTCCAGGTCCTTTTGTATCAATAGGCAGTCATGTATGGTGTTAATTTTACAAAAAATCTTCTTATCATCTGCATACATGAGGTAATTTGTGTGTACAATGCACGAACCAATGTCATATAGGTAGGCATTGTAAAAAAGTGGACCTAAGTGAGAGCCCTGAGGAACACCTGTAGGTATATTTATGTAGCTCGAACGGAAACCACCTATCACGACTGCTTGTGAGCGGTTTGTGAGATATGATTCAGTCCACCGGAGCAAGTCACCGTGAATCCCTAATATTTGTAATTTGTTGAGCAGGATCATGTGATCCACACGATCGAAAGCTTTTTCAAAATCAGTGTAGATCACATCAACCTGCCCACCTTGATCCATATTTTCAAGGACAAAAGAAGAAAAACTTGCCAGGTTCGTAGTGGTGGATCGCCTTTGTAAAAAACCATGTTGCTGCTCAGGGAAGGCACGTGAAAGCGTGGAGTAAATTACGTTATATACTACTCGTTCAAGGATTTTAGCCGCGGTGTTCAAAATAGAAATGCCTCTATAATTATTTATTTCTGTACGTGATCCCTTCTTGTGTACAGGGACTATGTGTGCACACTTCCATTGATGCGGAAATATCCCTTCACGCAGAGAGCGATTAAATATAATAGTCAAGGGGAGAGCAAGTGATTTAGCGCATCGTGACCAAAAAAAAGAAGGTAACCCATCACTACCGGCACCTTTGTTCGTGTCCAATGTTTTCAACATTTTTTCAATTATTGCAGCGTTTGTCTGTACATTAGAAACGGTGTCAGTACACAACGATTCCGTATGTGGATATATGTAGTTATTACTAGGAACACCAAATACACTCTTGAAGAATGAGTTGAAAGCATTGCATATGTCTATACCATCGGTGTACTCTGTATCTTCAAAGACATTTTCTTAGGGTATCCTGACCCACCCCGAATGGCTTTGACGAAAGTCCAGAATGTTTTAGAAACAACATAATAATAATTTATTTATATTAATAATTATAATATTAATTAATAATAAATTAAA
>JAVANC010000001.1:55231324-55314401 GCA_033319125.1 Parnassius glacialis | reverse complement strand
TGACCATTTTGCAACCTTTTACTCATAGGTCGTTAAAAAATAAAATTACAGTGTTCTGAGCGAAACGGTGGCTCGGTGCATGGAAAAGCATCAGTTACTCACGTTTACAGTAGAGGTTACTATATACATTCTGTTTTCTCATTTCCTAGAACTACATAGCTCTTTGTAGATTTGATAACTAGATGTAGACAAAACTTAAAAAGAATAATGCCCGCGTTTTCAAGTTTAATTTAAAAGCTAAATCTATTCGCAATGTTACTGCTTTATTTAAATTTACTTTAACAACACGCGAAATTGCGCTAACAATATTTTTAATCTTTCCGTTCTTATTTTCGACAATTTCCCATACATTATTTTGTAATTTACAAAAAAATTACATGTTATTTTTATTTACATATTACTAATTCGGTATAAGTTGCAAAACAAAACAATAAATAAATTCTCGCGTGATTTCTACAAAAATTCTAGTGTGTAACGCGTGTATTTGACCTAACCCTTTTAGAGTTTCCACAAAAAAAGAATGCATCGGATGGTAACTGTAGCCAACAAACACTAGGAATCATTTTGAAACCCTCACTCCTGAAATTATAAAAATTATACCTTTCAAATCGAAGGCCAACATTGATCTACTGGTATTTAGCCACCGAAAATAAATAAGTTCTAAGACTAACACCAAAGCAGAAAGTAAACTTTATCACATAGATAAAAAAAATAAAAGCACAACAACACAATATTTTGTTTTAACATGCGAGTATCTAATCCCGTAATTGAAGGCACAATCACTATCTTTTTGTAGCTATCATGACCATTAATAAAGTTCATTTCAATATTCTTTATTATAATATAATTTATGTAAAAAACTTGTTGCTGATAGTTTGTAAAGGTTTTGACGGTTTTTGTACAATAATTGTCCATTAGTTCATGTTGCTATAATATTTTATCAAGATAATAAATATAATATGGTAAACCGAAGTTACTATGCGCATCGTACTAACTTAATTAACGCGTATATTTTAAGCGATGACAAGGTGTAGACATTCTAATTATATGAATACAGAAAACAATTCACATTTTCTGTTTGGAGGAACGGCTGCTTTCGGTTCTTGTACAGAAATATTTAATACGCTCATTTATATACAGATGTGTATATTAAATTATGCGAATCAGTTTGTATAATTAAAATAGAAGTTACAGTGTGTTGTTTTGTTTCAATTAATTTCGAACGTCTTTGTCTACTTAAGGTGAAATCCCTACATTTTAATCGTTATATCTAATTCTTCTGTTTGTGATAGTGCCGACGCAAGAAAATCTATACCTCATTTTGTCCGGTAGATGTCGTAAGACATGACTGTAAGAAATATCAGAAAATTTATTAGCTGCTGATAGTGGGCAGTATATGATAATATAGTTTGGAAAATCCAATAGTGCATACCTCATGCACAATTCGTTAATTTTGATGAAAAAATTGGCGTTTAATAAAATAACCTGATCGTCTTAATTTGGATCCTTATTTACGTTGTATTTATTTTAGTAACTTTGATATTTTAGGGTGTGAGAATGAAAATTTACTGGAGAAGTCAAAATCCGTTGGAAGTACCTTATGAGCTTAAGAACCCCGTTCATGAAGACAGGGCTCAAAAGGTAAAGAACATTAAATCGTACCTATTCACTTATATCAGGTTAACGACAATCAATTCCTTATTACTTAATCTCTTCCCGCTTGGAAAGGCTCACAATATTATAATATACCAGATACGAGGCCTTGCTCTCCCACATTTAAAAAAAAATTAAAGGAGGCACACGGCTCCACAGACACCATGTGCGGTGCGCACCAATCAGCCAACGTACTCCGAAGGGGACGCTAAGTTGGAACTGAGCAACAGCAAAATAACTGCCGTACAAGTATAGGAGGGCTTGTCCTCTTGGTAGTACGTAAGCACAAACATCGCTAGAGGTCGCGCATGTCATTGCATGTAAACACCATACATCATCATCATCATCATTACAGCCCTTCACAAGTCCACTGCTGAACATATGCCTCCCCCAAGGAATGCCACAAAGCACGAGCCACCTGCATCCATCGACTTCCTGCATGTCTTACCAGGTCGGTCAATCGATCTAGTGAGGGAAAGCCCCACACTTCGTCCGCTGGAACGAGGCCGCCACTCGAGAACCTTTTTTCCCCATCGGTTATCGGTTCATCGAGCTACATGGCCGGACCATTGCCACTTCAGCTTTCTAATCCGTTGGGCTATGACGGTAACTCTAGTTCTACTGCGGATATTCCCATTTCTAAGTTTATTACGCAGAGAAACTCCGAGCATAGTCCTCTCCATAGCTTGCTGAGTGACCTTGAGCTTCCCCATTCGGCCAGCGGTGAAGGACAACGTCTCAGTTTCATAAGTCATCACTGGCAAAACGCACTGGTTGTACAGTCTCATTTTTAAGTTTTGAGGTATACTTGACGAAAAGATGTGCCGTAGTTTACCGAACGCTGCCCAACCGAGCTGAATCCGTCGATTGACCTCTCGGTCAAAGTTGACTTACCTAGTCGGACTATTTATCCCAGGTGAACATAATTGCTAACGAGTACGCTAAGTTCGAGCTTAGTGCTCCCAACAACTACCGGCATAGGTGTGACATGGACATTAAACATGATCTTTGTTTTGTCCATGTTCAACTTAAGACCTATCCGTTAGAAGACACTATTGAGGTCATTGAGCATAGTGCTTAGATCCTCCAGCGATTCTTCCCATAAGGACTATATCGTCGGCAAATCGAAGGTGAGTGATGTACACGCCATTGATGTTAATACCGTATCCTTTCCAGTCCAAAAGTTTGAAACGTCTTCCAATGCAGCGGTGAAGATTTTCGGGGATATAACGTCACCCTGTCTTACTCTCACTTTTTCTCACCTTTGTGTGTTTGGATAGGTTTCATACTCTGTTTTTTTTACTCGGATAGCCATCGTAGCCATACTGTACAAGCACTTCGGCACTTCGATAAACTGACAGTCAACTTGGCAACTCTAAAGGGACTACAGCACTGTTCAAATTTCGACGGAATCAAAGGCTTTCTCATAGTCCAAATGCAACACCATACAGAACACCATACAGAATACGATCAAATCCAGCCACAGTGAATGTACGTCACACGGTTTAGGCAATACGTCGAATAATAGGCACACTGATCATAAAAAGCCCTCCTTGAGCGCAACCACCTGCCAGACCACCGTTTCTGCAGACGTGATGTAAGTGTAAGGCATAGTGTAAGGTAAAGTAGAAGTTTACCTCTGCGTTGCGCTTGGCGAGTGCAGGTGGCCGTAGGCCCAATTCCCCCCCCCCCCCCACCCCCCCCCCCTTATCAACATGGTGGCGGAATTAAAGAAAAGACTACCACAGGAGGGTACCAGAACCCCTGGAAAATCCTTCGCTGAACATCAACGACCAAACCACTCCACCCCTGAGCGTGGGTGCTCAGCCTACCCCGCGTATTCTGGGAGGGGCATAATTCCGCTCGCGACTAATACTGCTCGGCGCAAGCGGAGCAATAAGACCAAGGGGACCCCTGTCACGCTATCCGTGAATTCTTGCAACATCAGGGGACTTCATGCCAAACTTAACGCAGTCCATTACCATCTAGAGACGGCGAAGCCGGCCTTGCTCTTTTAACCGAGACTCAGGTTTCGTCTCCGGCTGATGCTTTATATGTCTCTTACCCGGGTATAAATTAGAACACTACTTTGTGCGAGGAAGGAGTTTGCCGTGAACGTCAGAGAGGGCATCTGTTTTCGACGCTTCGGCAGTCTTAAAGCTACGGATTTGTCCATCCTATGGCTGCGCGTAACAGCGACGACCATCCCCGCGTCTACTGGTGCCTCTATAGGTCCCATAACGGTAACACACACCGGTCGGTCGGTCATGTCGGTCGACACAGACCGACTCTTCGACCACGTCCAAATGGCTGCACACTCCGTGCTACAACAGTTCCCATCCGCAGAGATCGTGATACTCGATATTTTAACGCCCACCATGCTGAATGACTGGGTTCCCGTTTAACTGATCATGCGGGGAGATCTGTCTATGACTTTTCCTTGGCATAAGGTCTAACACAACTGGTTACTTCGCCTACGCGGATCCCAGATGTGGAGGATCATGTACCTTCCCTGTTAGACCTTCTGCTGACTTCAAATCCGGACGGATATCAAGTCTCCCGTCGATGCACCTCTGGGCTCTTCGGATCATTGTCTGATCCGGAGTACGATGCCACTCACGCTCCCATCGCAGTTGTGATCTGCAGCTTGCCGCCGTTTTTGGCACTATAGGTTGGCCAATTGGGGACGGGATGCGGTTTTTTTTTTTGCATCTTGTCCTAGAGGGCGGGTTTGCTTCTCGCCGAAAGATCCCTGCAGTGTTGTCGATTCTGTTGCTAAGGTGGAACTCAGAGTATGAAACTTTTTATTCCATCCTCTGTGGTGCCCATCGGAGGCAGATGATAGCCATGGTTTGGTAGCTTCTGTAAAATAGCATCACGGCTATAAGCAAGAGTGTTACCCGGGCCTGGGCTGACGCATCAACGTCTCGGGATGTAAACACCAGCGCTCTTAAAAAGAAGTATAACTCCACCTCCAGGTCCTTCAAAATCGTCATTGCCACGGCAAGGTCTGAGCACATTGGCAGAATTGGCGAGAAGTTAGTTCGCCTTCCTTCGGGAACCCGTGCATTCTGGTCTCTCGCCAAGGCTGTCCAAGGGAACTTCTGTCAGCCATCTCTTCATCTCTGCACAGAGAGGACGACTCACTGGCCCTCGCCGCAAAGGAGAAAGCCGATATTTAAAGCTCTCTCTTTGTGTCCAACTCGACTCTAGATGACGGGGGAAACATCGCCGACCATCCAGCGTGTGAGTGTTTCTATGCCGGAAGTGCGATTTACTCAGCGCTCGGTTTGTAAAGCACTCTTCTCCCTAGACGTCAGCAAGTCGAGTGGGCCTAATGGAGTCTCTCTCATTATGCTGAAGACGTGTGCTCCGGAGTTGGCACCGGTTTTAACGCGTCTTTTTCAGTACTCGTACTCCCAAGGCGTAGTCCGAATTCATGGAAGACAGCTTTGGTCCACCCGATCCCTAAAAAAGGCGGACCGCTCAGACCCGTCCAATTACAGGCCTTTCGTCTCACCTCCTTGTTCTCCAAAGTAATGGAATCTATTATAAACTGCAGCTCATGAGGTACCTTGAGGATCACTGGCAAATTAGTGACCGCCAGGACGGTTTTCGTCGAGGTCGATCAGCTGGTGATCTTCTGCTCTACCTGACTCATAGACGGGTGGAGCAAGTTGAGTCCCAAGAGGGAGGCATTGGCCGTTAGGTTGGACATAGCGAAGGCCTTCGATCAGGTCTGGCACAAAGCGCTTCTTTCAAAGCTTCCTTCCTATGGGCTTCCCGAGAAATTGTGCAAATGGATCACGAGTTTCCGTGCTGATCGGAGCATCAAGGTCATAGTAGTCGCTGCATGCTCTGATTTCAAGCATATTATTGTTGGTATTCCACGAGGTTGCGTGCTATCATATGCTGTTTCTCCTGCACATCAATAATACGTTGCAAACTAGTAATATTCATTGCTATGCAGACGACAGCACTGGTGATGCCTTATATACCGGCCGTGCCAATATTTCTCGGGAATACGTCGCCGAGTACCGGGACAAACTTGTGTCTGAAGTCGATTCTTCGCTGAACAAAGTCTCGATTCGGGCGACTAAGTCTAGCCCAGTTCAATCTCCAGAAGACACAAGTTTTCGCTTTTACCGCTAAAAAGTACCCCTTTGTCGTATCGCCTCAGTTTCAAGGCACGCAGCTAGCATCGGAATCCTCGACGTCGACATATCGAATAGTGTGCAGTTTCGTGGTCACTTAGAAGGGATGGCCAAATTGTCCTCTAAAAAGCTTGGCGTGCTCAGCAGACAAAACAGTATTTCATGCCGGCACATCGCTTGCAACTTTACAAAGCGCAAATCCAGCCTCACATGGAATAATGTTCTCATCTCTGGGCCGGGGCACCCCAATGCCAGCTCCTTCTACTTGACCGCATCCAGCACAGAGCGGTTTAAATCGTTGACGACCAAGTTCTTTTTGATTAGCTCGATATATTGGCACTGCGGAGGGATGTTGCATCCCTTTGCATTTTCTATCGAATTTACCACGGGGAGTGCTCTGAGGAATTGTTAGGATTATTCCAGCCGCCAAATTTCACAAACGCACTTCATGTCAAAACTCACGATACCATCCTCACCATCTGGATGATTGGCGGTCCACAAATGTGTGTTTTACTAGGAGTTTTTCCTCCTCGCACAACTTCTCTGTGGAATTGTTTACCACCGGCGATTTTTCCGGACCGATACGACTTAGGGATCTTTAAGAAAAGAGCTTACACCTATCTTAAAGGCCAGAAACGCATCTTGAATTATTTTGGTGTTGCGGTTGTTCATGGACGGCGGTAGTCAATTACTATCAGGTAAGCCGCATGCACGTTCTATAAAAAAAAAATTCTCCCTCCAACTACTACCCGCATGAGGCCGACAAATATCCTCCACCAACCAATTCAAAGGAAGATATATCCAAAAGGCAGATATAATATAATAGTAATAAATTTGCCATCAGAAAGGGTACAAACCCGGCGCCAAACAAGCAAATTAATTAATTATGTAAAGCGTGATGCGCGGCATTGTTAATTTGATTTGGTTATTTCTTTAAATTTAAGGTAATTTACTGGGTCTTTGTTCATTGATTGTTTAGCGCCGACTCGAAATTACTTAGGTATACTTTCATTAGTTTTAGAACTTAGTTATTAAGGTTAATTAAAAACTCAAAATAATTACAAAATATATACTTAGGTATACTTAAATTAGTTTAAGAACTTAGTTATTAAGGTTAAATAAAAAGTATTGTATCACTAACGTTGAGTATATGCATTTTTCGGTCATGTTTGTCTCACCCACCAACAAGTTATCTTTAAACTTTCAAAGGTGAGAAATTACAGAGATATATTATTATGTTGTTATATAAAACATGATGGAGTTCAAAGAGTCTGCAGTCTTATAAAAAAGGGACCCGACTTGGGCAAAGCTACTTAGATTATGAGTTAAGACAAGATGCAGAGAGCGCCATTGAAAATAGCTACCATCGCAGAGATGCAATGCCGCAAAAAGCAACAATCATCAATACGACTATCGCCGTGCTTACACCATCCGAAGTTCCTCCATTACTATTCCAGCAGACATCACCACCCTCATACCTCCATCCGAGTAGAACAACAAGGTACATCGCATCAGGCCCAGCACAACAAGGTACGTCGAACTAGGCGCAGCACCCTCTATAAGCAATCATTACATGAACACTCTCTAGTAATATAAGAACATCCTCACTAACTCATTAATTTTTACCTAAATTTTTGACATTTTGAATTTTTTTATTTCAATATAATCGACTTGTGCTTGTATTATTTAATAGGTACATTTTTAAATATTTTTGGAAGAGACTTAATAATTTAAAGGTTTTTAAAGACAAAATTATGCCTTTACTATACTATAATACTAATATTCGGAATGAATATATTTGAACTTTATGCTTATTAACGCGTTTTAATTGTTCAAACTATATATATATATATATTAGTGTGTGTGTGTTGTGTGTGTGTGTGTGTGTGTGTGTGTGTGTGTGTGTGTGTATGTGTAATAAATATAACAATTAAATGTAATTAAACTTTGAAATAAAAATGTCTTGAATTTGTATATAAAAATAAATCGGGCTATTATATTTCTGAGATCGCGTTTAAGACCACCAGCACAACCAGGAAATTATGGTATAACTATTCAAATATCGAGACTAAATAACTAAAAATAGCTCTCAATACACACTTTCGACTAATGCTTTTCCTAACAGAAAAGCATAAAATGTGTAATATATATTATTGGAATTGGAACCCTACTTTATGCGTGTCACGCACTTGGCCAATTTTTTTACCGAGGTCCATTGACGTAATCGCTTAGTATCTGATCGTCATGCTATTTCCTGTATTGGGGTAAGATATTGTTTTATTATGTCTATTTGGTCAATTTGAACATCCTATTAAATAAAGTATGGACTAAATTCAATAAGCCTTCATATAGCTTTACTGTTTATCAAAAGCTTACTGTTAAACATATACCTCCACCATGGACTGCCTGATAGAAGGAATGTTTTTAAAATAGTTGCCACGCTTGGTAAGCGGGTTGTCAACCACAGTTTTTAGGGTTTCGTACCCCAAAAGGAAAAAAACGGAACCCTTATAGGATCACTTTGTTTCCCGTCTGTCTTTCTGTCTGTCTGTCAAGACCCTTTTTCTCAGGAATGCGTTGAGGTATCAAGCTGAAATTCATATCAAATAATTCATTCATAATTAAATGTACTGTCCCTTGGAGCTGTAAAAAAATCAAACTTCTAAGCCAACGCAATCAAAGATACAGCCGTTTATGCCGCAAATTTTCGACATTCGCAAGGGAATCAAAACCTACAGGGTACCTCCCTTAAACTCAGGATCTTGAAATTTGGTACGAAGCAACGTTTCATAGCACAGAATAAAGGAAAAATTGCAAAAAGTATAAAGTTTTTGTTACATCATATAATAAAAATATTTTAATAATTTAAAAAAATATATACCTACGGATTTGTTCGGTACTCTTGGTGCGCGAGTTCGACTCGCACTTAACCGGTTTTCATTTTTTATTCTACTGTTTTCAAGAAGATACTACTGCCCATCTCTTGTTTATTTACCCTCTGTCGTCTTTACGAAACCACGGGGTTATTTGAGGCAGTGGATTCTATAACGCCATCACATGTCATCTCGTGGTATTGTATGAAGAAAATTAAACAAGTGGAGAGCTGTAGCAGCCACTAAAAATACTCAACATAAAAGAAACAGTCATGGCTAATCTGCCTGCCATCCGTGGCAACTGTACTATCCCCTTTATGAGGCAATTTATGGAGGAGGTCTATACTCATCAGTGGACTTTTGGTGGGCTGTAATGAATGATGAAAAAACAGTACATTTTATTTTTTATTTTATTGTTAAAGACATTATAATATTTTTAAAGAATTAGGTGTAATAGTAAATTGATGCTGGGTCCTATTGACAATAGATCTCGTGGATCGAGCGCACGCTCTGTACGCGTCTTTGGATTGCGCTAACCGCTATGCTATCGGTCGGTTTGAAGAAAACCTCCCACCCTCCCTCAAATTCTTGTACTATCCCCCGTCATCTCTTATTCTAGCACCACTACTCCCAACACCAGTATACTAGGCAAGACACACCAATGATGACAATACGACACATGTTTCGCTTCTATACGAGGCATCTCCGGGTGATGTAGACTCTGCGGTGGCGGACCGCTAAGTGAGCAGCGAGTTTTCTTTTATTTGCAACCAGAAGCAATGAAAAGGACTTCCCTCGGGAAGCGGATGAGGAAGGTGGTAAATGCTCTAAGCATACCACGACAGCTGGCTGTGTGGTTATATGGGACTTACTGTGAAACCTACTTAGGTTTCACAGGTGGGTAGGCACTTGCCTACCCACTAAACACCACCTGAGACTGGCATTGGCCTGTATGGCCTTTGTGCCGAATCGGAAGCGACCCCCTTTAGAGAAAAGTTGGCGCAGAGAGTGGCAAGTCAAAACAGCTGCTATTTATATAACACGCTGACGCAACCGCTTCCCAGCGAAAGCCAAATCTTTTTATTAAAGAGCGGATATACCAACGCAAAGTAATTTTTACCGACTTTAATATAATGGATTTCAGCAAATTAACGCCTGATTATATTAATTACTTTATCAAATTATTTTCAAAGTGATATCAATACCCTCATTCAAAAGAGAGAAGAGTAATATATAACGTATTACATACGACATTAATAATAAATAATATGTCTTTTAATTTTATTCTGCAACAAGATGTGCAAAATATTGAACGCTTTAAATTTTCGGATGTACAAACGTGGCATGATTCAGTAAATGCAAACATCACTCAACTACAAATAATATATATAAACATATACTCCACGAGAAAACATCTAAATGAATTATTATTTATATTAAAAAAATATGTAAATAATTTAGACATAATATGTTTAAAAGAATTTAATTTCAAGAAGCTTGAGACATATAGATACCAAATAAATGGATTTGAAATGTTAAGCCGGACTAGAGAAGAAAGAAGAGGTGGGGGAATACTATAAAACGTAAGAAGCAAATTGACGTTTGTAACGAAAGAAGTGTGCTGAATAGTGTTAGATGTTAACTGGTGAACTACAACAAGAACCTCCAGTACAACGATTTTTGTTATATGCCGATCTCCCGACACGAGTAAGACAAGTTTTGTTTATGAGTTTGAATATATAGTACGTTGTATGTCTAATAGAAATACCTTAATTTTGATTGGCGACATAAATGTTAACATTTTAAAATACGATATTGGGGCATCTGCAAATATGTATCTATATACATTATGTGAACTAGGATTACAGTGCGGAATACGAGACGCTACGCGCGAGTGTAACTGCGACACGAGGCGCATCGTCTTTCATCGACCACGTCTTTGTCAGAACTGATAGAGCAAGTGCACTCTATGCATATACACTAGAAAGAATTTTACATTTCCTAAAATTTCATCAAAAGACATTTTTTAAATATTTTAAAACTATTGAATATCAGAAAACTGCAGATCTATGGAGGATTCCCGCTAAAGTTATTGCATCTATAATAGATATAATCGGGCCTAAACTAGCTATTATATTTAATACTAATATCGAATATGGTATGTTTCCTGATTTAATGCAGCATAGTAAAGTAATCTGGTAGTACATTAGACACCGCCAATATTAGACCAATTTCTGTACTGCCAACACTTAGTAAGATTTTCGAAAAAATCATTCTTGATCAAATTTTAAATTATTTTTCATGTAAATAATTTATAAAAATAAACATGTGTTTCACCAGAGGTCGCTCGACAACTGATGCTGGTGTTGAGCTCATTCAATATATTTTCAATACATGGGAGAATTCAAAGGACGCTTTGGGTATATTTTGTGAACTATCCAAAGCCTTCGATTGTGTTCACCATGAAACATTATCAGGAAACTATAACGCTACGGTGTAAGAAGTAATGATTTAAAATTAAATGTTTCATATTAAAGTAACAGAACGCAAAAAGTTGTCATTAATAGTATGAGCTTTCCGGGTCGATACTAAAAATGGGCTTGCCTCAAGGCTCAATTCTCGGCTTCTTTATGTTTCTTGTATATTATATTAATGACTTACCTAACATAGTTTGAAATTACCATAATATAGTGTTATTTGCTGATGACACTTCATTAATTTTCAAATTAAAACGATAATTATTAAAATATGACGAAGTAAATAATACTATATCTAAATAAGTTAATTGGTTTAATGTATATAAAATGTAAGTATACATATACATCGTCACTGGAAAGACAATACTACTTAAACGCCAAAAGGGCATTTTACAGTAGAGCCATTTTAAGTTTATTTTTTACAAAACCATTCTTAACTTTTTTTCTAATAAATATCGAAATACAATAAAAACAAAAAAAACTTGTTTCTATTAGCTACGAACTGAATTTGAGATATTCTGCACATTTCTTGTAATTCAGAAGATAGCTGTCACTTTAGTACATTTGCTCTGTACACTTCGTAAGGAGAAACTTCTTATCCCCATAATATATTTTTTTTTAAATACTGTCAACTAACGTCCTTTCCAATGTATGAAAGCTTGAAAAAAAAGCGACCTTGAACTTCCTCATAACTCTAGATTAAAAATTATTAATTTTTGTTCCGATCTACGCAGTATGAAATTACAGTATCTTGAAGAGTACGGGGTGAGGGGTAAGAGGCTGGAATTTAATTTGATTAATTATGGGATCCCAAGCAGATGGTAGCATCCAGCCATCTTCTCTATTGAAATTAGGATGTTTTTTGATTTCAATAGCCTCGCGAATCATACTTGGAAGGAATCGGTGTTCTTTAGCGAAGATTTGTGGTCTATCAAATCTAATGTAGTGACGGGGGAGATCCGGTACGTGTTCATAGACTGCAAACTTCCCGGAGCGTCGATTCTTCACATCAGCTATGTGTTTTTTAACGCGGTTTTTTATGGATATTTTGGTTGGCCCTATATAAGAGAGACCGCATTCACAATCAAGCTTGTACACACCTGCATCTTGCAGAGGGACATTACACTTGACTGATGGTAAAAACTGACTAATCTTCTTCGGCGGCTTGAAGTATATTTTAATAGAAGCACGCTTCAAGATGTAGTCAATCTTGTCAGTGACACCTCTGACATATGGCAGTACAGCAGGCACTCGCTCGATTGTGACCGGCTTCACTCGTTGACTATGACGTAGGCGCGGAACCCAAAGCATATTGTCGTGCAAAACTTGCTCGACGTGTTGGAGCTCGGCGGCCAGGTGTGATTTACCCATGGTAGCTAAATGTGAACGATGGTGATGAGAATCACCGTTTAAATATCTATCTGTATGAGTCTTTTTTCTATATACAATGTGGCTGAAGGTGTTATCAGGATTCCGAATTACTAACACATCTAGAAAAGCTAAAGAACTGTTTGCCTCTAATTCCATTGTGAACTGAATTTTAGAATTTATGGATGGGATGCTACTTGCGTAGACACTCTGGCGGTCTCTCATCTCAGGGGTACCTCGTTTAGAGCCGGGGCGGCATCAGAGGCAGCTGAGCTGAGTAAGTGGCGCAAATATGAGTCTCTTAAAGATGACTACATATTTGTGCCATTTGCTGTAGAGACTATCGGTCCGTGGGGTCCACGTGCGGTGAAGTTCCTAAAAGAACTCCATCCGCGGCTGGTCGTTGCTGCTGGTGATAAGAGGGCTGGTTCTTTCCTCGCTCAAAGGCTAAGTATAGCCATTCAGCGGGGAAACGCAGCCAGCGTTCTTGGCACGATACCGCGGGGAGTAGGACTATATGATATTTAAGTTTCTAGTTTTAGTTTTTTTTTAATAATTATTATAGTTTTTAGTATTGTAGATAAAAATAAGTATTATGTAAATAAAGGTTATCTATTATTTATATAATTACCGTTTAAATATATAATTACCGTTTAAATATCTATCTGTATGGGTCTTTTCTCTATATACAATGTGGCTCAAGGTGTTATCAGGATTCCGAATTACTAACACATCTAGAAAAGCTAAAGAACTGTTTGCCTCTAATTCTATTGTGAACTGAATTTTAGAATTTATGGAGTTAAGATGGTCAAAACTGCAGTTACTTTATCTAAAGATAGAATTTTGAAAGTGTCTTCTACGTACCGCTTGTAGAATTTTCGGTTTACGGGAGAAGTAAGCAGGGCTTTCTCCTCAAAGTCTTCCATGAATATATCGGCGACAATAGGAGATACAGGTGAGCCTATCACCACGCCATCTACTTGCTTGTAGAACTCATCCTTCCACAATAGGTAACCAGTTATAAGGCAGTGTCTGAGTAATACTGCTTATTCTACGGGCGTGTTGTTTGCCTCCAACCTTCTAGTAACAATCGAGATGCATTTTTCAACAGGTAAGCATGTAAACATAGACTGCACATCAAAACTGACCATAGTTTCATTGTCTGCCAGATGTAGGTCTTTAATCTCGCTGACAAAGTGGTAGGAATCCTTTGTGTGTGTTCTTGTATGTCCCTTGAGCGGTGAGAGTATCTTCCCTAAGTGCTGAGCCAATCTGTAAATTGGTGAATCGATTTGGCTCACTATGAGACGTAGTGGAGCATTGGGCTTGTGTATTTTTGGTAACCCATACAACTTCGGTGGTTTGGCACACGTAGGTATTATCGATTTTACTTCTAGATTTAATTTTTCGGAGTGTTACTTTATGAGGTCACTAGTTTTTTTATGTGTGTTATTCGTACGCTCCGAAAAGTCTGCAGTCTGTAAACACGTACAGGATCGCCCTCGTCACTACATTAGATTTGATAGATCACAAATCCTCGCTAGAGTACACCGATTCCTTCCGAAGATGTTTCGCAAGGCTATTGAAATCAAAAAACATCCAAATTTCAATACAGAAGATGGCTGGGTGCTACCATCTGCATGGGATCCCATAATTAATAAAATAAAATCCCAACTCAAGCATACAACTGCAAGCCTTCAATATACTGTAAGTTCATACTGCGTAGTTTGGAACAAAAATTAATAATTTTTAATCTGGAGGTAGCCGTGGTTAACTGTGACATTGGGACGTCATACACCTCAGTCTCCCCGTGACCATGGGTGATGTATAGTGCTCGTAACGTAAGGAATATATAATAAGTTAATATACGCGATAAAATCCATAAAATTAGTTTTATTTAAATGTGTAGTGTTCGCGTAAATATAATTAATCAAAAATTTTTAAATTTTATAATTAGAAAATGTCTTCTACATCCGTATCTTTAAGGGTGTCCAGAACATTAACGGCACAAAATTTTCATATTGCTAGTCATACATTTCAAGAATTATTATATTAATACGTAGTAGAGCCATGCTGCAGCTATATTAGTAGTATAGTTCTAGCACGAATGGGTCGGCTCGACCGGGGAAGGACCACGCTCTCACAGAATACGTTAGCGTTAAATGGCAGCTTGATACTGCTGTGTTTCGTATGGTGAGTGTAGAGAACCGGAGACCCATTTTACAGGAAAATAGGCATTCCATCTTAGTCCTCACGGGTGACGACGCATCTGCGTTTTGATTCTTCATTGAGGGTAAATGTAGATGTCTATATGTCACATCAACCACTTATCATCAGGTGGACTGTGTGCTCGTTTGTTACCCTATCCTACAAAAAAAATATCTTTGATGTACAAAGTTTTCACAAATTGAGATGATTCATTTGAATGCTCGCAATATTGTTGTAATTTTGCAGATGAGTAAGAATGCATGCAAGAAGAATTCTGTTTTTATTTTGTCCGGGACACGCATCGCTATAAAACAAAAGATGTCTGACTGACCTACGATCGTCTCCATCTTGATTTATTTTTCTAAGATGGTGCACACTTTGTTAGCTCCATATTTGCCTGTCTTAGTCCAAGAATAACAATAGACTTCTCTAGTTCTGGAACTATAAAAAGTAAGATTTTATACAGCTAATTTGCGACTGTAGTATAATAACATACTTTGGCCATATGGCGTATTTGAAACTTTTTGTAAATCAAAATTTAAATTGAACGTACGTCCTTAACAAATCATATTCAAAACAAAATTTAATTTAAAAAGACTTAACTGAATACTTTTTAACGTTTTTCACACATCTAAATGCTAAACCAACTTTTAATACTTTGTCGAGTAAAATAGTCCATACTTAATGAAATAATTATTCAATTTCATTAAATGTAAACATTCTAAATAGACACTCAAATACTCAGATATGTAAAGCAAAGTTACTAAAACCGTTCCCTCTAAGATAACTGCGAAAACAAAATATACTGATGCTTATTAATTTGTACATAAGGCAAAGTTACTTATCTACATATATGCTAGTATTTACGGCCGGCAAAAAATACTAAAGTTATATCAATGACTCAAACTACAGTACTTTGAGTTGCTGAACAAAATTGAAATGTCTGTTGTCACTAAAGAAAAATACTAAACTGACAACGACTAAATATTAATCATAATTTGTTTTACGTAAGTCTTTGTCAAAACATGAAAATTATGATAAATACCATACTTTTTCAGTGCTTAAGCGCCAAAAAAATGCTCAGATCTTCACGAAATATAGATCAATCGACGCAGAAAAAAAAAATCCAACACAACAATATATATAACTCATTTTGGCCAAAATGGCGCTTAAGTAGTATTGGCTATCCGAAAGAAATTTATGAAATTCATGACTCCAAATATCAAACAATTAAATTCTAATGTAATTTTAAATGGGGAGGAACTGAGTCGTTTTGCTACCACCATTTTTCTTGTAATAACACTACACGTGAAGATTCAATGGAGCCCCCATATATCAAAATTAGAAAGCAGACTTAGTGCTGCAGCATATGCTGTATAAACGATTAGAAATTTTACCAGTGTGGAATCAGCTAGACTTTTAGCTATTTCCATAGCATTATGTCGTATGGCATTTTGTTATAGGGTACACGCGACTGACACTGAAATTATATTTGTTTTACAGAAGAGGGCCATAAGAGCAATCTCTGCTTTAAAACCAAAACAGTTGCTCCGAAAAAATTTAAGGAAATTAATATATTAACTTTGGCCTCTCAATACATGTATGAAAATGTAATATACGTTCACAAAAATTACGGTAGTAAAAAAAATAAGTGATATTCATTCTGTAAATACTAGGAACACACATAAGCCAGTAGTACCAGTTACTCGACTCCACCGAGTCAGTAATTCGTTCTTGGAGCGATGTATACGCTCTTACAACAAAATCCCAGAAAATTTACAGAATTCGACCTGCTCAAAGTTCAAAAACTTTGTTAAACAAAGATTGTATAAAAAGAGTTATTATAATATTAAGAAATTTATGGATGATAATAACCCCTGGGAATGAGGTGATCGCTACCAAGCTGTTTCTAATTTGTTTTGTGTTGTTAATTGTGTAACATACGTGACTGTAAGCTGTTATTTAAAAAAAGAAGTCCTGTTGAGTTTCTTGATGATTCTTTCTAAGGCAGAGTTTTTTTTTTCAAACCAGTGGTAATTAAAGAAAAGGGTGACTTTCAATAAGTATTTTTTATAATCTTAATTGAAAAAAACGTTTCCGTTTCTGTTCAGAAAACCCCGTCGAACTTTATTCTAAAATTGAAAATATATTTCAAGGCATATACAAATATGTACTTTTCAACGAACATAAAATCATAAATGGGATATGGGAGATAAGCAATTGCAACATGAAATAAATACATTCGATTCTCTTTTCATGAAATGAAAATCCCATCCAAAAAATAACTATTATAGACTCGATTACACTATGCAGAGAAATTATACAAACAAACTTATTAATAGTACTAGGAATAATTACAGAAAGAGGTACCTAATAGACTTTAAAGGGGATATGAAATAAATATGGAGTACTGTAAATTCTTGATTAGGGCGAAATAAATTATCTTTGGAGAGTGTCATCGAAAAGTACGCGTTAAAAACAAAAAATAATTTAAATATATGTAATGGTTTTTGTAATACTTTGACCGGGAGATAGAGGACATTATAAATAAGTACATTTGTAAGAATTTGTTACTTGAACGGAAGTCGTATGTATCTGAAAGTGATGTTAGTTTAAGGTTTATAAAATTACTACCTGAGCGTGTAATAAAAGTGATTGACAACATGGACTACAATAAAACGCCGGGGTCGGATGGTATTCGAATAAGGGATCTAAAAGAAATAAGAATAAAAATTACCCCATTAGTTGCGCATTTTATAATTCTAAGCATAAACAAGGTTATTTATCCTAAGGACTTGAAGTTAGCTATAATTAGGCCAATAAATATACAATATGTCCATACAGAATTAACAAATTATAGGCCGATAGCTATTTTAAATATATAAAATAAAATAGTAGAAAAAATAATATCAGATCAAATTACAGCCTTTCTAGAAAATAATAAAATTATCAACGATGCTCTGCACGGTTTTTGCCAAAATAGAAGTACAGCTACCTTTTTGTCTAAATTTACTGATGATACAAACGGCTCCTTGAATAAACAAAAAATTGTATTTGCTTTATTCATCGACTTTTAAAAACAGAATTAAAAGTCAAAATGTCGATCATAATGAACAATATAACAATATTGAATATAAACAGAAAAGAGTATTTGTACTCAACACGACTAGCTATAACACCTAAGCTGTATATTCCAAATGTCAAAAATTAATTCGGAAAATGTGAAAGAAAATAGATAACCTAATTCTCGTGGTGGTGAGTATCAATATTTTGATGATGAATTCTGCATTAAGCTGACCTATTATTGCAGCAGTTATAAAACGTTGCAGCGTATTAACACCACAATTTCTCCAAATGCCAGTTTCAACGGCACGTATCACCCTGGTAATTAATAAAGGAAGCGGCATGACAGTGTGCTATGAAAAGGCCTAAGCACGGAGGTTCTCTGCGTGATAGGTTTAGAAAGGAGGATATCCGCAGTGGAACCATAGTAACTGACATAGCCCAACCAGTTAGTAAGCTGAAGGGGTAATAGGCCGGCCATATAGTTCGAAAAACCGACAACCGATGGGAAAGAAAGGATCTTGAGTGGACACTTCGTAATAGTAAGCAAAGTGTAGGGCGGCCCCAAATAAATATGCTGTAAAAATGTCGATAGATGCAAACAGAATCAACAGAAACAGATCAGAACCATGATTTTTGGTATTCTTTGTAGAAGGCTTTTGTTCAGCAGTGGACTTGTAAAGGGCTGTACTGTTGAATTATGATAACCAGCTAGTTAACGTTGTTCGTAAAATACTTAGAACAATAACAAGAATCAGCGGGAAAGGGGCTAGACGTCTGGCACGGCGATGATCAAAACACCTGCCAAATGTAACGCTGATGATGATGATGGTGAAAGATATTCAATTAAAAGTGACATTTTAAGGATTAATTAACGACAAAATTACTTAGGGATTATTTGAGCAAACGTGATTTGCATGGCAATTAGAGGATTACCTCGAAATTGTCCCAGATAATTGCCTTACGAAATTAGTTAAGATGGAATAGACATAATTTATATTTTAATCTATTTTTAAAACGTGTGACCTCTGTCGTGCTTTAAGGTAAAATTTTTGGGTGGAATTTCTCAAATAAATCAAAGTTTACCCAAAAATAAGGCCTTTTTATTGCGTTATTTTCGCTAAAATATAATTAAATTACGCTCGTAATCATTCCATTTATTTTGTCCCACATAGCTCTAATTGAATATGAAATATATTCTCGGAGATAATGTTTAAAAATGATACTAACAGTATAAATTACTTTTATGGGGTTATAATAATATACGAATATGATTTTTAGTATTCTCAGTGGATAGAATTGAACCCCGTAGGTTAAGAGCTAAAAATCATATCAAAATATACACATGCCCTCTAGTCTCTACACTCCCCAAGTTGAGGGTGAATAGAAAGTATTTGCACTTTATATTTAGCAGAGATATTTGTCTATTTCTTCAAAAAATATAAGCACTTAAAAAAATAAAAGAGAAACTTATTACTATCATTGTAAAACAGAGCACTTAAAAAGTTTATAAATTTATGAAATACATAAATTTTAGACTACGCCATTTGAATCGTTTAATTACGCCGCAGTATGCCATTAAGGCTGTCTTATGACTGAAATCCGAGAAATTTGCGTAGATTCTGTTCCTATAATATAACCATAATGTAACGTGGTAGGGCCAAGCTGCAGCTAAATACAGAGTGAATAGGTTGGTTGAACGATGAAGGACCACGATCTTATTGAATAATAGCGTAAATTAACAGCTTAATGCTACTGAGTTTCATATGGTAAGCGTAGAGAACCGAATACACTTTTAAGCAATAACGAGGCAATCTGTCTGGTACTCAGGGTTGACAAAACGTATACATTTTAATTTTTAATAAAGGATAGATCTATGTCTATTGGTTACACTATCCACTTACCATTAGGCGGACTCTTTGTTCGTTTTTCACCCTGATTCTATGAAATGAAAGAAAGTAACAACTTATGTCAATCCAGAGATAAGTTTATAAAATAAATCTAATATTTAAAACAGTCATACAGTTTAGCCACCTTCATTGGATAGGAGGAATTAAATAAATGACCAGGTAGTTTCATCATGCTATTTAGCTGTGATTTGAATTTTCTTATACACGTAAAAGTGACATCATCATCATCATCATTTTCATTGCAGCCTGTCATAAGTATTCCGCTGAACATAGGCCTCCACCATATATATTCGAAAAAGGGGAATACTTGCCTTACGCTAGGCATGTTGACTAGCAACCGCATATTTTGCACACCTTGAACGTGACGCTGAGCGTAGTGCTTTATTTGATTTTTATTAAGCTGTTATCAGGAAAACCCGGCTGCCCATCTCCTTCTTAAAGTTTCCCTCTGTTGCCTCTTACAACATCCACGGGATTTAGGGTAGTGGATACTCTTACGCCGCCACTACACGGCGAAGTTGCAAGTAATCGCAAATTTTCTATGACATTTATAAGTGCATTGTCAATCTTGATGACTATGATGGAATACTTCATTACCGGTAATAAGGTTCACCAATTAATTACACTAACCATAAAAAATACAGTGGAAAAATGCTGCTATTTTTCGGTGATACTACTTGAGGAGGTTGTTCCGCTCCGGTTGATGTCGCGCTGCAGTCATAATCAGATGCAGCGTGAATTTACCGTCAGTAAAAAAACAAATTATTTTTTGAAGACTTTCAGAGAACTGTTTGTAAAGTTTACTTATTATGCACGTCTTCGAAATAGGAGACGAAATATCATATACATACACACATGCGCAACGTAGCCAGTCAGGCTTTCGGTTTTCTATAGTATGCATTTCGGAGAGTGCAAAGGAGTTGCATAATTTTAACCTTCTCGTCTCTACACTGTCGCTGTTGACTTATCACGCATTGGAACCAAACGATTTGCTTAGTTCCGTCGTGCGTACAGCATAGAAGTAGAATAATTGTGTTTAAAGTGGGTTTCCTTTTAAACAAGAGTCAATAGGCTATTACTCAAGTAAGTCAGTGCACTTAACTTCCTTGGGTTACATATCATCAGGTAGGATAGTATACTTACCATCACTTAGGGTAGAATTCAAGCACTGGCTTAGAACAGTTAAAAGAAATATATCAATGCTTTTAACTTACGAGTATAATACTCGGGATTTAATTTAGTAAAATACATTTTATTGTAATAAACATTTTATAATTAGAGATAAAACAAATAATTTAAAAATATTTACGTTATGATCTCCTAAATCAAGTTTAATAATCTATAGATCTATCAAATGTCGAGAAAATAATACTCATCATACATAATTTCGGTACATAATCCTTTACCAACAGTGACTGATGGACCAACATCGCACCGGTATCTTATGTCACGGGGATATCATGATAAATTATTGTCGTATGTGGTGTAACACAATTTGTTATATTCTCTGGAATAATAGTGACAAATTATATCAGACAAGTTGCATAAAATTAGAAGTATATAGATAATTAGTAAGTATATTATCAATTTTAATGTGTCACCTCAAACTAAGACAAGACGGAGCTGCGTACATATCAATTGACTCAAAAACTAAGCCAAAGACAAGGCTCAATTAAATTTAAGAACACGCGCTTGGGTGTACACACCATTACCGTTATATACTATTAAAAGTCCACTGTTGCACTTCCCCAAAAATGGCATTACAGGTGCGGATAACTACCACACATTTTATTTTGGTTGTTATTTTATGCTAGTTAGACGCAACTGCCCATCTCCAGGTTTGTTTCCCTCTGTCGCCTTTTACGTCACCCACGAGACGCTATGGGGTAGTAAATATTCTTACACCAACACTACACGGTCATCACGTAGGTATACATCAGATGTTTCTAAAATAAATTACAACCAACAATATAGTTTTAGATGCATATGTGCATCCAGTAGTGAAATTTTACGGGCTGATATCTTTGTTCTATCATTTGGTTGGTCTGAGGGTGGCATTATTTTTATCAACTGGTGATAATAATCGTATAACTTTGTTGCTAGTGTTTATTACAACCGACTTCATCGTTAGTCTAGTGATCGTAAACGCGACTGCTGTATCACAGCTGATCCTGAACACTTGAATTTCAATCCCGGATCGGCACAAAAAAATCAGTTATTTTATTTATCAGTCAAGAAATTCTCAATAGCTGTCCGGAGTACAGGAAGTTTGCGGCGTTTCACCCTCATGCCTCGGAAAGCACGCAAACTCATTGGCACTAAATGGAGTGACGACTTGGTAAGACATGCAGGAAGTTGATAGATGCAAGTGGCTCAGGACCGTACTTTGTGGCATTCCTTGGGGAAGGCCTATGTTCAGCAGTGGACTTGTGAAGAGATGTAATTATAGTGATGATGATGATGTGAGCACTGTACAGTTCTCGCAGTGTATATCGGAGCACGACCCTTATGACTCAAGTCACTTGTCAGAAATGACATTTGGCAACTAACCGCGTCTTTTTTATGTCTGGAAGGACGCAATCTTGTAAAAACTGTGCTTAATTTTATTTTTATTAATTTGTTATCGGGAAGACGCGGCTGGTCGACTTCTGTTTTTATTTTATTTCTGTCGCCTATAACGACACCCATGGGATCAAGGGTAGTGGATTCTCTTATACTGCCACTATACATCGAAGTTACAAGTTATCACAAATCGTCTATGACCTATATATGTGCATTGTCAACCTTGTCACTATTATGGAATACATTGTTACCAGTAATAAGGTTCTCCGATTTTCTACACATACCATACAAAATACAGCAGCAAAACACTGCTATTTTAGTCATAATCAGATACAGCGTGGATTTACCGTTAGTAAAAAAAAAACAATTTATTTTTAAAGACTTTCGAAGAACTGTTTTTGATAATATTCTCGGCTTCGAAATAGGAGACAAAATATCATATACATACACACATTCGCAAAGTAGCCAGTTAGCATTTAGGTTTCCTATTGTATTTATTTCGGAGAGTAAGCAGGAGTTGCATTATTTTATTCCACACTCTCACATTACTCCAGTGTTAGACGCACAGCCAGTCTCTACACCTTCACTGTCGACTTATCACGCATTTGAACCCAACGATTTGCTTAGTTCCATCATGCGTACAGCAAAGGAGTAGAATAATTTACCAGCATCTGTCTTTCTACGTGAATGTCTTTAAAACAAGATTCAATAGGCTTTTGCTCATGTAAGTCAGTGCACTTAACTTCCTTCGGTAACATATCATCAATTAGGATATTATACTTCGTTGCTGCATCCTAGGAGATTTAATAAACTATGTAGTCCGCTTTCTGTCGTACTGCATCATCACACGAATTTTAGATATTATTTTTACAAAAAATTAAATAATAACTGATAAAAAGATAGTCTATTGACTTTTGCACACCACTGTCAGTCTGCCGTACCGGTCGAGCGTTTCTATCATTCGTTTTCTGTGGTTTGCATCATCCGCACGTTCGCCGCAACAAACAACAAATAAAATTTGTTTAGTTAAGATTAAGTAAAAATTAAAAAAAAAATTAACAAGTGAGAAGACTGCTGCCGAAATAAGAATTAGAATAAGGTGTTCGGAAAGGGGGTTTATGTCTTGACGGAAAACCGCAAGATGTTCCCGTAATAAAGGTTAGTTTTGCGACCTTTTTAAATAATAATTAATATTATGATCCTTATTTATGGCGCATTTAACAAGTGACATGAAGATAATATTTTAGTACATATAGTCTGCCAAAAAATACTACATAAATAAAGTTAATGGGTGATTTTGTATCTAAGTACCTACATGTTAATTAATAAAATCAAGTTATATTATTTCCTCGGTGGTGGCACGTGATGTCATCCGGAAATAATTTACCTACTTTCTTAATGCGGTTACACGTGACGTGATGTTACCCAGAAAGTGAAGAACTAATAATCGGGATTGTTTCTTTTATTATTGTCTGAATATATTATATACCTTTATTTCCTCAGTGGTGGCACGTGATGTCATCCGGAAATAATTTACTTACTTTCTTAATGTGGTTACACGTGATGTTACCCAGAAAGTGAAGAGCTCGTAATTGGGATTATTTTGTGTATTATTTTCTGAATATATTATATACCATTATTTCCTCAGTGATGGCACGTGATGTCATCCGGAAAAAAAATATTTACTTTCTTAATGTGGTTACACGTGATGTTACCCAGAAAGTGAAGAGCTAATAATCGGGATCGTTTCGTTTATAATTGTCTGCATACATTATTTGCCATTATTTCGTCAGTGGTGGCACGTGATGCCATTCGGAAATAATTTACTTACTTTCTTAATGTTGTTACACGTGATGTTACCCAGAAAGTGAAGAGCTCGTAATTGGGATTATTTTGTGTATTATTTTCTGAATATATTATATACCATTATTTCCTCAGTGGTGGCACGTGATGTCATCCGGAAATAATTTATTTACTTTCTTAATGTGGTTCCACGTGATGTTACCCAGAAAGTGAAGAGCTAATAATCGGGATCGTTTCGTTTATAATTGTCTGCATATATTATATACCATTATTTCGTCAGTGGTGGCACGTGATGCCATTCGGAAATAATTTACTTACTTTCTTAATGTTGTTAAACGTGATGTTACCTAGAAAGTGAAGAGCTCGTAATTGGGATTATTTTGTGTATTATTTTCTGAATATATTATATACCATTATTTCCTCAGTGGTGGCACGTGATGTCATCTCTAAATAATTTATTTACTTTCTTAATGTGGTTACATGTGATGTTACCCAGAAAGTGAAGAACTAATAATCGGGATCGTTTCGTTTATAATTGTCTGCATATATTACATACCATTATTTCGTCAGTGGTGGCATGTGATGCCATTCGGAAATAATTTACTTACTTTCTTAATGTTGTTACACGTGATGTTACCCAGAAAGTGAAGAGCTCGTAATTGGGATTATTTTGTGTATTATTTTCTGAATATATTGTATACAATTATTTCCTCAGTGGTGACACGTGATGTCATCCGGAAATATAAAACTTGCTTTCTTAATGTGGTGCCACGTGATGTTATCTAGAATGTAAATAATAAACTGTTTCAACCTTGTTCTATAAGATTGTGAATATAACTCTTGTAACGAGTATAAGGAAATAAAGTTCGACGCGCATGAACATGATGATGGCAGTGGTTACTGTCGGAAAGGAAGAGACTGATCTGAGCGCCACTGGCCTAGTTCATTGGTTGAAATGCCCACGCCGGCACCCCTCTTGCTTACAGCCGAGAATACTATCCTCAAAGAGTCTTCAGAAGGATCTTCAATCCGTGAATATCCACTATCTCAAAACTAGAAAAGTGTGCCTCCCCGAAATCTCGGCATCCCTTAGTGAAGTAAAAACGTTGGAGGAGTGGACAGAAAATCACTACAGAAATCACTGAACGTTAGGATAAGATCCTAATAGAAGAGTAGGCGAAGAAACATAAGGAGAGCTTGCTTATAAGGAAACTCAGGCCATACCAACTAGGTTTTAGTATAGCAGATTTAGCAAATTTAACTTCAGAGTTAATATAATAATATAATATAATATAAATCAAATACAACTAGATCTTTACCATGAAGAAACAATGAACCGTTGACAATTAAATATCATCATATGTCAGACAGAAGCTTTATTAATGTAATTCCAAGGCATTGAACGGGAAAAAGTTCTCTTTGATGACCATTTAAGTGGAAACATCAAAACGACCAAGTCAATAGAGAAAAAGCAACCTGCACGTCAAAAAATACAATTCTCTGCTCATCTATGATCATAGGTCCACAGGGATACTCAAAGGCGCACCTCTACCTACCGAGCGGACAGGGAGTAGTGCGTGCAACCCAAGCACTGGCTCGGTCGGTACCAGCACCGCCTTAGCAGTCTGCCATTTGCACGTTGCAGCCAGCAGCACGTCGCCCACCACCACTCCCGCCGCCGACAAACCGGCCGTAAAACTAATGCGGCCGCAGGGTAAAGGTACCACACGCTGGCTATATTTAATACTTCTTACACAATTGGTTAGACTAAACAACCTATCTCCAAATATTGAACATTAAAGGATTATTGATTAATGTTCCCAACTAGTAGAGCAAAGGTAAATCTTAAAATAACTTAAACGCCTAAGATCAATTGTGCCATTCAAGAATTCCAATGTTCAATTTATATCTCTGATATTTCGTATTCCTAAAACACATAAATTTATTCTTAATTCTGAAGTCATTTCAGCCTACATTATTATCTAAAGATGCATTCATGGCAACAATTCATCTAAAATAAGTATATCTTTGGTTACAGTTACAGTATATAAATACCCTAGAAAGTACTTAAGATTCCGTTTTAATAATAATTTGTATGAATTTACTTGCCTCCCATCAAGCTTGTGTATAGCTCCGTCTTATGTTGTAAAAGTCATAAATTAATAACGTATTTTGATCACAGCAGACGACCATAGCTCGTGCTTAAATTCAATAATAGAAGTTATTATTTCTATTAGGTTTGTGATAAATTAGGATAAAAGTGTCTTACACCTAGTTAAACATGGATATTTCTTAGACGTCTATTGAATTCATAGCATATAACTTTAGAATTGACATCACCAAAATGTTGTAATATTGACTTATATTAAAATTGAAACGATTTTGAATATGTCTTCCAAATCTGAAATCGAAATTAGAATAGTCGCTCAATTTCAGGATAAACTAACAGTTGCTTATTGTTTGTCCAATCGTAGCTTATGTATTGATATATATTCTTAGCCTATTGAAAAATATCTTGCTCTACTAGGACAGGTTATTTTCAACTAGAAATTTTCTCTGAACCTCACTCAGTGTGAAGAATATCCTGCAACGGAGAAACAGTAAGTGGTTTTTTTTTTATCTTTACAGAAACTGGAATTTAGTGGGTTTAAGCATTGTCAAATCCTGAAATTAATAGATATCTTTCCACACTTCAACAATACATAACTCGAGTAATATGGCAGTGGTGCGACGAAGAAAGATTTTCATATTTGAGTCATATATAAAAGTCACGAGGTAATCTCATATTGATACGGAGTTGGAATTGCACAATTTTTTTTCTGAGAAACAAGTGATTAAGTGTTCAGACAGAAAAAAATATATTTGCCGTTCGAATTTATAAAAATTTATTATAATTCGTATCGTTGAAACGAGATCCAGATTCTTTAAATATTTCAATTATACTGAAGAGCATTCAAAAAATTATTAATGATGTGGCGATATATATAGCACCTTATTGGCTTAGTCACCCTTGGTTTTCCCGTTAACCATTTCTAAGTTATTATATTTTGGTATTGAGAAAAACATTTTGCACTCTCTTTACAGGACAGTGCAGCCTTACCCTGGTGTGCACAACTTAATTTGCAAAGCGTTTCCAAGACAGTCATTAGATAATGATAATATAACATGATGATTCAATGGTTATCCAATAACATGACGCGGAAATATAATACGGTGTACAATTTATGGTTTTCCATTGGTAAACCAATAACTAAGTTATTTCAGTGTTTTAAGTTAATATATTTATGACAATTCTTACAACTTACACTTTTAAAGTGGTGCTAATTATAGCACGTTAAATTATTTTCGATCAGCTTATTCAATTATATTACGTACAGAAACTTGTGTTAATGTTAAAGTCAGAAGATTTTTATAAACTGTTTTGAGGACATGACCTAATTTACCTAAATACAAAAATTCATAGGATCTAAACTTAGTTTTATCCTACCTTACTAAGAAAAACTAGTGAATCATTTAAATATAAATATAAGGAGACTCTTAATTCTGCTCGCGTTGTCTACTGGACAAGTTATTCAGACACTAATCAAAATTAATAATGTATCATTCAATGAAAAAAGTGTTCGCATTGGTATATACTATAGACGAACTTTTAAAAAACTTTAGCGGCCAATCTGATGAATCCAAAATTGATAATTCCATTTTATATCAATAACCAGTTTGCCCAGTGAAAGATATGTTCATTTTAACTATTAATAATCTACCAGTAAATTCCAGTATCCAATCTTTAAGACGCTGGATTAAACAAATCCTTAAGGATAGCGACATTGATATCAGCGCTTATTCGTCACGTTAAGAAGCACGCCAGTATCTTCCTCCAACGACATAAAGCGTACCTGCAGCTGGCTAATCCAGCTGTTCTCTTTGTTTCACTAAGTTATGAAACTTGCTGTTAAAAAAAAACTAAAAAAAAACCAACAAGATAGAGCATTGGTTAGTGCAAGATTAAATAGAACTAAATGATTTAGTACTAAGTGTAGTTGGAATTAATATATTTAAAATATTAGTTAGTTTTCCACAGGAATTGTAATTCATGATGCATTGTTAAATTAACTATACTGGTTATCCTTTTCTATAGAGTAGATCTTTTTATTTGATTACTCTGCAATGGGGCACTAAACATTTACATAGTTTATTAAATCTCCTAGGATGCAGCAACGAAGTATAATTTATAGTTAATGGAACTTACCTTAAGTGAACTTCAACCAAAATTATACGAGTACTATCTTTTTATCAGTTATTATTTAATTTTTTGTAAAAATAATATCTAAAATTCGTGTGATGATGCAGTACGACAGAAAGCGGACTACCTTGTTTATTAAATCTCTACGGATGCAGCAACTCGTATAATTTTGGTTGAAGTTCACTTAAGGTAAATTCCATTAACCATAAAGTATACTTACCATCACGTAGGATAGAATTCAAGTACTGGTTGAGAACAGTTTAAAGGAACATTTCAATGGTTTCCACATGTGTTATCAGTGATTTTTATATAATTTCTATCATGAATCGTTAAAAATAATAATTGTATAATTATCATTTTGTTTTATAATATTATTTTTTATTTATCAAATATAAAATTGATTAAGTCACTTTATTGTCATAATAATTATCATTGATAATTTTCTGTTTATTTCTAATTTAGAATTAGAGATATTTACTAAGAATGTCATAAAAGTAATTTCATCTTCTAAGTATTCGTAAGTAACTCACTAATCCGTAATATTTATAAGAGAATTTAACTTACGTTCATATTATAAAATTATTTGGTTTGTATAATTCTTACACACTCAAGCTGTTGCTAAGTTCAGTTTAGATAGGTAGTAGGGATAAGTTGCCACTATTGTGCGATATTATAAAAACGATTGCAATAATTATTGAATGACTATTCGTGTTGTGAACTAGTAAAGCAAACAACAAGTAATGAACCGTATTATTACCCTTCCTGCGACTCCTGTAATATCTCAGAAGTGGGATAAAGTTACAACGCACCACAACTACGGCACAATATGAAAAAAAAATACCTTTGAACCCTACATTAACGGGTTAGGCAAAAAGAAGCTCAGCAAACATTCAGAAGGAACCAATGAGGTAAACGAAAATATTCTAATTTTTTTTCTAACCTTGGTTCAACTATCGCGAAGAAAAGAAAAACTACCCACATGGATACAAAATTAATTTCAAAATTCAATGCAGGATCAAAATCTTTGAGTGCTAAAATTTGCTTTAATAAAATCGATCAATTAGGGAACATATTATACAATTGGAGTGATACTGATAAATCTTATATAATGGACATGAGATTACGTGGTTCTACACGTGAATGCTTTAAGGTGTGAATCAGCTGAAGAACTGTACTACGGATATTTTTAATCACTTGAACATTACCAAAGAATTAACACTAATGTTTTAAAGAACAAAGAAGCTAGTCAGCCAACCAGGACTACGTGGCGTTGTGGGTGGTCATCATCGACGAAGCTGTGCTACATGTTTCGAAGACCAGGCCACCAGATTAAAGACTGTAGGAGTCAACTCTTCTGTACCAATTGCCAGCGTCGAGGCCGCCAGTCTACGACCTGCTGGGATATAATAAGGTGATGTACACTTTTAAATCCATTGATATTCGGCAAGACTGTTTTAATAAAATTGTTACCATGAACAATTGTAGGATAAGTGCTTATATTGATACCAGCAGTAAAGTGAATATTTTGACACTCGACATAGTTAAGTTGCTAGATCTATCTTTAATTCCATCCACTGTTGTATTGAGAACTTCACAATAGCTGTATATTTTCTCTTGGTATCGTTCACTTTACAGTAGATGTCGATAAATTAGGAATATTTAGTTTTGCGGAAGTGACGCATAGTTGTGCAGCTAATATTGGTATGATACTAGGTCAACCTATTGTCAGTCAAGATAACATCAGTTTGATCACTAGTTCAACTAGCAAAAGGAGAAAAAATAAACTAGCACCACCCTGGTCAGAAATAATTTATGTGAAAATATTTTAACTCAATCTCTCTCCGACAGTAGGAAAGGAAGGGATAGGGGACATATGTCCCATCACAACTAAGCATTTCTATGTGCTCGTGTATTTCTGGGCGGTAAAAAAATAACCACAAAGCGCTGCGCTGCGCTCCGCTCCCGCCACAACCTTCTAATATAAATCTTGATAGCACTGACTTCCGCCATACATATGAAATACGGTTATCACAAGACGTAGTTATTCCTTTTTGTTGTGAAATTCCTGTTAATATTTATTTAAATAGCAATTGTAGGGACTAAACGTATACCCTACCTGTTTACAATTCGAGGGATATGTATTTAATACTGGGTGCCTTATTAACGTCTGGGACTGATGCCGTTAAAATTATTAATATAGGAAATCACCTTATCGTGTGGTGAGCGGGGTGTTTATGAACTAGGGCGGAGGTTTATTATGAGAAAGATTTTATGAATGTATTATGTATGTACTGATAAAAATAAAATAAATTCAAACCGTCGTCTTAAAAAAAAATTAATTTCGAGGCACTAGATTTAGGTGAATTAAATAACAGCGAACGGGATACTTTGATTAATTTACTACGTAAATATTCGCATTCATTTTTAACGTATGTATCTAGCTTAGGTAGTACGAATTTAATTGTAATATCTATTGATACTTGTTACTAATAATGATAAACCAGTTTTTTTATAAATCTTATAATTATCATACAAGGAGAGGGAAATATTATATGGAAAAGTTCCAGAGTTATTAGATTCCGGAATAGCAAGGGAGTCAAATTCACCCTATGCGAGTCCAGTGGTACTTAGTAAATAAAAAAATGGGTAGTATAGATTACAGTGTTTTGAATTCATGTACAGTAAGAGACCGTTTTCCCTTGCCACACATAGATGACCTTATTAGTTCGTTATAAGGAAAGTACTATTTTACTGCACGTGATCTAGCCCAAACGTTCATCAGGACCCTATTTCTCTAAAATCTACCCCAAAAACTGCATTTGTCGTTACACCTTCCGCACAATATGAATTTGTGCAAATGCCGTATGGCTTGACCATTGACCCGGTGGTATTCCCTAGAGCCCTTACACTAACTTTATGGGAATCGGCTAACTATAGAAAATTAAATAACAAGGAAAGCTATGGCATCTGTATAAAAAAAAAAACTGAGTAGTTGCGGTATATTTAGATCATATTCTTCCAACTGTCACAGTTCAGAAGGACTTTTGCCATTAGAACAAATATTAGATCTTCTTAAACGAGCAAATTTACGATTGAATCTAAATAAATATTCATTTCTAAAAACAACTCAACTATTTGGGTCACCAAATTACAGCGGGGACTATAAGACCAGGTCAATATAAAATTGTGTGTACTCTGCTTTAAAACGCCAACCAATGTTCGCAAGGTCTGGTCAATTCATTGGTTTGGCGTCATACTTTCGAAAATTTGTTAGAGATTTTGCATATTTAGCACGCCCTCTAACCGAATTGACAAAAAAATACTATACTTGGTGTTGGGGTGACGAACAAAATAATATTTTATACTTTAAGGGTATAAACAACAAGGCCCGTATTTGTTATCTAGAGATGCAAGTAAACTCTGATTAAGTGGTATTCTAAAGCAGTTGTAATCTGATAATACGTTAAAAACGGTAGCGTATTTCAGTAGGGTCACTAGCACGGAAGAGCGATTCTACCACAGCTATGAGTTAGAAACACTTGCTGTCGTAGTCACTCAAAAGGTTTCGCATTTAATTTGTAGGTATACCTGTTAAAGTAATCGCTGATTGTTCAGCCATTCGTACCACTTTAATAACAAAAAAAAGATCTTGTGCTGCGCATTGCGCATTGCAAGATGGTGGCTTAATATTATTATAGAATTAGTATTAAAATAGAATATAGACCGGGCGATAGGATGCGGCATGCGGATGCGAGTCTCAAACCTGTAAGCGTCAATTAATTAGATGTTAAAATGATAGATGAAACAGATTGGGCACTCTCTGTTCAACTTCAGGATGATGACTTCCAACAAATCATTAATCTACAGCAAGAGGGTACTACAAATAAATATATACTATATAATAATTATTTTGTTTCTGATGGGCGGTTATATAGGAAAACTCTGGCAGGTAAACCGTTTTGTAATACCAAACTGGCCAAATATTGTATTATCGAAAATGACAAAATTCATTAGGAAATACGTACGAATAACGTAAATGGTTGCTTACAGTGCGAATACAGTAAATCAGGTTATGGTCGGCGTATAGGGGAATTGCACCCCATATAAAACTAGACATACCTATGCACACCTTACACGTTGACCATTTGGGGTCACTAACAAAAATGTTTACAGGGAAACAACTATATTCTAATGATAATAGATTCATTTATGTAGTATGTTTTTGCTAGTTCCGTGAAAAGTGTGCGTTCAAGAGAAACTGTAAAAGAACTCACAGGTATAATTTTAGTGTTTGGCAAACCCAGTAGAATTATAACGGACCGATGTAAAGCTTTTATGAGTCGCTATTTTAAAACTTTTGTGATAGATTATCAAATTAAACATATTATGAATGCTCCACTTCGTGCAAACGACCTGGTAGAAAGAGTTAACAGGACCATTCTGGGTGGTCTTAGCTCATCAGTAAAAGATGAGTGCAGTTGGGACACATAATTATCCGACATCGTCTGAAGTATTTATATTAATAATATTATATTATAATGTTTATATAATAATGTTTAATAATAAATTATATTATAATGTTTAATGTTTGCCCACGAAAACAATCTGTTGCCAGTACCAATATCTTCTTCTGAATTAAATAATGACATTCAAAGACAAACCTTATCTGGTAGGCGAATACAGGCTAAAACAAATATTGACTAAAACATGACGCGAATGGAGAACCAATTCGACAATTGGCATAAAAAATGTACCAAATATAATTTAGGACAACTAGTGTTATGGAAACGAGGCGTGGGTGTTAGCATAAAGCTAGGCAGCAGGTACTCCGGACCGTATAAAATTGTAAAAACTAATCACGCCATGGATCGTTACACGATATCTTCTGTGAAGGCTATCGAAAATTCAGTGCAACGGTTGCCGAAGATACATTACGTCCATACAAGTCAGAAGTATCCGAAGCTGATGATTTTACAGACAGTGAGGGCCATAATATTGATGCGAGGACTTGATAGATTTGTTAGAAAGTAATGAACTTTTAATTGCATTGAAATGGTGCTTATTCGCGTTATTAAATTGTGTGTAAATGCTCTATGTATCTTAAGTTTGTCAAAAAAAGGGTATAGGCTCGTTAAGAAGTATTTTAAATCTTACAGTTAAATTACATTTAACAAATGACTTTTCAATTTAAAAAAAAGATGAGATGTGAATGTCCTTTACAAAAGCAAAAGACAAAGGTGTGTTTAAGAGTATTTCTATTAAAATTTCAGTTATGTGTATTATTTATATTTCTTAAAGAGTGTAATAACTAAATCAATAAATATGGCAGCTACGCTTTGATGATCGCAAGGTAAAACTATGAGCGCTTCTCCAATAAAATATACTTTACTAACAAATACATAAAATATACTTTACTAACAAATACATACACACAACATATTTCCCTAGGCCGTTATTAATCTAATTTTGATTTTAATTAATTTAGCTGTGTGTGTACAGCGATAATCTTTATATACCGTCATAATTTATTGTATCCTCTTGCATAAAGTGAAGTAGATTTGTAACAGAGATATGTGCAATAAACTATGTGCAATAAACTAATCTATGTGCAATAAACTAAGATATGTGCAATAAACTGAGCTATGTGCAATAAACATACCTATGTGCGATAAACTAAGCTATGTGCGATAAACTAAGCTATGTGCAATAAACTAAGCTATGTGCAATAAACTAAGCTATGTGCAATAAACTAAGCTATGTGCAATAAACTAAGCTATGTGCAATAAACTGAGCTATGTGCAATAAACTAAGCTATGTGCAATAAACTGAGCTATGTGCAATAAACTAAGCTATGTGCAATAAACTGAGCTATGCGCAATAAACTAAGCTATGTGCAATAAACTAAGCTATGTGCAATAAACTAAGCTATGTGCAATAAACTAAGCTATGTGCAATAAACTAAGCTATGTGCAATAAACTAAGCTATGTGCAATAAGCTAAGCTATGTGCAATAAACTAAGCTATGTGCAATAAACTAAGCTATGTGCAATAAACTAAGCTATGTGCAATAAACTAAGCTATGTGCAATAAACTAAGCTATGTGCAATAAACTAAGCTATGTGCAATAAACTAAGCTATGTGCAATAAACTAAGCTATGTGCAATAAACTAAGCTATGTGCAATAAACTAAGCTATGTGCAATAAACTAAGCTATGTGCAATAAACTAAGCTATGTGCAATAAACTAATCTATAGGCAATAAAATAATCAATAGGCAATAAATAAAACTATGTGCTATATGCAATAAATAAAACTATGTGCAATAAATAAAACTTGTGTGTTAAATAGAGCTAGGTGCAACTGTTTGTGCACACTAAAGTAGTGTGCAAATTTAATATATGCATTATATGTCATAATAAATCTGCTGAATGTAATAAATAATAATATATTCATTTAGGCTAAGTCAAGAGCTCTAAATAAGCTCAATAAAAGTACCCCAGTAGTCGAGAAAAAAGAAATGTGTAAGAGCTGAATTCAACATATTACCTGGCTGTGTCCATTTGCCTGTAGAAAAGATTAACGTAATACAATTTTACAGACAACGATTGCTTACGGAACAATTTATTTTTGTACACATTTTTTACCATTACAGATAGTGCAGCCACAATTGACACCATAAGATGGCAGACCAACTTCAGGGGCCAGTACATGGCCAAGCAGAGGAACCACTTCAATCCTTGTTATGAGACCTTCAACATCAACAAATCAGATTTCTAAATGCTCTTTGAAGATTGCCGTGGGATACGGCTTTAATCATGATGGCCGAATGTTATCAGTGATTGTTGAAGCGCCTGTCAAATTATATTAGCAGTTCTCATGCCAATATTAGTCCGTAAGCTGTGTAGGTATGTTTAAAAAATGTTGTACCTGTCGTCGTTGTAAAAATTAAAGATCAAGTAAAGGTCGATTGAGCAAATTACTGCATTTTATTATTAAAAAGAGATCAAATTCCTATCCATGGTCCTAAATCGAAGCCGGATTTGAAAAAACGTAATTGGACAAGATATTATTTAGTGGAATACGCTTGGGAAGTCTTAAATATTCGTTGTGGAAATACCACCGAGGGAGTGAAGATATTTAACCAAGAAATCTGGAGTCTTAGCCCCTTAGATATTGGACTATTATTTAATTTATTTAACCCAGCACTCATTATCAGGTAGTATTTTGTGTAAATCGACTGCTAATTTATCAGGTTAGTACCAAATTACCTATAAAATAATTACGTATAACTTAAAGTATTTAATCGGCTAAAATTCATTTAATATTGTTTTATATAGTTTCTAATAACCGTCAAATCATAATTAAATTAAATTATAAAGCTTGGTTAAATTATATTGACGATATTATAATTTTTTTTTTCTTTATTGGTTTAAACTGTTTTTTAAAAAATAAGTCAAGAGAGTGTATAATTGAAAAAATTGCATAATATTATTTATTACATACTAAGGCATACCTGTGAAGCTGTTTGATTGTCTGAATTGTATTTGTTACCCTTAATTGTTGTTAATTATAAAGTTAAATATCAAGGTAGTACATGTACCATTTTGTTTAATTATTTAAGAGTTTGAAAAATAAGTAAGGGAATTAGTTTTCATTTCTTTATAACTGCAAGCAAAGTTGTATAAAACTACTTATGAATTATATTTTATAAAATATAAACTTCTTGTTTGTATAAATTTCAGGCATTTGCACTAGTCTCCCAATACCAGCCAACATGCCAGAAGATAAGGAGCAAATTAGGAAACGAGCTAGCTACAAGGGACAAATAACTGCTTTTTCAAATTATTTAAATTCACTGAAGGTATCTTCATTGGCTGCTACTGAGGTAAATGAGTTGCAATTACGTATTAGTAGGATTGAGTCAATGTATGAACGATATGATGAGGTACAATTATCCATCGAGTGTAATACTGATAATATAGACGCCCAGATATCAGAACGAACTGAGTTTGAATCCCTGTATTTTAAATCGCTTTCTCTTGCAAAAAGGATCTTAGCAGATTGCATTAAGTCAGATGACGTAAGCAGTGACGGTGGCTCTCATTCCGGCAATCATAAATTTGTTAAACTGCCCACTATTCAACTACCTAAATTTAATGGTTCTTATGATAATTGGTTAGAGTTTCATGACACGTTCATGAGCCTCATACATTCAAATGACGAGATAGATGACATAAATAAGTTTCACTATCTGAGAGCGTCGTTGGAAGGGCCCGCTGCTGTGGTAATACAGTCAATCGAATTCTCGGCAGCTAATTACACCGTCGCATGGACTATATTATGTGATAGATATGATAATAAAAGACTACTAATTCAAAATCACGTGACAGCCTTATTTAATATAGCACCAATTAATAAAGAATTGTCTGTCAACTTAAAACGTCTCATTGACCAAATAAATAAAAATTTACGTGCACTAGAATCTCTCGGTGAGCCAACTAAACAATGGGACACACTTCTCATTCATATTATTACTCAAAAATTAGATGCTAAGACATATCGTGAATGGGAAGAGTCTAAAGGTCGTTTGGAGAAAGATACACCTATTACGTTCGATATATTTTTGATGTTTTTAAAAAATCGAGCCGATTTAATCGAAACACTAGAAATGTCTAATTCTGGTGCTACTAACCGATTAAATTCTTCTATAAAATATGCTCCAAAAGTTAAGGCAATGGTTTCAGTTCGGGATACCGGTAATAAAAACGGTTCGGCCTTTTCCGCCAAACTGTGTCCTAAATGTAAGGGTGACCATAAGTTAAGCAGTTGTCCTCAGTTTCTTGGATTAAGTAACGATGTGCGTCTACAGTTACTGCCAGAGTATATAGTATTTTTCAATTGTCTTAATTCAGGACATTATGCAAATCACTGCAAAAAGCCAGGATGCAAAATATGCCACCGAAAGCATAACACTCTCGTGCACGTCGCAGATTACCAGTCAAAACCAATTACAGATATTAATACATCTAACACGAGTAGTGGTAATAATAAGCCCGTTATGCAAGGTCATTTCGAACAAACAAACAGTTCGACAGGCTCACAGTTGTCATCCAATTCTAACGCACATCTGTCATTATCCGCAAAGGTAGGCACTGCATCGTGTAGTGAACAAAGCGACGTATTGTTATCGACGGCATTAATTAAAGTTATAGGTAAGAATGGTTGTCCATATATTGCTCGTGCTATTCTTGATAGTGGCAGTAACGCTTGTTTAATAACTGAAGAGTTATATCAAAGGCTAGGTTTGCCCGCTCAAAATGTAAATCAGTCGGTAGTCGGTATTAATAATGCTTCGGCACACATCAAGAAGATTTGTAAGGTATCGATAAAATCATTGAATGATAACTTCTCTAGTAATCTTCATTGTTTTGTCCTACCATCAATAACCCAAAATGTACCTACTAGATATGTTAATTTGTCAAACTTAAAAATTCCATCTAATATTTCTCTGGCAGATCCTAATTTTCATTCACCTGCTCCCGTTGACATGCTTATAGGTGCTGATGTCTTTTGGGACTTAATAGGAACGCAGAGATTAAAATTAGGGGACGGTCAGCCGATTCTTTGTGAAACTAGCTTAGGATGGTTAGTATCAGGTCCGATTGATTATAGATATGTAAAGAAAGGGGTTAACTCTATTAAATGTAATTTTACAAGAATATTTCAAGATGAGGCTAGTAAAGATTTAGATGAAGATATACAAAAACAATTAGTACGCTTCTGGCACCTCGAAGAGGTAAGCCCTGCGTCTCTTTATTCAAACGAAGAAAAATTATGCGAAGAACACTTTTTAAAAAACACCACACGACTGGCAAATGGTCGATTTTGCGTGAGGATACCCTTAAAACATAATCCTGACGTATTAGGTGATTCTTGGCCACGAGCTAAGAAGTGTTTACTATCGCTAGAGCACAGGTTAGCAGGTCAATCTCAGGTCTATGAAATGTATAAAGAATTTATGTCAGAGTATGAAAGTCTGGGTCATATGGAGAAATGTGAGAATGATAATTTACCACGTAAGATGCATTTTATACCACATCACGGTGTGCTGCGGGAAAGTAGTACTACTACTAAATTAAGAGTCGTTTTCAAAGCTAGCAGTCCGACTTCTTCGGGTGTTTCCTTGAATAATATACAGATGGTAGGTCCCGTGGTACAGGACGACCTTTTGTCCATTCTTTTACGCTTTCGGCTACACAAATACGTTCTCACAGCTGATGTTGAGAAAATGTACCGGCAAATAGTCATTCATCCCGATGACCGCTATTTGCAACAAATTGTCTGGCGTGATAACCCTTCAGAACAGCTTCAAGCTTATCAACTTAACACCGTGACTTACGGCACCTCTAGTGCTCCCTTTTTGGCAACTAGGTGCCTCCAACAATTAGGCTTAGAGTGTACCGATGACAAGGTTGCTCAAGTGATCATTCACGATTTTTACGTTGATGACTTGCTAACGGGAGGGGATGATATTAACGAGGTTACAGATTTGCGCCGTAAAGTGACTTCCACACTTGCATCAGCTCATATGGTTTTGCGAAAGTGGAAGTCGAATGAATCTCAACTGGTTAGTGAAAATGATATTTCTCCGCTTGATTTAAATATTGGTGGCTTTGAACCGACTAAAACTTTAGGCCTTGGGTGGCAATCACATACTGACCAACTTTGTTTCCCTGTAGGAGGGCTATTCTCAGGTAGAACAAAGCGTGATATGTTATCTGTGATTTCTCAGATTTTTGATCCACTAGGACTTCTATCTCCCTGTGTAATTAAGATGAAAATGCTTCTTCAACAGTTGTGGCTGCTCAAGCTGTCATGGGATGAGCAGTTGACGCCAGAAATCAGCAAGATGTGGGCTGAGATAATAGTCGATTTACCTAAATTAAATACTCTACGTATTCCACGTCGTGTTATTTGTGACTCGCCTAGTTTGTTTGAATTTCATATTTTCTCGGACGCTTCTGAGCGAGCATATGGCGCCTGTTTATATGTGCGTAGTGTTAATGATCAGGGTGAGGGTTTAATTCAATTATTGATGGCGAAAAGTCGTGTCGCGCCGCTTAAACCTATAACAATCCCAAGACTGGAACTTTGTGGTGCACTTGTTGGAGCTCGCCTTTACCAAAAGGTTGTAGCATCGCTGAGACAACAGGCTAAGCGCACTTTCTTTTGGACAGATTCGTCCATCGTGTTAGGATGGTTAAAGGTGTTGCCTAGCAAGCTACAACCCTTTGTTAGAAATAGGGTTGCTGAAATATTAGAGAAGACTGGAAATTGCGAGTGGAGGCATGTCCCAACAGAGTGTAATCCGGCCGATCATATTTCTCGCGGTGTGAGTTGTAAGGATATTTCATCCATGAGTAAGTGGTGGTCAGGACCTGAATTTTTAAAGAAAGAGGTCTCTCACTGGCCTGCAAATTTCTTAAGTATTAATCACGAGTTGCCTGAGATTAAATCGTCAAATGTTATCCTCCACGGAATACTTCATTCTAACAACAATGAAGATTTAGGCGGGAATAAATTAATTGAATTTAAACGCTTTTCTAAATATACTAGATTAAATCGGGCCGTTGCTTATGTGCTGCGTTTTATTAATAATTGTAGAAAGCAATCCGTTCACGGTCCTCTAAGCAATCAAGAGTTGCAAACCGCACTCAATGTTATTATAAGAATATCTCAGAGTGAATCATTTGAGGAATACACCATGTTAATTAAAAATAAAAGCTTACCCACTACAAGTCCGTTGCATAAATTTAATGTATTTCTCGATGATAATAAAATAATGCGTGTTGGAGGGCGTCTTGAAAATTCCGATTACTGTTATGAGAAAAAACATCCCATACTTATACAGTCCACTCATTATTTTACCAAATTGCTCTTCAATTATGAGCACATAAGGTTAATGCACGCGGGACCACAGCTAATGTTGGCCACTATTAGAGAGATGTACTGGCCGATTAGAGGTCGTAATTTGGCCAGATCTTGTTATCGACAATGTGTAAGATGTAATAGAATGAAAGGAAAAACCATCTCTCCAATAATGGGCAACCTACCACACCAACGCATCCTTTCTGGTTTTCCATTTCAAAATATTGGACTAGACTATGCGGGACCAATTCAATCTGTTTCTCGCCATGGCCGTGGTTGTAAAATTGTAAAGGTGTATATAGCTATTTTTATTTGCTTCGCGACTAAGTCACTTCATCTTGAATTAGTGGGTGATTTAACTAGCAATACTTTCATATTAGCTTTGCGCAGATTTATGTCAAGAAGAGGGAAACCTCTTAATATTTATTCGGATAATGGTACCTCCTTTGTAGGCGCATACAATGACATTTCAAAATTTATTAGGACGTATTGTAATTCTTTATCTGAGGTAATGGCAAATGAAGGAATTAATTTCCATTTTATACCGCCTTATTCTCCCCATTTTGCTGGGCTTGCGGAGGCTGGTGTCAAATGCATTAAATATCATTTAGTTAGAGTGCTGGGCAATTGTAATTTGACTTACGAGGAACTAAATACCACATTAATACAAATTGAGGCTATACTTAACTCCAGACCACTCACACCTTTGTCAACGAATCCTGAAGACTTGCTACCACTAACGCCCGGTCATTTTTTGATTGGACGCCCCTTGACTTCCTTGCCGACACCAGACTATAATGATCATTCCGTAAGCTCTTAAACCCGATTTCAACGAATAGAACAATTACGTCAACATTTTTGGGCTAGATGGAGCAAGGAATATATATCAGAGCTTCAACTGCGGATGAAATGGCGTTCCTGTAAAGGCTCTTTGAAGTTAAATTCACTGGTACTCCTAAAAGAGGAGAATTCAACGCCATTAAAGTGGAAGATGGGTCGCATTGTCGCAGTCCATCCAGGCTCGGACGGCGTATCAAGGGTGGCGGATATCAAAACATCGACTGGTATAGTTCGCCGATCATTTAGCAAAATTTGTCCGCTTCCTGAACCTGAAGAATCTGGTTGAAAGGTAGACTTTCAACGCCGGGGGGCATGTTGAAGCGCCTGTCAAATTATATTAGCAGTTCTCATGCCAATATTAGTCCGTAAGCTGTGTAGGTATGTTTAAAAAATGTTGGACCAGTCGTCGTTGTAAAAATTAAAGATCAAGTAAAGGTCGATTGAGCAAATTACTGCATTTTATTATTAAAAAGAGATCAAATTCCTATCCAGTGATTTTTATATAATTTCTATCATGAATCGTTATAAATAATAATTTTATAATTATCATTTTGTTTTATAATATTATTTTTTATTTATCAAATATAAAATTGATTAAGTCACTGTATTGTCATAATAATTAAAATTGATAATTTTCTGTTTATTTCTAATTTAGAATTAGAGATATTTACTAAGAATGTCATAAAAGTAATTTCTTCTTCTAAGTATTCGTAAGTAACTCACTAATCCGTATTTATAAGAGAATTTAACTTACGTTCATATTAAAAAATTATTTGGTTTGTATAATTCTTATACACTCAAGCTGTTGCTAAGTTCAGTTTAGATAGGTAGTAGGGATAAGTTGCCACTATTGTGCGATATTATAAAAACGATTGCAATAATTATTGAATGACTATTCATGTTGTGAACTAGTAAAGCAAACAACAAGTAATGAACCGTATTATTACCCTTCCTGCGACTCCTGTAATACATGTAATACCCGGTATTTAATTTAGTAAAATAGATTTTATTGTAACAAACATTTTATAATTAGGAATAAAAGACATATTTAAAAAAAGTTACTTTAAAATCTCCTCAAGCAAGTTTAATAATCTACAGATCTATCAAATTTCGAGAAAATAATAGTCATCATACAAAATTTTGGTACATAATCCTTTCTTACCGGTGACTGATGGACCAACATCGCACTGGTATCTTATGTCACGGGAACGACATGATAAATTATTTTCGTATGTAGTATAACAAAATTCGTTATGTTTTGTGAAATAACAGTGATAAATTATATCATATAATTTACATAAAATTAGAAGTGTATAGATAATTACTTAGTATTGCATGCCTTATACGCAAAGCGAGTAGGTATGTTCTACTAGCGCCTAAAAATATAGATTCCCACATTTTCTCGCATGAAATCGTCTCCAACAATCATATTGAACATATAAATGATATAAGAATCACATTGTCAGAAAGATAAAAGATATTTGAATATTTTTTTAAATCGATCTATTGAAAATATAATTTGTTCAACTCAATGTATTTTTTAAACTCTTCATCTACCATGTGGGAAGCATTGAAATATAAATGGCTTATAAATGGCCAGTACTTTTTTACTCCGGGCTCAACCGCCGTCGTTAGTGGTCGTTTGTTTACAGCCGTTCATGCTGAAAAATATCGATCGCCTTAGAAATACCAAATATTCCAAAAACCAAATTTGATACATACTTGACCAAGCTAAGATATTATTGTTATTATCATAATTACAGATTTATATTACATTTTATTTTGCTAAAAGTACACAGGATTTATATATAAATGTACTTATACTTCTTGGACTTTATGGAGACCTGAAGGTGTACTTCGATATCTGCTACTGGAACTCCTCGATGAGTCGAACTTGATGTGCCGCGATTGTGCTCGTTATGTTAGTTATGATAAGTCCTTACCCCAAATTGAAGGTACATTTCGGTGAATGCTACTGGAACTCATCGAAGAGTAGTAATAGTAATAGGTGTGATGAGTTTGGGCTCGTTTTGTTAGTTATCATGAGACCTTATCTCCAAATAATGGCGGATTATCCTTAAGGCAAACTAGGTACGTGCCTAGGAGCACAAGTTTAAAAAGTCGCGCGCGGAAGTTTGTAAATAAAAAATTCGTCGTATTTGTTTACTCCTAAATCGCTCTTACGCATTTTTTATTTATGCACCCTTATTAATGGTACTCGTATCCTAATTATTTTGAAATCTTAGAGATTCAGCAGGAGATCCCACTTTCAGGACAGCATTAATTATTAAAAATTATAAAAGTGTGCGAGCGAATGTTCAACCTGCTCTCTTACTTATGCAATCATTATCAGTAATACGACAGTGTAACGTACTATACCATCATTATAGAGTAGTTACAGTTCGACCACACCGTTACCCGTCCCCGTCACAATAACACCAGCGTAAGGTGAGGTACGTAATTACATGATAACACCAAAGTTTTGAAGGCTCCGTGGCGCAGTGGCTTAGCAATGAGTTACTTCGCTGGGGGGCGCGGGTTCGAATCCCGCACGGAACAAGTATTTGTATGGCCTACAAATAATCGTTCCGGGTCTGGATGTTCGTCCTTGTGCAATTTGTGTTTATATTCTGCCTCCACGATACAGGAGAAAATCCTACTGTGGGGGAACGTATCTTTTTAAAAACAAAGTATGCAAATAAGAGCAACACTTCACATCTCAGTGTAACACTGGGCAGCCTATCAACAAAAAGTTCTTCTTTGCCTGCACAATAAGAACCACCATAACGGATAAAACCACGACGAGTACGTTTACCTGGGACAAATAGTCCGACTAGGTAAGTCCAACTTCGACCGAGAGGTCAATCGACGGATTCAACTCGACTGGGCAGCGTTCGGGAAATTACGGCATATCTTCTCGTCAGTTATGTACCTCAAAACTTAAAAACTAGAACGTAAAACAGTGCGTGTTGCCAGTGATGATGCCTTTGGAATTGAGACGTGGTCCTTCACTGCTAGTCGGATGAGGAAGCTCAAGGTCGCTCAGCGAGCAATGGAGAGGGCTATACTCGGAGTTTTTCTGCGTCATAAAATTAGAAATTAGGATATCCGCAGTAGAACCAGAGTTACCGACATAGCCCAAAGGAATTAGTTAGCTGAAATGGCAATGGGCCGGCCATATACCTCGAAGAACCGACAACCGATAGGGAAATAAGGTTCTCGAGTGGCAGCCTCGTACCGGCGGATGAAGTGTAGGGCGTCCCCCTCCCCCACTAAATGGAGTAACGATCTGTTAAGAAATGCAGGAATTCGATGAATGCAGGTGGCTCAAGACCGTGCTTTGTGGCATTCGTTGGGGGAGGCCTATATTCAGCAGTGGACTTGTGAAGGGTTGTAATGATAATGATGATGATTACATCATTTTTGAGTCTCGCTTTACCTCCTTAATTATGTAGCATAATTATTACGCTGCATAATTAAGGAGAGTATTTTCGTTATTAGAAATTTTACCCACCCAAATTGTTGACGGAATAGTATGTCTGAATGTACATACTAATGAACACGCTTTTGTCTACGGTAAGTGTGCATAATGCAGTCATTTACAGTTAAATTGAATTAAGCCAGTAATGTTTTGTTTATGTTTTAATTACTGGTATAAAATAAAAAGTGATATTTTTTAAGATTAAAAATACTATTTAACATTTAACATAGGACAGTTATTTTATTGAAAACTTTTGCCGAACAGCGCAGAGAAGTATTTTTGCTAATGTCGTTATCTATAAAATTATGAGGCTCATAAAACAAAAACTTGTATTAAAGAATTATAATATTTGGCCCTTATTACTAATATTTTTGTATTCAAATAATTTACTACTGTAAATTATTTTTTTAATTATTCTGATATAATTATTATTTAAATTATTTACTGGTACATAATATACTAAATAAAACCAAAAGATACTTGGTTAGGAAAATCCTAACCCCTATGGGTTAGGTATAACAGACAAATTTATTGAAGCAAAAAAGTCAAGCGTTCTTGAAGACGTGAGCGGTGTTCGGTTGTTTTTTTTTTATATACTAACAAGACAAAACGAGCACACATTCCATCTGGTGCTAAGTGAATGCTGTGATCCAAATACATCTACATCTATCTTCAATTAACAATCAGAATCAAGATACGTTGTCACCCCTGAGAACAAAGATGGAATGCCTCATTTCCAGTCAAATGGGTCTCTGATTCATTTTCACTCATCAAACAGAACACAGCAGCATTGAGCAGTTATTTTATGCTGAAAATCAGCGAGTGCGTGGTCCTTCTCCGGCCTGGCCGACCCATTCATTCTACAACTGTAATATAGCTGCAACGTAGCCACGTATAGCCCTACCACGTACAAAACGTGTAGTGGTGCGTCACTCATATAACTTATTATCACAAGCTTGTAATACTTTTGGGGTACACACTATCAAAGAAAGTAATATTAGATGGAGTCATACACTATGACCTGTCTTTAGACAATCGGGGCAACAATTTGTTTGTGTGTGCTTCACCCACGACGATATTTCATTAGCTCATAAATTGTAAAAAGTAACGGAAAAAAAGAAAAAAAGAGAAAGAAACATACCAAAACTAGCCAAAAGTTCGAAACATTCCTGGGGTTTTACACCTCTTAAATAGTCATCATAAATCACTGCGCGAAAATTACGTCAACTGAGCTCGATTGATGCGAGTGAATTCCCGTCAAATTCTCACTAAATTATTCAAATAAAAATATTTGAGGTTATAAGGTAAAGGCGCATATTCCCGCGGTATTTTTTCTTTAACTCGAATGAAGGCCGAAAATTATAAATACGTAATTTTTCTTAAGTGAGAATCTGACGGGAATTCACTCGCATTTTACCATTTTAGGGTTTTCCTATTTTTATCAGAACAACTATTGTTTCTACTCTTGAAATAGACAATAGGGTTGCCTTTTAGAGCTTGATTTGTATTATAAATTAATTAAATATGAAAAGAAGTCGGAATCACCTTATTCCGATGTAAAAAGTCTTATTCTGATATATTTGTTTTCTTAATTCCGAATGTACAAAACACAAAGGAAAGAGATCACCTCTTTCCTTTTTAACTTACGACCAAAGCCATAATAACTTGTATAATTTCAAATTAAAAATTATGTGCAGCCGACTATAATATAAATTATTAAGAACAACTCAAAACTAGTGGTTTAACCTTGATCAAACTTATATGGGACGACATGTGAAGTACCAGCTTTCAAATTAAAAAAAGAATCATCGAAATCGGTTCACCCAGTAAAATGTTATGGGGTAACACACATAAAAAAACATACAGTCGAATTGAGTATTGTCTTCTTTTGGGGGTCGGCAGAAAATATGATTAATCGTCCCCGTATACATAGACCTGACAAGTATTTTTATTTTTTCTACTACTAGGTAGGTGGTATTGTTTATTGGTATGGTGGTGACTAGGTGGTATTGACGAATTGTGATTTTCTTTTACTAACTCTACAGTGACCACAAATTGTCCAGATGTAATCTTTGCACTATTATGTTAAAATTTATGGGGATAGATGTTTTGACAATCATCCATCCTCATCATCAATATCAACATTACATACTTATGAAATAAAATCATAACCTTAACTTACCATGGTCACGGGGGGGACACCATGGGTGCTGTAAAGTGCTTGAAAAGTCGGGAATGTAAAATAAGTTAATATACGAGATAAAATCCGTAAAATTAGTTTTATTTAAATGTGTAGTGTTCGCGTAAATATAAAAAAATTACCATATACATATCTAATCAATCTTTTTTTAATACTCGTATTATTACAATTATAGTACAAACAATATGTGGTTCTCTCTAAATCAAGATACTGTGTAAAATGATATTATTAAATTAATGTAGTTGTGAATATTAATCAATAATAAGCGGCCAAGTGCGAGTCTTACTCGCCCATGAAGGGTTCCGTAACAGCAAGTAACCTAATTTACGACTTATGACGTTTAAAAAAAACTACCTACTAGATCTCGTTCAAACTAATTTATAGTGGAAGTTTACATGGTAATGTACATCATGTATTTTTTTTTGTTTTATTATTCTCTTATTTTAGAAGTTACAAGGGGGGGGGGGGACATACATTTTACCACTTTGGAAGTGTATCTCGCGCAAACTATTCAGTTTAGAAAAAAATGATATAAGGAACCTTAATATCATTTTTGAAGACCTATCCATAGATACCCCACATGTATGGATTTGCTGGAAAAAAAGTTATTGAGTTTCAGTTCTAAGTATGGGGAACCCCCAAAGTTTATTGTATTTTTTCTATTTTTTTGTAAAAATCTTAATGCGGTTCACAGAATACATTTACTTACCAAGTTTCAACAGCATAGTTCTTATAGTTTCGGAAAAAAGTGACTGTGACATACGGACGGACAGACAGACAGACATGACGAATCCATAAGGGTTCCGTTTTTTGCTATTTGGCTACGGAACCCTAAAAATGAATATTTTATGGATAATATAAAATAAACTTTGTATCTAAGTTTGTGAAAGTTGTTATAATATGTAGAAAGGAAAGTATATAAAAAGCTGTGCAAAATTGTGATAATTTTTAATGTTGCGTATATATATATATGTAGCGGAATAGCTTCTTTTACCAAACATATCTCGTTTCCTAGTTCCGACTATTTAATAGAGGAAGATTTTTACACAATTTATTTATAGATTAATACTTTATTACAAAATCTTCGTAAATATAATATAATGTTTACTTAAAATAACATCGAATTGTTTATGAACTCACATTTTCCTTTTTACCTTTCCCATCGAATGAATTAACAAAATACTTTAATAGATCATGCTATATAAATGAATGAAACGCAAAGTATACTTTGCAAACAGATTTTAATATTCATTGTCTTTTTAAATTTTCGAAACCATAGCGGGAAGGACCTAATCATAAAAACAACCCTGACAATTAAATAAGAAATCAAGTATTTGAAATCGCTATTACGCAGTACCCGTCGGAATAAGGAACTGGCTGCAATAATTGGCACCTAATGGTGTGGTTTATTCAGGGCGTATTTGGAACTTAATTTATTCACAAAAAAAAGTGTTTTCCATTAAAAATCCTAGAAATAATTTAACTCAAATTTAATAAACACGGTACATAAATAATCATAACTCACTATGTAAAAAAAAATGTTACTCACGTGCATAAGGTCTAAAATTTCACTCTTTTTCTGGGTTCGGACCAGCTACTGACGCAAAAGTAACCAATTATTTTAAATCGTTTACACATTACTCCAGACCTTTGAAGTTATGACTAGGTAGTGTTATATTATCAATTGAAGAAGAGATTTCGCAGTAAAAAAAAGTTTGTAAATCGGCCGTACACGCAGTTTTTCTAAATACCTCCGAATATGGTGCCAATTTTAGAACCCCCCAAAATAAGGTGTCTTTTACTTACCTTTAGTGATTTATTTTTAAATTTATTGGTTTTTATACAGCCCATGTATAGTTTAACATTGTTGTTTTAAATTTCAAGCCAGGAAAGCTAAAGCAAAAGCTTAGTTTCTAATAACGGATATATATAACTAAGCCAAAGGTGCGAGAAGTTTGCCACTGCCATCACCACGCCCATTCTCCCTACAGCAGGAGAGACTGATGTCCAAAAGTAGACTTTTACATACCGATGAGGATGAAAATAAAGAAGATTTTTTTTTAAATATCTGTTTTATTTAAAGGCCGGCAACGCACCTGTAATTCCCCTGGTTCCCCTGGTGTTGGAGTTGTTCATGGGCGGTGGTAGTCACTTACCATCAGGTGAGCCGCATGCTCGTTTGCCCCCCTCCTATATTTAAAAAGGAGAAAATAAGCTAAAAGTGTAAGCTTGTCCATATACAAATTCTAAAATAAATTGATAAATGCTTACTGATGCTCACTCCTACAAGTACGAGTATACATAATAACACACAGTGAGAATCACAACAAATTCTAACTCGCCTGGACAGAGCGTTTCAGTGTTTTTTCACAAATATTGTTGTTGACTGAGAGTCAACACCAGACTCGCAATTCAGTCAGGTAGACCGACTATTAAACTTTGGCCATAAGAAATACAATTATGATCGGTTAGTTTATATTGAAGTTATGGCACGATCACTGGAGAACCTAAGCACTATGCTCAATGACCTCAATAGTGTCTCCCAAGGGATAGGTCTTAAAATGAACATGGACAAAATAAAAGTCATGTGTAACGTCCATGTTACACCTATGCCGGTAGTTGTTGTGAGCACTAAGCTTGAATTTGTGGACGAGTATGTTTACCTGGGACAAATAGTCCGACTAGGTAAGTCCAACTTTGACCGAGAGGTCAATGGACGGATTCAACTCGACTAGTCAGCGTTCTGCAGTTTACGACACATCTTCTTTTCAGGCATACGTCAAAACAAGATTGTACAACAAGTGCGTGTTGTCCTTGATGACCTATGGATCTTAGACGTGGCCCTTTACTGGTGGCCGGGTTGTGTTAATGCTCGAGAACCAGAATAACCGACATAGCCCAACGGATTAGTAAGCGGAAGTTGCAATAGGCCGGATATATAACTCCAAGAACCGACAACCGATGGGGAATATAGGTACTTGATTGGAAGGCTCGTACCGGCAGATGAAGTGTAGGGCGTACCCCCATTGGATGGAGTGGGTGACCTGGTAAGACATGTAAGAAGTCAATGAATGTATGTGGTTCAGGACCGTGCTTTAAGGCATTCCTTGGAGTAACCCTATGTTCAGCAGTGGACTTGTGAAGGACTGTAATGATAATGATTAAATGATGAACAAATAATCAGGGTACATTATTAACATGTAATATAATTTGTTTCAACTTGCAATAGGCCGGATATATAACTCCAAGAACCGACAACCGATGGGGAATATAGGTACTTGATTGGAAGGCTCGTACCGGCAGATGAAGTGTAGGGCGTACCCCCATTGGATGGAGTGGGTGACCTGGTAAGACATGTAAGAAGTCAATGAATGTATGTGGTTCAGGACCGTGCTTTAAGGCATTCCTTGGAGTAACCCTATGTTCAGCAGTGGACTTGTGAAGGACTGTAATGATAATGATTAAATGATGAACAAATAATCAGGGTACATTATTAACATGTAATATAATTTGTTTCGACCTTTAGTGTCACCTAGTATACTATAAATGAAAATGCTCTAATACAAAAAGTACTTGACATACAAAAATGTAAATTCGATAAAATAATAAACTCTATTATGACTAATCACTGACGTGAAATACACTTTTTGAAGAAAAAACATTTTAGGACTGCCCCTTCCTAAATTATATCTTGTTGTGTGTACGGATTTACCAGCATATGTTGCTTTACAAAACACTAAGACGACATGTTTTGCAGTCGCTTACTTAATTTGAGTTGTGTCGACTGGAAACGGCAACCGAACCTTTGATGAAAGCCGACAAGTCTGATAGTCTGTCTCCAGCGCTCGTAACTTTCTTGTGCCGTTAACTGAAATACCAGATTTTCTTGGAAAATGAAGGTTCATTTATAATAGTAAAAGGTAAGTTATTTAGTACTAATTGAGGAAAGAGAATAAATCATTTGTAACGTAATTTATAAACTTAAATTTGCGATAAGTTACGATAGATTTGATTTGTTTATGATTTGTATATTACGTTTCTTCTTAAATAAATAAATAAATAAATTTTTCATATATATTAAATATGTTTTGATCAAATTACTAGAATTGTTTTCTCAGTTACAGATATACTAGGTTACCACCTTGAGGGTAACTTCAAAGATATAGTAGGTCACTTCAAAGACATTCGCATACTGCCTAACACAGTTATACGTTGTAGAGCTACGCTGCAGCTATATTATGGTTGCAGCACAAATCGCAAAGCCACAAATCGACCGAGATAGGTCCTTGCTCTCAATAAGTACCAGTGTACAATAGCAGTTTAATGCTGCCGTGTTTTGTATAATAAATATAAAGAACCGGAAACTCATTACTGGAATGAGGCATGCACTCTTAACCCTCAAGGGTATCACTGCATTGTCACTTTGATTCTTATTTTAGGATAAATGTAGAAGCCCATGGACCACAGCACCCATTTACTATTCATCAGGTGGACTGTGTGATTATTGTTCACCCTTGATCTATAAATGAAATGTGTTTTGATCAAAGTACTAGAACTGTCCCTACAGTTGAATATATACTAAGTTACTTTGATTGTAACTTCATAGATATAGATATAGAGAGAATTTGATTGTTTGTTTCTTAAAACATTTAAGTTAAAACGGTATTTACGAGTATATATTCCACAGATTTTTGCATAGTTATGACAGATGCAAAAAGAAAAGACTACAACAAGGAGGGTATCAGCACCCCTGGTAATGGAATCTCAATCTCACTGAGCATCCACGATCAAGCTACCCTCTTCTACTTGAGCGTGGGTACTGAAGCTGCCCAACAAATTCGTGGGGTAGGAGGGGGCGAAATCCCGCTCTATACTGACATTGCACTCTCGGCTCTTTGGACCATTGCCTGATCAGGAGTATGGTTCCACTCACGCTCGCTTCGCGGTTGCGATCTGCAGGCTGCCACCGTGTTTGGCATTACAAGTCGGCGGATTGGGGCGGAATGCGGTCTTTCTTTGCATCCTACCCATTGGCACGGGTTAGCTTATCACCGGATGATCACAGCACTCTTGTTGACACTGTCACTTATGTAGTGCTACAGGGAATGAAACTATTTAGGTTTAATATTTCTAAAAATTGATAATAAATTTTAACAATTTCAACGTGTTAAAATCGTTGTTTTTTTTTGTTGAAGCGTGTAGCGTTTCATGGTAAACTATCAAGACTGAGGTCGTTTTTCAATATACACTGCATGAACTGAAAGAATTTTCCACCAGTTAGTGCACTGGCTTTCACTGGTGGAAAATTTTTTCAGTTATGGACTGCCAGTATACTACCCAAGGGAAGTATATGAAGTAATAACTCGCCGCGATTTTTATACTGTAAACTTTCGAGGGAAGGTACTGTGAGTATTTTGATCACGTGATCAAAAACATAACATCGCCTAGAGATTTAACAGTTTTCACAAATGATTTAATTATTATTAATTAATTAATTAATATAGTTATTCAAATAAACTCGGAAATAAAGTTTTAAATGAAACAACATTCAAATAATAATTTTTCTTGTTGAACAGAAAACGTGTCCATGATAAACATTATCATTTGAAAACAGTGTCGATGAATGGCGATGACAGTATATTGGACTGCGTTCCGTTTAAAATTACAGTATACCAGTAAACCAAACTGAAAAGGAACGGCTTCACCGTAAACTGAATTGATGTCACAGCACCTTACAGTGGTCACAGTGTATATCGGAACATACCGCTTTACCAATATAGCCGCTATACACTGTCAAAGTTGAACCGTACCTATTGAAAAACCCTTTAATTATAATATAAATTATTATATATGTATATAAATGATAGTTAACCCTCTACTGGAATCGCTAAAATAAGTAACGTAGTTGGTATCGGGGGTGAAAAATGACCACTATAATTATGTGATTCATAAATATTACAAATAACACATATTATTAATTTTTAATTTTATTTATTAAACTACAACTTTGAATCTAGAGATCAAGCAGTATTTAAGTCTTACTTAATCTTAAATAACATTTTTTTTCAAATTTACATAATATATCCTTCTTTCTTATAATTATGTAGGTACATGTTAATTAAGGAACTTTTCTTTGTATTAAAAACTAAATTAAAGTTATTTTTTTTCTTCTCTCGTTTTCTTATAAAGTTTAGATTAAATAAAATAGAAACTTATTTTCAGGTCTGCTAAAAATAAAAAAATTACAACATAAAACAAAATTTACAATAACTACCTCTAAATTTCTAACATTTGGTACATGTGACTGCTTTGGCAGTATGTTCCTTACAAATGAAAAATGAGCACTTGCTGCACTTTTTGGTATACTTGAGGTCTTTTTTGCGATCACATAAGTAGAACCTTCCTCTCTTACGGTTGCTAATTTGAGAATCAGAAATAGGCATATTTAGTTCCGACTCCAAGTCTCCCTCTTGATGTTCTTTCAGAAATATTTCGATACGCCTCTTTAGATCTGCCGAAAAATTGGAAGATTCTTTCTGTCTAATTTGCACAAATGGTGTAACTAACTTAATTTCAATATTCTTTATATATTTATTTCTTTTTAGACGCTTATCTGGATTTGATGCATTCCACAAAACGTAACCGTTTATCATCGAAATATTCATGATAGCCGAAAATATAACACATGGCCATCGTTGAGTTCTCCTGGCGACCGAATAATTTGCACATTTTTTATCAAGCGCATCTACGCCTCCTTTTCTGATATTGTAAAAAAGTATGATCTCCGGCTTGCCGCTTTCTGGATCAATAGATTGATCGTGGTGCATGGTGGAAATCATAACAACACTCTTGTTTTTTTTGCGGAACATACGACGCCAGTGTTTTATCGTTGGTAAGTCCGAATAAAGTAGAGCCTTCAGGACGCATTTTATGTGGCAAAAATTTAGGCAGCACCTCACGTTTGTTTTTTCGCATAGTTCCAACATACGTCAAACCAATTTCTTTCAATTTGTCAACCAGCTTAACCGATGAAAACCAGTTATCACCTGTAATATTTCTGTTAGTTCTCTTCACAGGATCAGCCAATTTCAAAACAGTTTCTGTAGGTACAGAAATCCGATCTCTTCTATTTGTTCCAGTCTTTCCGGTTTAAATAAACGAATTAAACAAATAATGTGTTTTAGCGTCGCACAAACTTATCACTTTTATGCCGTATCTAGCTGGCTTGGATTTCATGTAAACTCGGAAAAGGCATCTACCTCTAAATAGCCATAACATTTCATCCACAGTCAAGTGTTCTGAGCATCTATAATTTTTTTGACAGTTTTCGATGAATTTTTTGAATATTTCAGAAATAAGCGCGGCCTAGTCGGTCTCTTTTCTTTCGTCTCTTGTCGATACATCATCAAATAATACTGCTGATACAATAAATGAAAACCTCTTAAGAGACATAGTGATTCGAAATACATCGCGACCAGTTCCATCTGTAGCCCATAAACTATCAACTTTCTCATGCCCGGATTTGAAAACTCCGGCAAGTAGCAAAAGTCTAAAAATGCCTTCATTTCTAATAAACTTACATGATCAGTATGCGCTCCCTGAATGCTATATTTCTCAGTAAATTCAGTATTTTTTCATTTGCGTGCAAACACACAATTTCGATCAGATCATCAGAAATTAACAATTGCCAGGATCCAGTTTGCGTCATATTCATTTTTTTACGCGCTTCTCCTGCGAGGCCCGGACGCTGTGTGGCTTTATGCTTTTTACGGATGCTACGGCATCTGTAAGTCAGGTTTTTTTTTGCATTTTACCTATTTCTTATTTATAACTACTACTGGAAAGTTGCGTGTTTTAGACGATTGTAACTCAAGATACAAATTGTCCAATACTTTTTAAATAAAAGCGGTTTAACTGTCAATACTGATTATAGTATATCAGAATATTGTGCATTAAAAAGTATTTTATTAACTTTTTAACAATTAATAAATTCTAAATAATTCGCTTATTTACTCTCGATTTAAACTGCAAATAAATCACAAATATCTCACACTGTAAAGTTACCCTAATAGTTAGCGCTTTGCTTAGTTATTTGCATTTCATTATTCTATTACGGAACTGTTTCAAGTTGGGATTCAAATGTATTAAAACTTTGACGTTGGACAATACAGATTTTATTAGAACGGAAAATTAGTTTCAGGTTATAATTATGATATAAATTTGTCTTATGTCCTTATGTTTGCTGTCCTCTCTTTAACGGCATCAAGACAAAAAAAACATAATTAACAGAAATTAGGCTAAGGTCTTCTTTTTCAATCGTATAGCAAAATGACTAATAACTAAATTAGCGTTATCGTTACCGTTACAGCATATTAAAGTGCACTGCTGAACATATACCTTCTCCGTGAATTGTCTCATAGGGCGGATATTTGTCGTAGTTGCCACGCTTGACATGACAGTTCCAGGATAATAAATTATTTGAATAATTTAAATGTTAGCAAAAATAATATTGTTGTATACAATAGTGGTATAGGTAAAAACTTATGTTTAGGATTAAATAACTGTTAAAAGGAACACGAAATTACTAATTATTGTATGCCTGGAGCAACATTTAGCCAAATTATAAATAAAATTCTAATAAGTAGCCATAGTCCTAATAGTATATTAATACTTCTTATTGGAGGAAGTGGCAATGTGAATAAAAAACAATTATTGGATTATATTGAAATCTATACAAATAAATAAAATTGAAGTGTCTGTTTGTAATGTCAAAACTACGGCTTTTTACTAAATGCGTATGAAAGTGTATACGATATAACAAAACACAATTTTTAAAACTTTTGTCTGTCTGTCGGTCTGTCTGTCTGTCTGTTTGTTCCGGCTAATCTCTGAAACGGCTAGACCGATTTTAAAAAGGCATTCATTGGCAGATATCTGATGTCATAAGGAGTAACTTAGGCTACTTTATTTTAGAAAAAGAATTAGGGTTCCGCGCAAAAAAAACTAAAGCCCCAAATAAGTTGCGGAGGAAGTCGCGAGGAACAGCTAGTTCTAAATAATTTAAATGTTCACAAGATTGTTTTGTTTACATTGCCTCATTTATGTGGTCTACCACAAGAAATTAATTAAGACATGACTCAAATATCCAAATGAATAATTTAATATGCAATAAGTATGTAAAACTGACATATAATTGTAATAATTATAAATTTCATTTAAATGACTTAAATAATTTAATTAAAAAAAAATTGACAAGAGATAGGTAATACCTATCAAAGTATAGATTAAGAATGGTAGCAAATACAATCTTATTATTTATATTTTAACCCAGCCAATGATTTGAATACCTTGACACCTGCTTCTTTTGAGCAAAAAAAATATTTTACATTTGATTTGGAACCAGTTCCAAGTAATTTAAATTAGATAATAAGACAATAGGGGTAGTCTCTAGCAAAGAAAATTTAAATAGCTTAGAATACAACTTACCAATACATAATTATGCATTTTCACAAAATAGCAATAATGAAAACTGTATCAACCTGGTGCATCAAAATATACAAGGTATGTTAGGCAAAGAATTAGAAATTTAATTATTTTTAAATAGTAACAATAAACATATTTTATGTATTACTGAACATTGGTTGAAATATTACAATTGCATATTTAATTTCAGTAATCACCAGGTGGTTAGTTCGTTCAATAGAGATACTAAATTACGCGTTGACTCCTTAATATTAGCGAATAAATCCTTATCATGGAAAGACCGTAAAGACATTGTGAATCTCTCTGTTGAGCGTACTATAGAAATGGCATGTGTTGAGCTTGAGCACCTTATTGTTGTCAGTGTTTACAGTGTTTTCAAATTATGATACATTTGAAAAAATTATAGAAAAAGTTTTAGTTAAGCTTAATAAACAGAATAAATCTCTAGTAGTGTGTGGAGACTTTAATATCAATCTCCTGGAAACTTCTTCCATTAGTATTAAATGTTGCGCTTTGTTCAAATCCTATAATCTTGATAATTTATTCTTTGAAGCTACACGTATTGCAGGGTGTAGGGTAACTTGTATTGATAATATTTTTACAGGTGTTGTACGAATCAACAAATCAATAATTCAAAAACTTAGTTCAGATCACTGTGGCCAACTGGTTTAATTACTTTATATGCACAAAAAACAGGTAATTGAGAAAATTGTGTTTGTTTCGATTAATGCAAAACGCCTGGAAAGATTTAGAAGTAATTTGGTAAAAAACCTTCCATCACTTTTTTATAAGAACAATGCAGACTATTTATATGGAGAATTATTTAATCTTATAAGCAATGAATTTAAAAAGAAACATTTACTTCTAAAACATTCTCCAGAAACAGTCGCAAATTTGATTAAGGTTTGATTTGTAAATCATACTTTGGTTTTATATATTCAATTAACTGAGTAATGTAGCACTCAAAAATATTCAAAATAATGCATTTGCGCTCGGAAACGGTTCAGGAAATAATAATCCAAGCTGAATAAAATTCGCGCATCCAGTAGAAAGGAAATGTTTGCAAACTTTTAAAAACAGTTTCCCGTACTTACTTTAAATTTCAGAAAGAAACGAATCGTGAAAATGTTCCATTGTTCAAAAAATTAAATTCGAATACCGGATTTATAAAAAGACACCATACAACACTTAGTACGCAAATGATGCAAATAATACGTAATTTTTTTTATATAAATCTTGGTTTATCCTTTTCATCTTAACTAGAATGCAAAAGTAACAATTTTTTACTAACACTGAAATGGCGCACAAATTTACCTCGTTCGTTATTCATATTCTCGTCCGCGTGATAGTAAGGGGCTACTGTAGTCCATGGACACTTGCAACATACTTCAAATAGCTTTGAGGTCTAAGATAGAATGGATCACAGCCTGTAAATATACTCACTCTTTGTACCCTTCAGACCGGCAAACAGCAGTACTGCTGAACAGTGCAAGCACTGCTATTTTGGTGCAGAAATATATAAGATGATGAAAATATATAAGAAGAAGATGAGATGGTACCAACACCGACTGACTCACAAGCAGAAAAGGAGTCCTACCTGGTAAAGTAAATTTCGCCATTTATTTAGTAAAATAAGTACATCAATTAATATTTAAATCACAAATACTTAAGTAAAAAAAAGAGGGGATTCTACGTGGTACAGCCATGCTGCAGCTATATTAGTAGTATAATAGTAGCACGAATGGGTCGGCTCGACCTGGGAAGGACCATGCTCTCACAGAATACCAGCGTAAAATACCAGCTTAACACTGCCGTGTTTCGTATGGTGAGTGTTGAGAACCGGGAGCCTTTTTACTGAAAAAGAGGCATTCGATCTTAGTCCTAACGGGTTACAACGCATCTGCATTTTGATTCGCAGACGAGGATAAATATGGATGTCTATGGGCCACAGCAACCACTTACCATCAGGTGGACTGTGTGCTCCTTTGTCACCCTATCCTATAAAAAAAATGTTTATCTTATTTCTGTGATCGTTTTGAAATAAAAAGGGTGCGATAGGTAAATCGAGTAGAAGCTTAAGTCATTTTTTCTTTTATTTAGTAACATGTTCTGAAATTAAACTTCCAATAAAAATATCTTCCAATATACACCACTAATTTATAATCTATTTTATATATATTAAAACATAATCAATATGGTAAAATTTGGCCACTAGGAAAATCTAACCCCGAACTTCTTGATACTTGACGGAGAGCTAATCGTGATATAAATCAAAACTGAAAAATAGACTATCGATTATACAAAAGTTATATTTTATTCATTATTTAGTTATAGCCGTGTAGTGGTGATGCAAGTATAACCAACACTCCATATCATGCCATAGGTGTGATAAGAGGCGACAGAGGGAAACAAATAAGGAGATGGGCAGCAGCGTCCTCCTAATAACGACTAAAAAGATAAAAACTACGATAGCCAACTTGCTTGCCAAGAATAGAATAGATTTTTTTTTTATTCAATATTGATTATTACATAATACTTATTGAAAGTCATTTTTTATTTACCACTGGTTCGGAAAATACCTCTGTCCTGAGAAGAATTAGCAAGAAATCCAGCGGGACATTTTTTTCAAACATATTTCTCTTAACAATTATTTCGCTATTTTCATTCATGTATTCCTTGATATTATAATAACTCTTTTTGTACTTTTTTTTTAATGAAACTATTAAACTTGTTTATTGACAAACTTTGAATATGTTCTGGGATTTTTTTGTAAAAGCGTATACATTGCCCCATAAATGAATTACTGATTCTGTGGAGTCTAGTAACTGGCATTGCAAGCCTATGTTTGTTCCTAGTGTTTAAAGTATGCACATCCTTATTCATATTAAAGCTATTTATGATTTTATACACAAACATTACATTTTCATAAATATATTGCGATGCCAAAGTTAATATGTTTATTTCTTTAAATTTTTGTCTGAGGGAGTCTTTACAATGTGTAGGTTATAAATTGCCCGAACGGCTCTCTTTTGCAAAACAAATATAGCTTCAATATCAGTCGCATTACCCATAATTAAATTCCATAAGACATTACGCTATGAAAGTAACTTAAATACACTAATCTAGCTGTCTCAATATCTGCGAGACTTCTAATATTTCTTACAGCATATGCTGCAGAACTAAGTCTGCTTGTTAATTTAGTAATATGGGGCCCCATTGAAGTTTCGCGTCAATAGTAATACCGAGAAAAACAGTGGTATCCACAAGACTCAACTCCTCTCCATTTAACAGCACATTGGTATTCGAATGTTTTACATTAGGTATTGTAAATTTAATACACTTTGCCTTACTGCCGTTAAAGAGCATATTGTTGGCGTTTAAGCAATGTACTAAATTCGATACAGCATTATTTACATCGTCATAATTAATTGACTGTCGTTTGCATTTGAAAATTAAAGAGGTGTCGTCAGAAAATAATAAAATATCGTGATTGTCCCCTACAAGATAAGGTAGGTCATTAATATAGATCAAAAACAGGAATGGGCCAAGAATCAAGCCCTGAGGAACGCCCATTGATACTACCGATCCGGAGGAACCTTTACCATTGATCACGATTTTTTGAGTTCTGTTACTTAAATATGAATAAATAAGTCTAAGTGCCAAGTTTTTTACACCATAATGTTGTAGTTTCCTAATTATTGTCTCATGATGAACAATCGATAGAAAGATCACAGAAAATACCTAAGGCATGTTGTGAATTCTCCCAGTCATTAAAAATATATTTCATAAGCTCAACACCGGCGTCCGACGTCGAACGACCCCTTGTAAAACCAAATTGGTTTTTATAAAGTAATTTATTTGTATTAAAAAAAATTAACAATTGATCCAAAATTATTTTTTCAAAAATTTTACTGAGATTTGGTAGTACAGAAATAGGTCTATAATAGGTCTATAATTGACATATTCTTTAATAGCATCGGAAAGCCTTCGTCTGATTTTATAAATTCCTACTGTCGCCCACTCATTAAATACCTTACATTTCACCTCATGGTAAGTGGCTACTTCATCTCATTGACACCTGTAACCAACTTAAATTATAGAAGGCCACAAATGCGTTGTCACATCTAAAGACTTTATTAGAAATCTTTGCAGCAATTAATCGTACTGGCTCTCTATATGCTTCGAAATGGAACACAATAGTGCTAGCACTGGGTTGACAAAGTTTTATCGCAATCTGATGAACGGTATGGCGGCACATAAAATACTAACAAACAAATATAAATTTTTATATATAACATATGCTATCAAATGTTTTGTTGATAAAAAAGTATAATAATAATCTCTATATTCTTCTTCTGAGCCGACCTCAATTAAGAAGGAGGTCCTCAATTCGACTCCATGTTTTTTATGTATGTTACGCATTTTATTGTAACGATTTTTTTATTATTAATTATAAAAGGGTAAAATTGTAAAAGGCTTTACTTCGTGAAAGGACGTGTATACTCGTAAATTGAGCGAAAAAATCACTTCTATGCTTGAGAAAACGACTTTTTTAACGTAACTATTTAGACAATATTCTAGTAGCCACTTTGTACTTATAATTTTTCTTAGTTCTCCTAAATAAAAGTAAAAAAAAGGAACTAGGTCACCTTTTATTTAAATAACAATATAAATTTTCTATTGCAATTCGTAGTAATATGCCTCACATTTTAACACTCATCCCCGATTCCGGTCGTCGTTATTTACATGACGGTGTCCATCAAAATGTGGCGACCGATCGTCTTATGGTAGGTGTCAAATATGGCTGCGTGAGACATGAGAAGAGGAGAGGTAGAGGGAGAAGATTTTTCTGACCTTTCCCACTGTCGCCTCCTTGGGACGAAATGGGGTGATATTTTTTTAAGAAGCCACCACTCCGCGTATTCATACATAAACTTTTTATATAAAACGGAAAAAATAACAGGTATAAATTCACTTTATGAAACTGTTTCATAATTAATCTTTTTAATTAAAAAATCTGTAACGGTTTTTAATCTGATTTAACATTGTTTTGGAACAAAGTTCCTTACCGCACGGTATGAATTTGGCGGTTGGGGGCTAGGCGAGAAAAACTGTAAGGTTTTCCGTCACGACCCCTTTCTATAGTGCGAGCTAGATGGAACAATATTCATCTTCCACGCACTTTATCTTATCTTGCCACAAAAGAAATATTATTTTAAATGACCTTTCATTTTAACTTACTGATGTCATAAATAACGTAGTATGTATTGGCGACGAGAGTTAATATTTCCACAAATTAAATCCTTATTTTCAATAAACAAGTCAAATTTATATTAAAGAGAATTTGTTAATTATTATGAATGTATTATTTAATTTCTTAATTATTATTTGTATTATTAAAATATTAACTTCTTATAAAACAGATGTTTGATTTAACTTAGAGTCTTGCATTAAAAGGCAATCGCTTATGTAATACGAATAAAGAAATGAAATACGAAAAAAATGTGTTAATATTTGCATAATTTAACGATATGTGTTATGTTTTTATTTTAACAAATAAGACACATAATGGGTTATAAGAATAGCATATGCTAGAAAGAAATAGTATTATATACGAAACAGAATGGCTATAATTTCAGAGCGAGATGGCGCGAGCTTCCTATGGTAAATCGAGGGTCGTGATCAGATTGGTTGTTCATTTTTTAATGGTATTTAATAATATAATATAGTATAACTATAATACGTCAATTTATTGTACTAAAATATAATAAATATTAATTATTTAAAGCCATAATTGTTTTAATGACAATTTCATAAATGTATGAAAATGTAAGTAATTAATATTTCAGGAATGTTGTATAAAATAATACGATTAGAAATACATATGTTCAAAGTATTTACCTCTATGGGTAAAATAGCGAAATGAGGACAAATTGTATAAGAAAATTAAGATCTTAATATCGCTGCTTAAACATTAATGTAATTTATGAACTAAACGATTCCATTGTTTAAGATATTCATGTTCATTAATAAAGATAATTGTTTCGAATGTGTGTAATAGATGTTTAAGTTGTATGACTCTGAAAATGGCTTGTAAAATTGCTGTATTTTGATAATTATTTTATTATTCTTTTATGTGAAATAAATGTTTTAATTATTACTGTAATGTGTCTTTTTGTACTTATTGTGAAATTTAATTATGTAATGACACGCTTTTGGGTAATATAGTTATGGGTTCATAAATGGAAATGTGATAGTGAAAATCAGTAATTAATTTATGTCTTAATGGCGATTGGCGCGCGGTTCTCTTTAGACTATTACTTTCGTTGTACAATAGAAGACTAATATATTGACAATTCGTGACAGGATGCTGCGCATGACCACGAATGTCGATATCGTGGTCCACAATGGCAGATGTGCGCGGGCGATGTTTCGTCCCGTCCTGGCATCCAATCTCTTAATAATAACCAAGATCAAAATTTACAAGCTCTACATTAGACCCAAGAAAACTTACGCTGCTTCGGCCTGGTACGAGTGCCTCTGCCGTCAGTGGCTGCAGACCTAGCAGAATCTCTTATTACGGATCATCGTGGTGCAGGTCGCTACGTCTGGAGTGACGTCATCGCGGCCAACTTGAAGATGAAGAGCATCAAGGAATTCGTGGCCCGGTTGGCACGCGATATGTTCGACCATGCTGACAACGGGCCACATGACCACCTCAACAACGACCCCGGACGGGCGACTTATACCAAGAGAACTCCTCTCTATAGAGATTAGAGAGTCAAGTAACAACTCCCAATGTCGCAGATAAGACCAACTTAGACTTTTATTAACACCAATTTGGAGCGTCCGTGGAACCGTATGAGATATGCCCCAAGGCCCGAGATCTGCTGTGTGCTGAAAACATACACACTGACGACAACGTTCGGAACCAGCTATAGTTTGCAGTTTTAAATCAAGAAAGAAAATTTATTAGGAAAAGTGATAGGGAAAGTTAGAAAGAAGTGAAATTTTCAATATTAAATTTCCAAAGGGGGCTAATTGAATCTAATTGAATCACTATTTTATTTCAAGATCCTTAGCGTTGACCTTAACAGCTAGGGCAAGATAAGAGATACAGTCCACTAATGACTGACGTCAAGACCGGGAACATACCTTAGGGACCCGTAATCTTAGCCGTCAAACCATTCTTTTGAGAATGGGGAGACAGGTTCTGAATCGAACTTCTACTCAGGGGATACGCCCACCTCGTTTTTACCAAACCCAACTTTGTGTGGTATTGGTTTGTGAATAGAAGGTCAATAATTGGTTGATATTTGCTGCAGGGCGCGCGATAAAGACTTTCCTTTCCCTTCCAGTATGTATATCCGAAAAACAAAATTATATTTTATACATGAATTAAAGGGGTACAACATATATTCATTTTTCTGCTCTTATTTCTGAGAAGGCTTTGGGGTAAAAAAAATATACGCCGCGGTGCCCAAATGCGGGGATGCGGACTTTATACGACCTCATTACTTAAGCATGCAGGTTTCTCTACTATGTTTACCTTCGCATAACACGCGATAAATCAGCACTTAAAAATGCAATTAACAATTTCATAGGTACCTGCAAGTCGTCGTAGCTCGGGAAATTAGCGTTTGTTGTAAATTTCACGGAACGCGAGCAATCCGGTTCCGATTCCTGCCGGCACTACTGAAATTGTTAATTGCAATTTTAAGAGCTGAGTTACCACGTGCTTGGCGGTGAAGGAAAATATGGTGAGGAAAATATGGTGAGGAAAACTGCATTAATGAGAAATAAGAAAGAAATATTTCAAAGACATGTGAAGTCCACCACGCATTTTAACTTGTTTCTAGCTAGACGTCGCAAAAGTTTTATGGTAAGTTCAATATTTTTTTAAGTAGATGTGGATTATTAGTCTAAGTAGTTTAAGTAGAAGTGAAAGTTGTCTTACGCTGTTACTACAAGGAAGTGGCGAAAGGTTTTATTCGATAATATTCTGAGAGTGGTTGTGAGAAAATTTAGAGAAAAGTCACAAATTAATAGAACATAATTTTTGAACGTAATGTTTTTGTCCGTGGAAAGTATATTGAACAATCAAGTTCCCATTTCAAGTGACAATTTCCTCAAAACTTTTCCGTTTTCATTAACTCGTTTAACGGCGGCTTATCCCAACATTGTCTCTTGTAAAATTTACTTTAACCCTTAATAAGGCGCATGATGAAAATCACACAACTAGTCGCACGGGGTCTTTAATGACCCCAAATAAATATTTAAAAATAAGTATTAAAAAAAGTCAAACAAAATATTCATTATCAAAAATATTAAAATTCTTTATTATCAATAATTTTAAGAAACTAAAACATAAATTTAACTTTAAAAAATTGAAAAAATAATAAAACTGCTTATCTCTCACTAAACAACAAATTTTTGGCGTAGCCAAGATCAACGTTAAAAAAATTAATGAGATTCTTATATACGTATACTGCATCCGATGCAGTATACCCTAAAGAGTTATTGACAAATAAATTTACCACACTTATCGCATTTGCGAAATAAAGAAAATTGTTATATACTGATTGATAATTATTGTTGATAATTTAATTTAATATAAGACCATTATTTTATAGATTTTATAATACGATATTTTAGTAATTTTTGAAGCTTATCTTTGACAGCGATTCGTTAAGCTCTTTGTATCAGGTTTAAGTTATTATTTTAGCCCCATATTTCTATCAGATGATCGATGTGAGGTTTCACTAGAGAATCGTAAATAACATAGTATATTTTACGTGGAAAACACCGAGCTACACTTCGAAGGGTACCCGTTATTGAAACAGACTTTATGGATTACTGTGCATCAATATCCCGCTTTGAGGATGGTACCTTAGTAGCGAAAAAAATGCACCGCAGAACCAATACTAAGTAATGGGCATTGATTGAGCATTTGCAAATTAATTTTATTTTTTACTACGCAAGTCGTAGACTGTGTACTACTACCTGGCTAAACGGTAAGAATTGCGGCGTCGTGTCTTAACTAATATCGAACTATACCCTGAGTGAATTCTGGTGATGGTGAGAAATATTTAAAATGGCGGGAAACAAAATTACCGCTAATATAAAATAACACACACACATATTATTAAATTTATATACTTATTATTACTTTATTGTCCTGTTCAATTGTTATACCAAAATAAGATTTAGTATTTAAGAAAAGATATTACGCGTCATTGTCATAGTAGAATGTAAGGTCTCTTTGATAATTAATAAGACCATTATTAGGCTATCCGACCTGATCGTAAGTTGTGATTGCATCTCTAGGTGGTAATTTGCACTATCCTATCCTAATAAAAGCATTTTCACACTTAACATTGTAATCAAATTGAATTATCAAATTGAAAGGTCGCTGGCAAACTACTCCACTTTGCTATACTACTGCAAACGGAAAAGCAAACTGTGTTATTCGAAAGAGAAGTTGGCTTATCTGCGGCTATGCTTGAGACTGACATAATTAGTTTTTGAAATAAACCAAGATTGGTTTACAATAAATCAGCCTCGAGCGGTTTGTCGCTTTATTTAGCACTGAAAGCTTCACGTACGTGTTACGATTTCCACTTTAAAATACTCAGGTTCTATTGAGACGTCTATTCCAACGGTTTTCATTTCTGCGACAAATATGAACACCCATTGAACTCCGTTTGGAATTATTAGGAATAAATATGCATCGATGATTCTAAAAAGACTACCTTTTTTTTCAAAACAATTAATAAAATGAGTGATTGATAAGTAATTTGTTCAAATATTTTTCCAATTTTTTTTATTAATTAATACAATATTTGGAGACATACAATTTTATAAAAAAAAAAACTTTATACAAACTTTAACACTATATATAAACCTTAAAATATATTACATTAAAATGAATTGTATGTCTTTGATATCTGTCTGCTCAGTTGCCTGTTTGTCCAAATGCATGCAGCGGGAGTTACGCAACATCAATACATCTCTTATTAAAGAAGCAATCAAGTGGAACCAGAGCTTCAAAGTCTTTGTAGAGATCTGTCTGCCAGAACGAGCCAATTGTCGAAGCTGAACACCGAATATAGCAGCTACGTTTCTGGGACACTTGAGATTTCGAGTGAGATTGAGAGCTTCTGTGGGCAGCTGTATACATCATCGTTGGAGTCACACGTAAGTGTGAAAAACGGTCCAAGAGCAAGTCTTATCCGACACTACTTCGGTGATATCTCACACGTCAGTTTGAGCGAGATTAGTATGGATCTGCAGCACCTTAAACACGACAGTTCCCGGGCGAGGATTTAATTACAGCAGAGCTTCTAAAAGCGGGTGGAAAACCGGTACTTAAATTCCTTCAGAAGCTCTTCAATTTCGTCCTCCATGGTGGCACTACTCCGGAGGCGTGGAGCAGAAGTGCGGTGGTCTTGTTGTCCAACAAAGGCGAAAATGCTCTCTTGAATCATTACAGACCGATATCTCTTCTGAGCCGCGTCTAAGAGCTGTTTTCGAGAATCATTACCAATCGTCTCGCAAGCAGACTCAACGACTTCCATACTTGCGAAAAAGCCGATTCCCGAAAAGGCTTAAATACCATGGACCACACACAGACCTTTCGGAAAATTGTACAAAAGACCGAAATTTTTCTACATTGATGCAACGATGGCTAGCCGAGTAGGTAATCAGAGTAGGAAACCTATTCAACTCCAGAGGGGTCTAAGACAAGGTGACGTTATATCCCAGAAACTCTTCACCACTGCATTGGCAGACGTTTTCAAGCTACTGGACTGGAAAAGATAGGGTATCAACATCAATGGCGAGTATATCACTTCAATTTGCCGACGATATAATCCTTATGGCAGAATCCCAGGAGAACCTAAGCACTATGCTCATTGACCTCAATAGTGTCTCCAAACGGATAGGTCTCAAGATGAATATAGACAAAACATATATCATGTTTAATGTCCATGTCACACGTATGCCGGTATTTGTTGGAAGCAATAAGCTCAAAGCTGTAGACAAGTAAGTTTACCTAGGACAAATACTTCAAGTATGTAAGTTCAACTTTAAACGAGAGGCCAATCGATGGATTCAACTCGGCTAGGCAGCGTTCGGGAGATTACGACGCATCTTTTCGTCAGGCATAACTCAAAACCTCAAACTAGATTGTAGAACCAGTACGTGTTGTTAATCTATGAATTTGAGACGTGGGCCTTCACTGCTAGTCGTATGAGGAAGCTCAAAGTCGCTCAGTGAGCTATGGAGAGGGCTCTGCTCGGGGTTTTTCTGAGTGATAAACTTAAAAACGAGGATATCAGCAGCAGAACCAGATTAACCGACATAGCCCTAAGGATTAGAAGGCTGAGGTGGTAATGGGCCGGCCATATAGCTCGAAGAAGTGACAACCGATGGAGAAGAAGAGTTCTCGTGTGGCAGCCTCGTACCGGCAGGTGAAGTGTACGGTATCCCCCCACTAGATGGAGTGACGACCTGATAATACATGCAGGAAATCAGTGGGTGCAGGTGACTCGGGATCGTGGTTTGTGGCATTCTTTGGGAGAGGCCTATGTTCATCAGTGGACTTATGAAGAGCTGTTATGATGATGAATGATGAAATTGTAAGTTAATTATAAAAACGTCGTTGTCCATTTCGTCTTAAAAATCAAGACTCTGTATGAAATATTTTATGAAGACAATTTTAACCTCATCGATGTACCTATGTATATGTCTATGTGACTCGAATGTCAATATTTTTAGTAGTTTCTAGGAAACTTTTTTATAATTCTTTTTTGTAATGTAACATCAAAGTAATAAAATAAAATAAGATAATAAAAACTTAATTATTTTATACACAGACAATTTATTTCTCTATAACTCTCTTACAAATTATAGAAGGTATGTGCTCAGCGATGGAAAGTATGTAGACTGTATCACAATACTCTAGCTTACTTTACAGACATTTAAAAAATGTTCTTATTACACCAGGATGAGAAATTCAGTTTCCTAAAAGAAGCGTTCTGAGATTTATTTCATTTACGAAGTTCAAAGAGAAACCGATATAAGCGAAAATGTGCAAACCTCTCAAAGATAAGAAAGAAATGTATCGGAAAAAAAAATATTTTCATTAGGGTTTTACTTTTCTTTACGTATTCAATTTAAACATTTCAAATTAAACTTCAGGCTATTATTGAGTGGGTAATTACTGCAGAGAATTACAAATATAGCAAGGAGTTGTGAAACAGGTAAATGAAAGAAAAGAGCAGGGTTTACAATACATTGACCATGTATTTAGTAAAATAGACCAATAAATATGTCAGAGATTTACAGAGGATCCCAATTTTGATCTATAGTTGCCGATGATAGTGGGCCAGACCATATAATGCCTTTACGACGTATTTTCCGCGCCACTTGGGTGAAACATTGCCAACTTTCTGACTCTGGTCTGTTGTTGAAAATTTCTTAACAGAAACAAAATTATTTATATAAACGAAAAAAAACAATATCAAACATAACAAAACAGTAAGTTGATTTATACACAAATGTATACGACGGTATAAAATAAACAGGAAAGCTTTCGTTAATGATAGCAGAAACTATCAAATGAACGAGCCGTGCAATTCTTAGCTTGCCTCTAAGCTACGAAAATCCATCAAGTTATTTTGCCCGACATACATAATATAACATTAGGCAGTTAGTTTGGGAACAAATTTATATTATAAATTATTAGAACCATTCATTATAAACCATCGCGTTAAGTCGTAGTTTTTTTATATAATGAAGTCATCATCATCATCATTACAGCCTTTTATAGGTCCACTGCTGAACATAGGCCTCCCCCAAGGAATGCCATAAAGCACGGTTCTAAACCACCTGCATCCATCGACTACCTGCATGTCTTACCAGGTTATCACTACATCTCGTGGGGGTCGCTCTACACTTCACCTAGAGGCTGCCACTCAAGAATCTTTCTTCCCCATCGGTTGTCGGTTCTTTGAGCTATATGACGGGCCACTGCCACTTCAGCTTATTAATCCGTTGGGCTATGTCGGTTACTCTGGTTCTACTGCGGATATCCTCATTCCTAAGTTTATCACGCAGAGAAACTCCGATCATAGCCCTCCCCATAGCTCGCTGACCGACCTTGAGCTTCCTCATACGGCCAGCAATGAAGGACCACGTCTTAGATCCGTAAGTCATCACTGGCAACACGCACTGGTTGTACAATTTCGTTTTAAGGTTTTGAGGTATGTCTGACGAGAAGATGTGTCGTAGCTTCCCGAACGCTGCCCAGCCGAGTTGAATCCGTCGATTGACCTTTCGGTCGAAGTTGGACTTACCTAGTCGGACTATTTGTCCCAGGTAAACATACTCGTCAACAACTTCGAACTTAGTGCTCCCAACAACTACCGGCATAGGTGTGACATGGACATTAAACATAATCTTTGTTTTGTCCATGTTCATCTATTGTATATGTATATGTTCAAATATTTAACAGTGGTAGAGCCACGCGGCAGCTTTTGCTGTAGCATGGATGGGCCGGCTCGAACCGGGGTGGTACCACGACCTCACAGAAAACCAGCGTGAAGTAGAGATTTACCTCTGCGTTTCGCTTGGTGAGTGCAGGTGGCCGGAGGCCCTTATTACTGGAAATGAGGCATTCCATCTTAGTCCTCACGGGTGACAACGCATCTACATTTTGATTTGTAATAGAGGATAAATGTAGATGTCTATGGGCCGCAGCAACCACTTACCATCAGGTGGACTGTGTGCTCGTTTGTCACCCTTATACTATAAAAAAAAAATCTTAAGACCTATCCGTTGGGAGATACTATTGAGGTATAATGAAGTAGTTTATAGAAATGTTTTATCACTGTCAGTCCTACTAAACTTATTAATTGCAAATATACGTGTTAATTTACCACGTGCTAGGTGGTGAACGTAATGTTGTGAGAAAACGGGGACAAAAACTCGTTTCGGTTTCATGTCATTAGCCATTTGCATTTGAGCAGAGTAGTGAACTGTCAATTCCATTACTCTCTTAGTAATGAGAAGACGATTGTATTAATTCGTAATTCACTTGTGATGATACAAAAAATATGACTCATGTGAAACACTGTGGAAACTAGATAAATGCAGACAAAGTATTGTAATTTTTTACAGAATAGAACGACGCATAAGCTCTTATGTGAATATTTACCTGATATTGCCCAATAAATACAAGATGAAACGAATGCCTCCAATTTCACTAAAGGCTATTTTGACGTATCCCTAAATAATGGGTAACTTATATTACTATCTTTGCTAAAGTATATTTAAATTGTATTATGATTTAGTTATATTTATCAAGTTTAATTTGTACTACTGTGTGGTTACTTATTAATATTTTACTGTCATATTGCGCTGAATTAAATTATCTGCTTGTGACGTTAACATGATATAAAAAAATGAAAAGAAAGAGGAGAATTTAAATGACGGAAAATACACAAACACATGGCTTGAAATAATATAAAGGAGAAATAAAATAAATTATTAAATGTTTAGTCTTAAATTTGGATATTTTTAAAATATTGTGAAATAGAAGAAAATAAAATAATTAACTACATGGATAAATTTATTTGGAATTTAAATAGATTTTCCCGCTGTAAGAAGTAAATTTCTTAATCGTCACGTTTGGTATATGGAGTGGGAGTTGCAGTACAAGACGTTTCCGTCGCCAGACTAGTTATTTTACATCAAATGTTAACATAGATCAAAACGGGCACCAGCGGACCGGCGAGAGTAGCCACACGCAGGCATTTCACTCTGTCAATTTATAAATTCACGCTGTCCATTGCATACAATGAAACTAGTTGCAGCCACACTGCTCACTAGACTAAATTTAGTTGCGCGACTGAATCGACGCTCTACAAAAATACCGTATTGTTCTGATCTTTGCTGCAAAAAGAGATATGTCTTGTCCAATTCACAAAAAGATGGACTTTATTTATATACTAGCTCGCCAGGCAGACGTTGTTCTGCCCTTTCCAACAACCCTTCCTATAAAAATCCTTAAATTCACAATAAAATTTTTAAGGGTCATTTATTGGGATAAAAACTATCCTATCTCCCAAGTTAGACCAAAATGCACACAGTGTGCAAAATTTAATTGAAATCAGTTCAGTAGTTTAGGAGTCCATCGCGGCCAAACAACGTGACACGTACTTTTTATATGTAAAAATAATAAATTTTAATCTTATTATTGCCATTCACTTCTTTTTAAACTTTATAATTACAATAGTTTGTGTTGTTTCGGATTTGTTTGCCAATACAGGCCACTCGCTCTCAAACAATAAGTAGATCGCTCGAGCGACTGATCCGAGTCTGTATCTGTCTGAAACCCAGTTGCCCAATTGCAAATCTGTGTGTGTGTGTGTGTGTGTGTGTGTGTGTGTGTGTGTGTGAAAGTGTTTTAGTAAATTGTTTTAATTGTTATATGTGGGTTTCGTAGTGAAAAACGACTGTTTTGTGTGTGCAGATTTCCCCACTCAATAAATGGTATACAGTTCTGTATTGGGAAAAAACGCAATGGTTACTCTATTTTAGTCATGCGGTGGACGGTGTTGCTCTATAGGTATTAACGATTCAGTCAAAAAAAATGCAATTTTGTAAAAAGATCCTTACTGTTTACTTCTTGTCATAATTTTTTAATACAAAATGGTATCTCAGCATCCATTTCCCAACATTTTTTTTATTTTAAACATTTTCCCAATACGCGCATTGTTTTTGAGGTATTAGTAAGGAACTGAGTATAAATAATGATTTTTCATAATTGAACTACTTACAGGAAAATACTATTACACTTATATAAATCAACAGGCATTTCTTAAGTTCTACTCGGATGAAGTAACAGATAAAACATATTACTAATAATATAGATTAATATGACGTTTGTAAAAATAGAGCTAATCTGCATACACAAGACCAAGTATAAGTATTAAATTATATATTATAATATTGCTTAATAATTAAGTAAAAGATTGGAGATTCCTATTAGTTAATAAAATAATTATTGAAGATTACGAGGGACAGGCAGTCATGCTTCTATTTTATTCAAGGCTTGTTACTAATTTTTTTGTAAATGACCCAATTTTATAAATAAAATAAGAGTTATCCCTTAAGTTTAAAAGCAACATAAACTACAATAAAGAAGATAAGGTAAGCTCCGCAGCGTGCGTTACTTTACAATATTACCGTGTCCAGAAACATAAATTAATCTTAGGGTTTCACAGGAAACATTAGATTTATGTTGATCCAAGTGCTATAGTCTTTCATTATAGTAAAATAATTTCATTATAGTAAAAAAAAATATTTTTAAGCCGAGAAAAAAAATGACCAGTGCGAAAACTGGGATAGTCAAATAAATTTTTAGGATATTGCGAAATTTGTTATAGCAGAATATGATAATCTGTTGCTAAGAGTTAATATGAGTGTAACCTGTTATAATATACAGTGAGACCTGCCGTTGTTGATTAATCAACAAATAATACTAGTCACAGAATTAATTTTAAGAGTACTGTACAAATACTATTTAAAAATGATAACAAAATAGGGGATTACTTTCGGCGGTTTTGCTCTGAATAAAGGAACCTCATTTTGAAAGAGTAATAGATAAAAAAAATTGACGAAAATAATTAAAATTTTAAATTCTTAAAGATTTTATACTCGGTTTCAATTCATTATTAGGGTCTGTGAAATAACAAACAAGTAAATATTGATCTATGCTCCTAAAAACCGTTAAATTATGCACTACATTTTAGTTTCTCTATCAATCAATCAAAGTTCAGCTAAATCATTAAATCCGTATTTAACATTGTACCTCCTTTCAATTTTTTATGAAATTTTACATATACTTGTATCAGAAATTTATCCTGTATAGTGGAGGCAATTTTATATTACGTCATAATGATCAAGGTCTGACCAATAGTTTTTGAGTTATTCTTAATAACTTATATTGAAGTCGGTTGTACAATATTATCATAATATACACTGAGACCTTCCGTTGTTGATTTATGAACAAATAATAATAGTCACAGAATTTGTTTTGAGAGTACTGTACAAATACTATATAAAATGATAACAAAATAGGGGATTACTTTCGCCGGTATTGCTCCGAATAAAGGAACCTCATTTTGAAAGAGTAATAGATAAAAAAAGTTGACGACAATAATTAAAATTTTTAATTCTTATAGACTTTACACTCGGTTTCAATTCATTATTAGGGTCTGTGAAATAACAAACAAGTAAACAGTGGTCTATGCTCCTAAAATCGTTAAATTATGCACTACATTTGAGTTTCTGTACGTGTTTTCAATCCAAGTTCAGCTAATTCCTTAAATCCGTATTTAAGATTGTATTTACTTTCTATTTTTTTTGTGAAATTTTACAAATATCAGAAATTTATGCTGTATAATGGAGGCAATTTTCAATTTTATGTTACCTTATAATGATCACGGTCTGACCAATAGTTTTTGAGTATATTGAAGTCGGTTGTACAATATTTTTAATTTTTTATTATTCGACAACCTTTTTAGTTCTTCAATGATTAAAAACGATGCAATTTACGCAGATATTTTGCGTGAGCGTGGTCTTTCTCTGGTTCATTCGATCTATTCGTTCTAATGCCGTTACACACTGCAGCATGGCGATACCCTTGTGGAACCAGCCTATTCGAGCAGCATCATATGACAGCTACAGCATGGCTCTTCAGGCTGTCAAAAGTTTTTATTGTAAACAATTAGGTCAAAGTTAATTAACATAAATTTTGCATCAAAATCACTCGAATGGTTTGAACAAAACCAAATAAACCCAAACTATTGACTAAGAATATTACATTTACTTTTTAAATGTACAAACTCTCACAAAGGATCGTGTTACAAAGATTGTAAATTTCGTGAAACGTCGTTACAAAAGTTCAATCGAAAGGGTCGCTTAGAGTTCGCAGGTAAATTAATTTAGTTTGTGGCCAGAGCAAAAAAATAAGAATTTATCTTCCAACATTTTTGAAAGTGAATTTCGCGCAAATATATAAATTAAATGGTTCTTTGTAAAATTTATGTTTAGTATGTTATAAAACTTACGTATTTTATGTATAGCAGACACACTTGTTGTACTTGTTTTACTTCCCTTGTTGCCATAGAAGGTAAAATATTGATAAAAACATACGTACGCTCTACTGCGTTGCGGGTGAAATAGGTGAGAGTGGAACTCATGACTCTTGGGCAAAAGGAAGTTACAATTTCCAGCTCACATTATTATTTATAAGAAAACTTTAGAGTTTTCTTACATCGGGTAGGCCCGAGTAGCTTCCCACAAGTAGCATCTACTCATAAGTATGATGAAATTTGCAGTCATCATCTTCCCTCGACTGTATTAAAAGAAGTGATCCATCACATTACGCCGCTGCAAAGAGAGATCTTTAAGTAAACATGACATACCCGAACTCGTCACACACTGAGATTTGTCCTCCAACATACACAGAATTAAGACGGCTTAGTGAACAAACTTGTAATTTCCCTTGGGACCACTCACTATTAATATCTTACGGAACTTTCAATGTAGCTCTACCATAATATTTATTTTACATATGCTTATTTATAATAAGCAACATAATTAATATAAATTTCACACAATAAATGTAATGCAGAAAAATTAAAAATAACTTGATGTTAAACTTGTACGACACTATTACATAAATCTTTGTCAACAAGCCACTGCTAAACATGGATCTGCCTCGCTCGACCAAACTGTGGAATTTGCTACCGCCAGTGGTTTTACCGGATCGATACGACTTATGGAGCTTCATGAAAAGCACCCAATCCTATCTAAGAGGCCAGCAACGCCCCTGAAATTCCCTTGGTGTTGCAGATGTTCATGGGCGACGGTGATCACTTACCATCAGTCGAGCTGCATGCTCGTTTGCCTTCTCTTCCATAAAAAGTCCTTCCTAGTAGATTTTTATGATGCACGGTCCTGAGTAACCTGCATAAGTCGACTGCGTGCACGTTTCTTACACTCGTAACTCCATCTAATGAAGTGTCATTTAACATTTCGCTTGCTACTACGGAGTTGCTATTAGAGAACCTTTCCTCTACTTCATTGGTCGGAACTGGAACTTTAAGGCCGGTAAGTTGCCACTTCACGTATTAAAATCTGGGCTATGTCAATTACTGTTGCTCTTCTTCGGATATCTTCATTAATATCTACTGTCCGCTTTGTGACCTTGAGTTTCTTTATGCAGCCTGCACTAAAGGTCCAACATGGCCTAGATATACACTATTGTTTTAAAGCTCTGAGGAATATTGGACAAGAAGATACGTGAAATAAATTTTTTTCTATGAAAAATTAGTGCAAAATTCCATACATTTTATACAGCTTACTGACACCGTTTACAATAATCTAGAAACAGTATTTACATAATTGCTGAACTCGTTTTTGTACTGATATTTATGGTTACATAAATAAATTGGGTGACGCAAACATTGTCTCCTCCAATGTTAAACATTTTACAAATTACGAATAGCTTTCATAATATCGTAACTTTGCTTGATTTCTAACATTTCTTTCCATTTTAAATAATATTAATCACTTAAGAACTTAATTAAAACATTTTCTTTTGATACTCAAATATCGTAGCAGACTAATTAGAGTGACCCCCATCTTCAATCATTCGTAATACATTTGAAATTTTCTTAAAACTTACTTAAATTGTAGGTTAATATTTCATTGCAATCTATTTAATTATATTACAAAATATTTTAATTTTAGAAACATTTTGTAGCAACAAAATATTGGTGTAAACGACACTAATATCGACCAGGCTCTATTGTGTATGGCACCCACTTGGAGAACACAGAGTAACATATTACCATACCACAGTTTTACAATATTTAAATTTCTGTACTTCGCCGTGTATTGGCAGCCTGATTCACTATCTTATATCATTCGTGGGTGTCGTAAGAGGGTAAATATAAGAGATGCATCTCCTGTTAAAAACTTAAAGTAATAAAAAATTGTGTTTGCTAAACCGAATGCCAGGCGTAACAACTTTAGCAAATATTCAAATTCAAATTCAAAATTCAAAATAATTTATTTGTAAAACATAGGTAAAAAGTTACAAGCTTGGTGGAAAATGTATGATAAGTATCACTATGTTTCGCCTTAGAAGGCATACAAATATTTGGTTAACATGATCATGCATTACTAATATAAATATTTAATGATATTACAATTTCAATAATAACTTGTATATTTAAGAAAAATTTCATAATTTTTTTTTATTATCTATTATGTACCTAATTCTTAATAACATTATGATAAAAATGTAATAAATAAAAATGTAATAAATAAATCGGACATTAATTGTAGGTGCTAAAAACTATTAATTTTGTCATCAAAATATTCGTTAATAGAGTAATATGCTTTTTCTATTAAAAACCCGAAAGCAATTTCTTAAATTTGTCTATGTCATCTGTCTCTTTAATTTTTTTTGGGAGTTTATTAAAAATTTTAGGAGCCATACCCAGGAAACTTTTTGAATATAGCGCTGTTTTGTGAGATTTAATACGCAATGTGTTTCTGTGACGCTTACTATTAGTGGTTTCAAATATCCTAAAATGTTTCCTAACAAACATAGCTACTTCGAATATATATAAAGATGGCAGGGTTAGTATGTTAAGGTCAATGAAATGCGATTTGCAACTATCGGTAGCCTGCAACCGGCATACTGCTCGTAAGCATTTCTTTTGCGCTTTAAAGACTAATTCGCGTCCTGTGGAGTTTCCCCAAAATATTATACCATATCTCAATGTTTGAAGAGACGTATGCATGGTAGGCGGTTATGACTGTTTCACGATTTGTAATTTTTAAAAGGTTATGTAGTGCATAATGGTACTGATTTATCTTTTTTATCATGTGTTCAATATGTTTTCTCCATGTCATTTTTTCGTCTTGCCAAAGTCCCAGAAATTTCGTATGTTCTTTTTCATTTATAATTTTAGTTTTATAATGAATGTTAAGTTTTTGTTGTTGTGACCTTTGTTTGAATGACATAATATGCGTTTTATCTAGATTAATTTTAAGATTATTGTCATTTAGCCAGTTTATTATCCTGCATAAATTTTGATTTATGTCCTTTTCAAATGAGACTTTGTCTTGTCCAGTGAATAAGACTGTGCTGTCATCAGCAAATAATGTCATAGGGTACTGAGTCACTTCCGCCAAATCATTTATATAGACTAGGAATAGTAAAGAACCGAGTACGCTTCCTTGCGGCACACCATAGGTTGTTTGCTTTTGTTGCGAAAGGTATGTTAGTTCAATATTAGAACGCGGACAGATATTTTTTATTTTAGTAATTTGTTTTCTATCGTTCAGGTATGACGTAATAAGTTTTAACACATTACCTCGGACTCCATATTTTTCCAGTTTAAGCGCTAGAATATTTAAATCAACGCAATCAAACGCCTTAGTCATATCCATGAATAATGCGGTTGTCGGCGTATGATTATCTATACTAGTGATCACTTTATCCATAAAATCATACATGGCCATATTTATGTTTTTACATTTCCTAAAACCATATTGTTCATTTGCTAAGATGTAATTACTTCCTAAGTAAGAATATAAGTTGTTATATATTACTTTTTCTATTATTTTGGAGTATATTGGAAGTAAAGCGACAGGTCTGTAGTTTTTAGGGTCATGTCTGTCCTCCTTTTTATACAAAGGACTTATAACGGATATTTTTAAACAACCAGGAAAAGTACCATTTTCTATACATAGATTAACCACGTAACTAAGAACTGGGGAAATTTCAACGGCCACATACTTAACTACTTTTGTGATTATATCATCATTACCGGTACTGTTAGTATTTTTTAACTTATTAATTATTTTATGTATATCGTGAGGAATAGATGCAGGCATAAACATTGAGTTCATTCTACTATTTATGGATGAATAATTATAGTGGTCATTACTAAACTGGTTTATAGGCTGGACTTCGTTGATAAAATAATTATTAAATTCTTCAGCAATTTTTTCCGGATCATATATATATTTATTATTAAAATTAAGTTTTGTAATATTGTCTCTAGGGAAATTGTATTTATTCTTATTTATCATTTTCCATGTGGCTTTTGTTTTATTCTTCGCATTGTTGATATAATAACTATTTCGCGATTTTTGCGTTAAATTAATTATTCTTTTTAATCGTTTAGAGTACATTTTAAACTTTCTCTTATTTTCCTTAGTAGGGTGTAGTCTAGAATGCCACAGCATTTCTCGCTTTCGTCTACAGCACAATTTAATACCATTTGTAGCCCAAGTAAGTTTTTTGTTCATAGGAATTTTAATTTTTAGTGTAGGAAAGCGAAGATTATAGAATAGTTTAAATATTTCATTGAATTCATTAAACGCTTCATTAGGATCAGGGCATTCATAGATATTATTAAAACTGAGACTTCTAATAGCATTTTTAAATTTATTTAAGTTTTCTACGCTGTAATCCCGTTTAAGCACAAACCAATGAGAGATAGTGTAAGATTAGTTAACAGGGCATTTTAGGACTTGAGCGGTATGATCTGATATCCCAAGCTCTATAACTTCACCTTTACTGCCTCTTATATTATGAATTATATTATCAATACACCTGCCACTCTGTAAACGAGTAGGCTCGCGAATGCTCGGACGTAAGTTAAAATTTAACAATTTAGTTTCGAATTCAGTAGAAAGCCGTGTACTTTTTAAAATATCTATGTTAAAATCCCTACTTATTAGAAGTTTTTTCTTATTAGAACTACAATTTTTTTCCAACATACCTTCGAAATTATAGAAAAAGGTAGTTACGGCGTCTATGCTTTCTTTCGGAGATCTATATAAACAAACAATAATTATGCCGTGTTCTATTAATTCCACACCACAACACTCCGTAATGTTAGGGCAGGAATATTGATGTAATTCGACTTTCTTGTACTTCAATTTATTACTTATTAAAACACACGACCCCCTCTTCTACTATTTCTGTTAGCGTATGTAGCCAGTTGAAAATTAGCAATGTTCAAATGTTTATTATCACCTTCCTTCATGTTATGCTCCGTAATGCATATCACATCTATATTTTTACCATTTTGTGATAGCCCATGTAAGTGGTAGGCCAATAAGTCCGATTTATTTATTAAACCATTTACATTTTGGTGCAAAATCAATAAATAATTATACGAGAAATAAATTAGAGTTATTTTGAGTGTTATAATTAGAGTTATTGTTTGAATTAACATTTACAGCCATGTAGACATTATCATTATTACCTAACTTATTTGCATTAATTACCATGTCAGTCTGAGTACAATTATTTATTACGACTTTTGTAAAATCATTATTATAATTTATTACATCAGTTTGGGTATATTTATTTCGTGAATTAATTGATAAGTATTTGTGAGCAATATTTTTGTTATATAATTCAAAGTTTAGTTTATAATCCAAATGTAATACTTCTTTTAACAATGTTTTACAAATATTTAAGGCAAAATGTTTCTTATAGGGTAAATAACTACTGTAACCCATATCAATAAATGACACATTCTTGTGTCTTTTGCAAATATATCTAACTAAGTAATTTAATTTATTTTCATTCAAATTCCTGTTATAGGGTACTTCCAACACTATAACATTTGGTTTTGATAAAGTTTTTAAACAGTTTCTAAAAGCAACTTCAAACTGAGATGGGTCAGTATCATTTATACCAGCAATTATTACAACAATGTCATTTATAGTCAGGTTGGATAAAGACGTATTGAGTTGAATAACGTTGTTTATTTTAGCTCCGGGCTTAAAATAACAGGTAACTCTAAATGAAGGACCTAAAAGTCTTTGCAAGATTTGACAAACATACCGTCCTTGTTGATCAGCAAATATAACAACATTTCGTATCTTTCTCTGTTTGTCCGGGTCGGAACTAATGTCTGGAGATGTGTTTACCGTATTTTCATTTTGGCTTGTGTTTATACTGCAATTTTGATCAAAACATTTATCGCTGTCACATGGTAAAGGCGTTTCGCTATTTAGTGTTTTATTTTCTAGATCTTGACAGGTAAACAAGTTTTTGCTGTCAAGAGAAGTTGTGATAGGCGAAGACAGATGTTGGCCACTATTTGGTGTGTTATCTGTATTATATATATATCTCTCTTCAATTTTTGTACAAAAGAGGGTCTACTTTCGGTGCATGCTATTTTTTTATACATGTTTATTACGTTGTAGCATTTTTGTAGATCATCTTTTAACTGTTTCATTTCACCGTGCAAGTTATCAATTTCGTTATTGGCCGATAATAGTTTGGTAGTCAGTTCTCCTATTTGTTCACGCATTTCTTCGCAGCAACTGTTAGCGCCACCTAGCGACGTATTGGCCAAACTAAACATCGATGTGTCAAGTACAGATGTCTTGGATATATCTTGCATCGACTTTATTGTTTATTTAACACTAATTTTATAAATTTATCGTTTAAAACATGTGTAGTCGTTTATTGATGTATCATCACTGTTTTTATGACACTTTGATGGTATATTGCACGTTTAAACTATTTTAAAGTTAAACGAATTACTGAGCTATGTTGACAATACGAGAGTTAGTCTTGACAGTTCCAAAAAAAGCTTATTATATTATATTCGCTTAGTTTTAGCTAGTATTAATTGTATTTATCGCATCATATTATTGTTATCCTTTTAAAGGCGACCCTTTAAGGGCGGGGGAAATCATCATCAAATATCATCGCTATTAGGCAATTGATGGGGTAATATAATGTTCAACAGTAAATAAATGTTTGATATGCTGAATAAACTAAGTTATAATACTTCAAATTTAATTTTAAAGAAGTAAAGAAGACAGTAAATTGTTGCCGAGGCCCATAGACTGCATCTATTTTCAAATAAAAATCAAAATATGGATGCGTTGGCATATCTGCAGTTTTAAAAAATGCCTTGGTACCTATACACAGAATCTTCGGTTTTCATCACTCACTATCAAGGAGGTTATAAAATAATATAGGGAGTGATCGCTTGGAACATTGTAACCGTGCCTCATTTTTCTTAGAAAGAGAGGCACCAAGTTTGGTATCTCTTCCCTTTCTAACATTGATAAATGTTTACACAAAATAAAAACATTACCTACGTTTAGAAAGTTATTGACTTAAATTAATATTTTAGACGTATGCTAGAACAATAATCGTACATTTTTTATCGCTAATAATAGTTGGTATATTCCATATTGTATTTTAAATAAGCTTATAACTCGTATTTAGTAACACGAAAAAAACCACTAAACACTTTAATGTATGAAATTTATAAGTCGCAATGTCAAACAATTAAATACTAATGTAATTTTAAATGGAGAGAAACTGAGTCTTGTAGATACCACCATATTTCTTGGTATCACATTAGATGCCAAGCTTCAATGGAGCCCCCACATATCAAAATTAGCAAGCAGACTTAGCTAATAAAAGTTAAGGATTCTTACCAGTGTTGAAACAGATAGAATAGTTGACTTTAGCTATTTCCATAGCATAATATTGTATGGTGTTTTTCTATGGGGACACGCAGCTGACACTGAAATTATATTTGTTTTGCAGAAGAGAGCCATAAGTGTAATTTATGTTTTAAAGCCTAAAGAGTCGCTGCAACAAATATTTAAGGAAATTAATATATTAACTTTGGCCTCTCAATACATTTATGAAAATGTAATGTACGTACACAAAAATAAAAGTTGTTTTACAAAAATAAGTGATATTCATTTTGTAAATACTAGGAACAGACACAAGATATTAATACTAGTTACTCGACTCCATCGAGTCAGTAATTCATTCTAAGGGCGACGTATACGCTTTAACATAATTGTCAGCTGTTATTTAAAAAATTTGCACTGGTTTTCTTTCTAGTTCTTCCCAGGACAGAGATTTTTTTTCGATCCACTGGTAATTAAACAAAAGCGTGACTTTCAATAAGTATTATTTATAATCTATATTGAATAAAAAAGTTTCTGTTTCTGTTACACGAATGTTCTTTCCCTAAAAACTAGGAGGTGCATTTTACGCTTATAGATGACAACACTATTTTAAAACTTGACTTAACGAATATATTGTATTTTTTATAGAATAGGGTGACAAACGAGCACACAGTCCACCGGATTGTAAGTAGTTGCTGTATATAACCTAGTTTGCGAATCAAAATGCAGATGCGTTGTCACCCGTGAGGACTATGATGCAATGCCTCTTTTCCAGTAAAAAGGGTCTCCGGTTCTCTACTCTCACCACACGAAATTCATCGGTGTTGACCTGCTATTTTACGCTGGTATTCTGTGAGTGCGTGGTCCTTCTCCGGTCGAACCGACGCAGCATGGCTCTAACACGGAGGAAATGCCTTGTGCTAATCATTCGCTTAATCTAGGTGGAGTGCACTCACTTAGGGAGCGTTAATTCAAGTTTAACTTTTTTTCGGAACAGTAGAAAGAGTTTACAAGTTCTGTTCATCATCCACACGTCAATGGGGAACTTTAATAAAAAGTGTAGGCGTACCCGTTAGAAAACTCTCAATGACAAAATAAATTGCTCATCATGACGTTGTTAAACCACTGCAGAATAATTTAAAAAAACTAGTATAAACACTCGAAGATATATATGATCCCAGCACCAACAGAAAAGATGTGGATACAAAAGAAGCAGTATCTACACTCTTACCAGCTTTGTGTGTTTTCAGTTTTTTATGCTATCTTTCCTTTCGGTGT
>JAVANC010000001.1:55166244-55231224 GCA_033319125.1 Parnassius glacialis | reverse complement strand
GTTTGTGGCGGAGACGTGTTACGGTATGGTCGAACTGTAATTTCGAATTTTGTGTTATAGTGCGTTACGTTGTCCTATTACTGATAATGATTAATCGTGTTAGCAAGACAACAAGTTGAACATCCGCTCTTACACTTTTATTATTTTTAATAGTTAACGCAATCCTGATGTATTCCGAGATCAAGTTTATACGTTGTAGAACTATGCTGCAGCTATATTAGTGGTATAGTTGTAGCACGAATGGGGTCGGCTCGACCGGGGAAGGACCACGCTCTCACAGAATACCAGCGTAAAATAGCAGCTTAACACTTCTGTGTTTCGTATGCTGAGTGTAGAGAACCAGATACCCTTTTTACTGATAAAAGACATTCCATCTTAGTCCTCACGAGTGACAACGTATCTGCATTTTGATTCGCAAACGAGGATAGATGTAGATGTCTATGGGCCACAGCAATCACTTACCATCAGGTGGACTGTGTGCTCGTTTGTCAATCGATCCTATAAAAAAAAAATCAAAATCGGATCTTCTGTTGAATTCTTCGACACATATATCAAATTTGGTTTTTGGAATATTTTGTATTTATAACAGAGATAAAAAAAAATTCTGCCTATTACCGCTGCTGTAAGCAAAATATACAGCAATCCATTCAAGACGGCGGCCGAGCGCGTAGTAAGCTAGTAAGGCAGAATGAAGTGAATTTAGTAAAATAAATTAATAAAAGGCTGCTAAAACACCGATAATTTTGACATTTCGAAGCAGAAAAAATAATAAATATAATTAAACAAAACAAAATAAACTGCCATTTGCATTCAATGGCTTCCTACATGATAGATGAAGATATTCAAAAATAAATTGAGTTAAACAATTGATCCTCAAGTCCTCAAGGATGACTACGCATTTGTATTGTGATTCTTATGTCTATGGGACAAAGGCATCCATTTACCATCAAGTGACCACATAAAAGAAAAAAATATATATATTGAAATTAAAAAGAAACCATGAATAATAATTAAATATTATATCGTAAAGGTACGAAAGTTTTCGCTCGAACCCATTGAATTAAAAACTGTCAGATCTCTCACGCTATGACACTATACACACACGTAGTGATACAATCAAAATTGAGATTAGGAATGGACATCTCTGCACCGTACATTCGTGTGCTTAGGTAATTCTCATCGCCCGGATCAACAAATACGAGTTAAGCCATCAAAGCCAGGTTCTGTAAGCCCCTACTTGGACGGCAGTTAGATAACTCATCTGTACTCAGTGTACGGGTGATTTATCTAACAAGAGTGTACATTCAACACACTACAATGTAGCACGACCACACAAGTTATACTATTATACATGTTAAAATATGTATTGTATTAGAAATTATACATCTAATATACATAATATACTGAAGACAGCTTTAAGATTTTACATTAAAGTTATAAGTTGACTTTAAAGCGATAAAATTTGTAAATTATTTTATTCCATGTGTACTATTCGTGTTAATATAAGAAATCATTATCTAATATATACAACTATATCAAAGAGACTATAGTCACTAGAGAGTCAATGAGCTAATTTATTGTATGTTAACGACTGCACTGATTTTAATTAGGATTTATTATATACGTATTATTTATATAATAAAAATACTTACTCTTTGGAAAATGTCACCTTTCTAGATGCAAAACAACAAAATTTCAGTTAGATGTGACAATGAGTCTGTGAGTGATAGCAGCACGTGAGTGAGTAAGTATTCACTCACTCAGTCACTGCAACTGCGAGACTTGTGTTTTCTTATTACTGTATTGTTTTTTATTTTTTTTTATTTAGTATTTATGGTCGGGCGACGATATATATATGGTGCGATTGTAATTAGTCTACGCACCAACAAAAAAAAATGGCGGAATAATTTGTAAATAAATGTTAACGAAATTTCACCAGATTAGACTTAAAACGATTCCTACTATTTGTGATAATAAAATAATTTGAACTTATCGATGCAAAGTCATACCACCTTTTTTATTGTCTGATTTCTAATTTGATTTCACATACCATTGACCGAAAAGGAAGGCATTTTAATGGTTTATTTGCTCAGAATTATTTTGAAAAGCGACAATATTATTTACGTGTGCAAATAGCTAAGTCTTTGGCGATATTAAAATAATGAACTCGTATCGCGGTCTTACATAGGCTCCAAAGCGCTTTTGTCTGTGGGGCGTTGGTGCCTTGTAAGATCAGTCAATAATAATTGTTTTGAAAAAAATATGGAGGAAGTTTTGCTTAAGTTTCATAAACAGAATAGATCTGTCATCGTATATGGAGACTTTATTAATAATTTCCTTGAAACTTCTTCCATGAGTATTAAGTTTCGATCAAGCTCAAATCATACATCCGTGTTAATTTGTTCCTAGAGCCAACACGTATTGCAAGGTTTTGTGCAACTTGTATAGATAATATTTTACTGATGTTGAGCCCTTACATAAATTAATTTTTCAAAATTTAAGTTCTGATCACTGTGTGCTGTTGGTCTCGCTACCTTATATAACGACCCTCCCCCCTTCTCTTCTCTATAACTATATACTTATACTCGTATTTCTTTAGAATCTATATCAATAAGACATTTAAATATATCTAATTTACGTGACCAGTATATAAACCAAATGTTGATCTTTCTAAAGGTTTAAATTTAGACCGTTTAATAAATTTATGGCGTGATCGTCTTAGTTAGGACCCTTATTTACGTGATGTTTGCATAGTAATTTAGTTCTCTTGGAAGAATGAATATTCACGAGAGAAATCGAAAGATGTTGGTAGCGTCTATAAGCTAAAGAACCCCGTTCACGAAGACAGAGCTCAAAAAGGTTAAGAAAAATAAATTGTCTCTATTCCACTTGTATCTTGTTCACAACAATCAATTCCTTATTAATTGATCCCTTCCCGCTTGAAAAAGGCTCACAATATTTATATCAAATACCAAATACAGGGGCTTCGCTCTCCCACATTTAAAAAATGTGGAGGGGGCACACGGCCTCCGCACACTTCGTGCACGGTGAGCGCCAACCATTTTAATGTGCTGCCCCGAATGGTACGCTAAGTTGGGAACTGGACCATAGTCCACAGCACAATAACTAACGAACCAGTAAAAGAGGACTTGGCCCCTTGATAGTGCGTAAGCACTAACATCGACCGAAGTCGCGCATGTCAATGCGTGTAAACGCCATACAGAATGCGATCAAATCCAGCCACGATGAATGTACGTCACACGGATTAGGCAACAATAGGCACACTGGCCACAAAAAGCCCTCCGTGAGCGCCACCACCTGCTAGACCATCGTTCCTGCAGACGTGATGTAAGTGTAAGGCATCACCACCAATTGCATGGTCAGCACGGCCAACTGGCCGCAGAGCGTGTCATGAGTCTACCGCTAACCTCAAGCGAATGGTGTCCCACGTTGTGCGGCTTTCGGCCGCAGCCTTGAGAGCCTCCTCAGATTCTCCCTCCAGCTACCACCCGCATGAGGTCGACACTATGTTCCACCAACCAATACAATGGCAGATATTGCCAATAGGAAGTTATAAGATAATAGTAATAATTCGCCATCAGAAAGGATTTGTGTCACTGATGATGTCATGGAGGTCAGACAGTCTGCAGCCCCGCAATGAAAGGACCCGACTTGGGCACAAGCTACTTAGGTTGTGAGTCCAAACCAAGACGCAGGGAGCGCCATTGAGAATAGTGACCCGCCAAACAACTATCGTAGAGACTCAATGCTGCAGAACGCAACAAGCATCAATACGACTATCGTCGGGCTTACACCATCTCAAGGTCCCCCCTACAGTCCCAGCAGACATCACCACCCACATACCTCCATCGATCAGAACCACAAGATGCCTCGAATTAGGTGCAGCACACCGCAGATCCATCACAAGACGCAATACTGTAAGTAGCAGTAAGCATCAATGCAACTATCATACGGATGACGCCCTCTCACAACACACCCACATGATCCCTATCGACTTTGGTAACAAAATAATAATGTTGTTAACTAAAAATACCACCACCGTATATAGTAGCACGGTACTAAGACGTCAGTAGCCAAAACTCCACGTATCATAGGGCTATTGCACTAAGACATCGAGTTGAGTATGCTTGCTGCACTTAAAAGTATTACCAAACAAACTCACCCTAATCCGAAAAATAGCCGACGTATCAAAACGCTATGCACTAAGACGCCGCCGACAAACGGTAGGGGTGTGCGATGTCCACGGGCAAGTCGTATTGCTACAACAAACCCGCTTACCACCGGCACTAAGATGATATGTCTAGGACACATCGGTTAGCGAGTCCAAGTTTACCTCGGTCTCAGACGCTATGAAGCAACCTACACGCCACTATAATAATTCTTTTCAAGTCCCATTTCTTTCAATATAATGCTTTTACATATTTGACACCTTCCACATATTTGCTTTATTTCATAGACCATACTATTGTATATCTTATTCATATGGGACTTCAAGTCATAACTCTGCTATCATAATGCTTATGCATCATAGAGACCTTCTATATTAATGATTTGGTTCATTAGACCTTACTATGATAAGTCCCTAATTTAGGACTAGTCATTGTGCAACCTTAGTACTAGCAGTCGATCAGCCGACCCCCCCCATATATATATATACAACCTTCGGCAAGACTCTGGCAACGCCCCCATATAAGGGAACATTACAAGGACACCGTTCATCAAGTTGGAAATTTTCCGATTATTACAAGAACACTTTCATCAACTTAGAAATTTTTGATCAATTTTTCTATTATATTACAAATGTGTTTTATTTTTATTATTGCAATATAATCGACTTTTAATTATATGATTTTATACACTGTTGAATATTTTAAACATAATTTTAATAAATTTAGAAATTTTTAGAGACAATTTATGCGTTAACTATACTATAATATTCAATATTCTAAATGAACATATTTGAACTTTATACTTATTATTTGGATTTTAATTGTTTAAATTATAATTTTTATGATATTTTTAAATGTCTTTATAATGAATTTTATTATTATTTATTATTAATAATTATGAACCGTCACACTTACATGCACAAAAACCCAGAAAATTGGGAAAGTTGTGCTTGTTACAATAAAATGAAGATCGCTTAGAGAGACTTTAAAGCAGTATAGTGAAAAAGATACAATTTCTTCTATATAAAAATAAAACTAACTATGTATATGGATTATTATTAAACTGATAAGTCTTGAACATAATGTTTTATTTAGAGAATATGTAAAAAAATATTCCAAAATATTTAAAAGAGTGTGTTGCATAGTCAAGTCTTTACAATTAAGAAACAAAATTCAGAATGCATCTAGTAAAATTAATCACTTGAAGTATAATTAATAGTGAAAAATGGCAAGATTAAAACTACGCAACTCAAACTTTTAATTAAATTTTAACAATAATTTAACGAAATCAGATCAAAATGTTGCAACGGCTTTTGAAAAATAAGTTAGCGACATTCCAATCTTGACTATAAAGTCACTCAATTCCACCCCTGCTTGTTGCCGAGTACCATTTCTCAAACGAAATGTAAATGTCTGTAAAAAATTATTTGCATTTCCTAAAATATTTCATAACTATTGATATTAAGAAAACAACAGATTAAGAAAACAGCCAGGTTTTCTGTGAGATAAATTGTGGCCGATAGACATGTGAAACAGTAAAACAAAATGCAGATGCATTGTTTTCCTTTTTACTGATAACGAAGCATTCCATCTCCGTTGGAATGCCAGTAAAAAACTATTCATTATATATATATATATATATATATATATATATATATATATATATATATATATATATAGTTATTTGAGACCGTGGCCTTCCGTGGTCCAAGCTGCTACAACAATAATGTAGCTACAGTAGGATTCTACCAACGTATAAACACTGTATACGACTGTTTGTAACGTCTATGATAAACGGATGCTTATTAAAATACCCAGCTTTTTCATACGTTGGTAGCGGAAACTGTGTCTTTTTTCTCTTAACATTCCACATGGCTATTTAAAGGCCATGCGTTTTAATCTCGCGATAAGCAATTATGACATAAATAAATTGGTATTACGGTTGCAAATCCAATGGTATATATTCACACTTGTCGTCAACAACATCGTTGCCTCTAAATCTACTGTAACTTTTCTTGTGAACTTATATGCTTGTATAAATATTAGCTGAATAATGTTAACATGTTTATGTTTCGACCGGGGTAGGACCTAGCTTTCACAGAGTGGTAATCTGTGAAAGCTTGCTAAGTTAGGAGATTAATGCTACGGCGTTATATATAGTGAGAGTAAACCTGAGACCCTTCCAACTGGTAAAAGGGCATTCTATTTCAGTCTTTAGACGTGGCAACGCATTTACATTTGGATCATTTAACGAAAGAATATCTAGAAGATTATTATGATGTAAAGAGTGACATGAAATGGCTTTAAAATAGAATGGAATCACTTTTATTTAATATAGTACTACTTCCACTGGTTCGAATAAAATCCCTGTCCTGGGAAGAGCCACCAAGAAAATCAGCGGGACCATTCGTTTAAATAAGATTAATTTACAATAAATCAATTTATACAATTATGAAATACAGAGAATATATTTAACAAACAGAGCTTATCAACTATAAATTATACTGAGACTAATTTTGTAGTTGAGAATAATAACTAATTCGATTGCACGAATTAATTATCCAATGTGTCAAGGATGAGCTAATAAAGGAATACGACAAGTGCACCGTTCCACGCCAGAGCCAAGACTCCCTTAACGGCTTTTTTTGCGCCCATAGCAAGGCTACCCTCTGGTAGGGAGGGAGCGAGGTGGTGAATGCTCAAAGCATATGTGGGACTCACTATGAAGTGCCTACCCACTAAAAACCACTTATGCGACTGACTTTGGCCTGAATGGCCTTTCTGCCGAATCGGAAGCGATTCCCTTAAGGGAAAAAGGGGTCGCTTCCGATTTTTTTTGCGCCCAGAAGCAATGAAAAGGGCTACCCTCCGGGAAGCAGGAGGAGGAAGGTGATGAATGCTCTAAGCATACCACGACAGCTGTCTGCGTGTTTATGTGGGACTCACTGCGAAACCTAAGTGCCATCTATGAGACTGCCATTGGCCTGTATGACCTTTCTGCCGAATCGGATTCGATCCCTTTTAGGAAAAAGGGGACGCAGGTCGCTTCCGATCCGCTCCGTCCGTTTTATACAAGCAAAACTGGCGCTACCGCAGGTGCAGTGGTGCAAGTGTACGGTACACGTGTTTTTTACAAGAATTCTGTCCAGCTTCACCGGCGTCGCCGCACGTGCAATGGTGCAGGCGACGTCATGTATATATATATATATATATATATATATATATATATATATATATATATATATATATATATATATATATATATATATATATATGCTTATGGGCAACAACATCCTTTGCACCCCCTTTTCCCTAGCTGCACTGATCTATAGCTCCTGCATGGCTCTACCACGTTTTCTATATTTCTATTAAACTCATTGGGTTGGCGATCAACGTTTTTCAGTCTGAATGCAGCCATAATCTTTCGGGTTATGGCTCTCGGTGCTACACAAGCGCCATGTTTACCATCTAGATTTACATCACCACTTATCACCAGGTGGGATAGTGGTAAAGTACTGGCTTATACTCGTAATAAGTAAAAAAAGAAGGAGCACGATGCTTCTAAATATATCTTATTTGTCAAAATACGAAGAAAATCTTGGTTATACTTTTGTGTAAACATCTTCATATTAATTTACCCACTTCGGAAACGAAAACTCGGTGCACGGAGAAACGTTAGTTCCCCACGTTCACAGTTAGAGGTTTCTAACTTATTACATTCTGTTTTCTCATTTCCTTGAACTACATAGCTCTCTGTACATTTGATAAATAGATGTGGAGAAAACTTAAAAAGAATAATGTCCGCGTTTCCAAGTTTTAATTTAAAAGATAAATCTATTCCGAAATATACTGCTTTCTTTGAATTTATTTTAACAACACGCGAAATCGCGCTAACAATATTTTATATCTTCTAAGTTCTTATTATCGATAATTTTCAATATATTATTTTGTAATTTACAAAAAAGAAACATGTAAAAAGAAGCTAAAGTGTCTTAACAGCCTTATGATATTTAGCTGCATTGGAACTATCTGCTTTAGAGCCACGGATGCGTAAGTTATATTATTATAGGTATATTTTTTTGTGTTGTGCAAACTGCACAACACAAAGAATAATATGTCTCTATTGCCTGCAATTTGCAAGCTACAAATAATTGTTACGGGTCTAGGAGATTGTCCATATGCAATTTACGTATGTTTGTGATAAAACAAACAAGCTAATGGGTATATGGGGCTATTTGTTTATTTGTAAATCATCTATTGCATTGTGTAATAGTTTTATATTAAATATAGTTATAATATTCATATTGAAAACCATGTTGTTTTTTCATAATAAGTTGCAAAAACAAAATAAGGAAAATTCAATTTTTTTTTCATTTCCTACAATATAAAAATAACATCTTGCTTGATTCATAAAAGAAGTCTAGAGGAAAACGTGTGCAAATAACCTAACCCTTGTAGGGCTTGCACAAAAAAGAATGCATCGGATGGTAACTGTAGCCAGTAAACACTATGAATAATTTTGAATCCTTCCCTCCTGTATTTATCTTCATCTACCTTTCAAACTGAAGCACAACATTGAAGCAATGTTATTTAGCAACTGAAATATAGATATTTTGTAAACGTAACCGCCGCACTAGAATTTTCTCCTGTATGGGAGAAACTATATAATATGATGGATAACCCGCCGCTCTTAGCGCTGCATTTCAAATACCACTGCGGCAAGGAGCCGTCAACGATGAGTACTTATACTAATGTCATGACAGAAAGTAAACCCTATCACAAGATTTTGCTTTAACATGCGAGTATGTAATCTCATAATTGAAGGCCCAATCACCATCTTTTTGTAGCTACCATGGCAAGCATAAATTACATTTCAATATTCTTTCGTTAAGTCCATGCTGATCTTAAGACCTATCCGTTGGGAGACACTATTGCGGTCATTTAACATAGTGCTTAGGCCCTCCAGCGATTCTGCAATTAGTATTATATCGTCGGCAAATCGAAGGTGTGTGTTGTACTCGCCATTAAAGTTAAAACCACGTCCTTTCTAGTCCATTAGCTTGAAAACGTCTTCCAATGCAGCGAAGAAGAGTTTCGGGGATATTACGTCACCCTGTCTTACACCTCTCTGCAGTTTGATAGGTTTCGTACTCTGATTCTGTACGTAGATAGCCAGCGTAGCCCTACTGTTTAAACACTTCAGAACATCTATATACCGACAGTCCACTTGGCACCACTGACGGGACTGCAGAACCGCCCAAATTTCAACGGAATCAAAGGCTACATTTCTAATAGTCCACATACGCAAGACAAAGTGGCAGATTGTACTCTTCTGTCTTCTGTACAATTTGCTGAATTGTATGTATATGGTCTAAAGTGCCTTTTCGTAAACTAGCTTGTTCGGGATGCTGAAAGTCGTCGAGTCTGCGTGCGAGACGATTCTTAATGATTCTCGAAAACAGCACATAAACGCGGCTCACAAGGGATTTTTGTTTGAATTTCTTCAAGAGAACGTTTTCGCATGTCTTGAAAAACAAGCCCACGGCACTTTTGCCTCACGCCTCTGGAGTAGTGCCACCATGGGGATCGGAATTAAAGAGCTTCTGAAGGACTTCAAGTACTAGTTTTCCATCCACTTTCAGAATCTCCGCTGTCATTCCATCATCGCCCGGGGACTTGTTTTTTTTAAGGTGCTGGAGATCCATTCTATTCTCGCTCAGACTGATTTCCAGGATATCATCGGAATAGTTTCGGATAAGACTTGCTCCTGGATTGTTACTCACACTGCAACAATGATGTGTAAAGCTGCTTATGGAACCTTTCAATCTCACTCAAAATCTCAGGTGTCCCGGAAAAATTGCTGCTGCATTCGGTCTTCAGCTTTGACAGCTATCTTTTTTTGGCAGACAGATCTCCGGCAAAGAATTTGGAGCCCTAGTTCTGCTCGATCGTTTCTTTAATACAAATTGTATTGAAGCTGCGCAAGTCCTCCTTCATTCCCCATTTCGAGATTTGTCTATACAGTTTCCTGACTGCTGTCAAATGTGCTGAAGACTGCAGCTTCATCTCTCATCTAACAGGCATTAGATTAAGAGTTCAATCGAAGAGGTTTTGTGTTCTTCTGCAACGGGTCTTATAGAACTTAGCTCTGACTGCATGGAAAGTTTCCACAAGTGTTTCTTTCATATCGTCCACTTCATTGAAATCTTCTAGGTTCTTGTAACTCGATTTAAAAATTTTCGGGGCTTTGGATTAGAGCACGAGAGGTACAGAGCGTTGAATTTATTAGACGTGACCTCTCCAACTTAACGTGTAGGTTCAGTGTGCCCCTCATCATTAGGTGATCACTGCCAGTTTTTACCCTCGCGATCACTCAACAGTTTTTGTCTGGTTGTCATAATGAAGTTAATCTCCTTATTTTTCGAACCGTCGGGGCGCGACCAGATCCAATTTCTATAGAGCCGCTTTTGGAAGAAAGTGTTCATCATTAAAAGTCGCTCTTTCTCTATAAAAACGGCCAGCTGCCCCCTGGGTTCCGTATCCCTTTTCCGAATTTCCTTACTTTCAGTTTACAGTTCTGTCTTGTGCCTAGTTTTGCGTTGAAGTCTCCTATTAACACCCTATAGTGGGTTTTGGAGAAATGCTTGTCTCTAGAAATATCCTCATATATTTCCCCTACCTCCTCATCGGAATGTGCGAAGGTTGGTGCGTAAACCTGTATAACTTTCAGCGAATATCGTTTAGTGATTCTGAGTATTTGGTTAACGGGAGACTTGTAGACGATATATCCGATACCTCCTTGTATCAGATGGTCGCCTTCTATCTAGTCTATGATAAAACAAGGTACTATATTCGAGGATTACCGTGTCCTCCTCCCTCTATAATAGGATTATCTGAGGTCCAAATAGAGTCTATTCGGACCTCAGATAAACCTATTATATTCCAGCTCAACTTGTCTATCTCTCCTTTCAGCTCCAGGATCTTCTCGTCAGCACTCAGGGTGCGTGCGTTATATTTTGCCAGGTCGAATCGTCGTAGATGTCAACCGAACCTCCACAGGAGATTCTAAGCATCCCCTGCCCTGCCGTTACTATGGTCACCAACGTTGCCAGGAATAGCAGGGCCGTCGTGGTCTGGCGGCCGATTATTAATGTAGACGCTCATAGGGGGTATATTGCCATAGTTGTTACGCTGGCGAGTGAATTTGCTTCCGCAGATTTTCATTAATTTTTGCTGTTATTAGAAAGATGCTGCTGCCCAATTTCTGCTTTAGTTTTTCTCTGTCGCCTCTTACGACACCCACGGGAAGATATGGGGTAATGTGTATTCTTACCCGCGACTACACGGGGAACACACAACAAAAATCATGTTTCACGTTCATGTCACACATATGCCGGTAGTTGTTTGGAGCACTTAGCTCGATGTTGTTGACGAATATGTTTACCTGGTATAAATAGTCTGATTAGGTTTGTCCGACTTCGATGGTTAGGTCAATCGACGGATTCAAATTGGTGATGCAGCGTTCGGAAGATTACGACACATCTTCTCTTCAGGCATACCTCATAACCTCAAAACTAGATTTTACAACCACTGCATGTTGCCAGTGAGGACCTATGGATCTGAGACGTGGTCCTTCATTGCTTGACATATAAGGCAACTCAACGTCGCTCATCAAGCTATGGAAAGGGCTATGCTCTGCGTTTCTCTGCGTGATAGACTTAAAAACGCGTATTTCAGCTTAACCGAACATAATGCTTAATAGAATCAGATTAACCGACAAAGCCCAAAAGATAAGTAAGTTGAAGTGACAATAGGTCAGCCATACAGCTTGAAGAACCGCCAACCGATTGGGAAGAAGGGTTCTCAAGTGGCAGACTTGTACCGGCATGCGATGTGTCGTCCGATCGATGAGGGCGTCCCCCACTAGATGGAGTCACGACCTGGTAAAACATGCAGTTAATCAATGGATGCAGGTGGCCTAGGACCGTGCTTTGTAGCATTTCTTGGGAGAGGCCTTTATTCAGCAGTTGACTTGTGAATGGATTTTAATGATGATGAAGCTGTTCAGGCTTTGAAAGTTTCATTTTGATATAATATTTTGTCAATGAACAAGTAAGTAAGTAACATAATTTATTTTTTATCACTACAGATAATAAGGTAAACTGAAGTTACTATGCGTATCTAAGAAACTTAAAATACGTGTGTATATTTTAAATGATGATAAAGTGTAGGCGTCCTAATGATATGCATTGAGAAAACAATTCACATTGTCTGTTTTTGGGAACGCCTGCTTGCAGTTTTTGTACATGTGAAATTGAATACGCTCGTTTGTATACAAAAATGTATATTAATTATGGTAATCAATTCATATATTCATTTAAATGTTAAATTAGAACGTGTTATTTCGTTTCAATTAATGTCGAACCTCTTTGTCTATTTTAGGTGAAATTTTTACATTTTCATCATTATATCTAATTCTTCTGCTTTTCATAGTGACGACGAAATAAAATCTGTAACCTCATTTTGTCCAGTAGATATCGTAAGAGGCTACTAAAATAGAATAGAATAGAAAAATTTTCATTCTATATGGGTTAATAACAGATTACTAACACTGGTTCGGAAAATACCTCTGTCCTGGGAAGAACCAAAAATAAACTTTGTCGGACGTTTTTTAAAACAAATTTCATTTTACAATAATTTTTTATGTACAATTTTTAAATTAATTTTAATGGAACCAGCATGGTGGCGATCACCTCATTCCTAAGATTTATTTTTATTTATGTATTCTCGGAAATTATAATAAACCTTTTTATAAAAGCTTTTAGAAAAATTTTTACTTTGCAAATATCCGCGTTATAAAATAAAATGATGTGTCTTACCTAGTTTGAAGAGCACCTCCCGCCCTCCCTCAATTGCGTGCACTACCTCCGTCACCACTAATCCCAGCACCGCTACTCCCAACACCACTACACTAGGCAAGACACACCACTGACGATAATACGACACGTGTTTCGCCTCTACACGAGGCATCCTCAGGTGATATGGACTCTACGGCGACTAACCGCTAAGTCATTTATTAATTATTATTCATTATATTAATTATAAACCTTTTTGTCCAATATTTCATTAATAAAACATTTAAACTTGTTTCTTGACAAGTTTTGTACATTTTCTGGGATTTTGTTGTAAAAGCGTATACATTGCTCCATAAATAAATTGCTTATTTTGTGGAGGCTAGTTGCTGGTATTACAAGCTTATGTGCCATTTACTATATTCGTCCATTTTCGTATACACTTTGTAAGACTACCAACACAACAAACAAACACAAACTTTTTTTATAAGATGTTATTATTGGTAATAACTATTCTCTAACAAAGAACTTCCTGCAATAATACATTATCTCAATCATAGTACTATTACAATTACAGTACATATACAATTCCATTTAATGTTATGGCAACACTAGCTAAAACAAAATATCACAGAATATATTATAATGCTTATGCATGGCACAAAGGCCCAGAAGCCATGCCAGAAATATACATTTATAGAATGCAATAATATAATAGAGATACAATAATCTTAAAACTCTTAATTATGAAGTGTGTAAGCACAAGTGACAAAAGATATAACCTAAAAAGGTTAAAATCTAAATAATATCTTTATTTATCGCCTTCTCAGGACAAAATTCTTTGACAAAGTTTCTTAGGGACTGACGCTTAAGATTTTAATGTATTTTTGATATATAGAAGCTACCATTTCTTCTCAACTAACTTTATGTATGAAATTCCCCCATTATTCTTTATGTATGCAAACTGCCCCTACGATATAGGAGAAAATCCTAGTGTGGAGGTAACGTTTTTTTTAAATTAAATATAAAGTATAAATAATATAGAAGTGGTTACATTGATAAAATGGTTTTTATTCTACTTTTTCTTTTATATTTGTCAAGAAAATATTTCCTGCAAATTGTTGAGTTCATCTTTGGATTTGGACCAACCAGCCCAATTAACATTATGCATTTTTTTCTAATTATAGATTCTGAAGGGAATCTGTTTGACAAACGGCAAAATAAAATTACATTTTTAGAACGCAAACCGAGCATTTATTTTCATTCCTCTTCTTGTTGTGTGAGCAAATCTATCGATTCATTATAAAGATTCAAGATAAAAATCTACATAAATTTTAGCATAGTTGAGTCAATACTTAGCGTACATGTAAAATATTTTGTATAAAAATGTATTTTGTATAAAAATTAGCAACAACGTGACTTTTTCTTTGCAAATACATTAAAGAATTTATTGATCTTAGACTTTGATAATTATTGATTTGTTGATATTGATTTTATAAATGTATTTGAAATAAATGTTACTTGAAATGTATGTAACATAAGAATGCTAATTATAAGCAAATCATATGTACTTATTTTACTGTACCACCCACAAATATCATGTTTCAAGCAAATAAATAAATTATTATTATTAATATTATCAAACTTAACAAAAGAATTGATTATATTCTATATTTCAAACAGTATATAACATAAATTTTGACCAAATATCAATATTTTTCAATAATAAGACGCGTCAATCGTCGCGTAATCAACGACGTCTTGAGAATTTACATGTAAAGTATGCAATTATCAGGATTACTTCTTTCATTAACATTACAATTACTCACAGAATAAGTAAACACATTGGGAAACAATAATTAGTCAACTAAAATAATGGTATACTCGAAATATTCTAAAAATTCTTGTGTGGCAAATTGTAGCAACCTGTCATACAAAATCAATTACAAACTCATGATATTTGCTATCATTTTCTATCTTGACATATTGCCATAAGGAATTTTCTTCTCACTTACATACTATTTTCGTCTATTACTATCCCAAGTCAAGGTGTGAACGAACGTTGTGACACGGGATTTTTATATATTAATATAATATAATATTCCACCTTATGCTTCATTCAATTTGTCGTTGTGAATATATTTTAGTTTTCTTAAGCAAATAATCTACCTTTTTTCTATTTTTAGCTTACAGGTATTCAATCAGTCGATATATTTATCTCTATAATAATATAAATACAATTGTCTGACAGAAAGAAATTTACTCAAACAACATGGGTAGCAAATCATTTATGAATATGAAAATCTGCGATCTGTAACAGATTTACGTATCTCGCTGCGCAGGTACATGAAAAGGGTTTGAAATGGGAAAATAAAAAATGCCAACGGAAGCGCTTTTACTTTGTTAAGTATATCGTATAGCAGTACAGAAATTTCTTTTATTCGTCTTTTAAGGGTTCCACTGTCACACAAGAAATCCTTATAATTTCGTTCTTGACATCTCATCGAATGGTATATATCATATCTTATAGCAAGGATCGGATTCGATGTCAGATCCGAAACAAAAACATTTATAAGTAAATAAAAATCTTTATGTTTCAGACAAACAAGCACACAGTCTACCTGGTGGTAACTGGATTCTGTGGCCCATACACTTCTATTACATATATATATATATACGAAACCTCATTTCCGTTCTCTGGTTCCCTACACTCATCATACGAAAGACTGCAGTATTTAGCTGCTATTTTACGCTGGTATAAAAAGTAAGGCACGTGCCATCAAAAAAATAACTTGTAAAAAAACAAATCTCGCAACTCAGTTCTTCTACCGTAAAAATATGTGAGATCCATGTCATACCAAGTCGGTTAATTTATTCAGTCCCTACTTATGGGTCCTTCTGTCTTAAGTTATTACGTAATTAGCTAACCTAACAACATCTTATAGTGACCACATCAATACTAAAAATCTTTTATATTTTTAAATAAATAGATTGACTTGGCTATCGCATGAAAACACAATGTATCTCTCAAGTAATACATATTATATTAAATTAGATTGTTTAGTGCTATTTCCAAGTCAATTTATTTATTTAAAACATAAAAGATTTTTAATATTGATATAGTCACTATAAAATGTTGTTAGGTTAGCTAATTACGTAATAACTTAAGACAAAAGGACCCTTAAGTAGGGACTAAATAAATTAACCGAATTACTATTATATGGATCTCACAACTTTTTACAGTAGAAGAACTGAGTTGCAAGACTTGGTTTTTTTTACAAGTTAAGTTTTTGATGGCATCTCATTTATTTTTGTAGATAGTAATATGATGAGTATATCAAAGAATACCAGCGTAAAATAGCAGGTAAATGCTGCTGTGTTTCATATGGTGAGTGTGGAGAACCGGAGACCCTTTTTACTGGAAAAGAGGCATTCCATCTTAGTCCTCACGGGTGACAACGCATCTGCATTTTGATTCACAAACGAGGATAGATGCAGATGTCTATGGGCCACAGATACCACTTACCATCGGGTGGACTGTGTGCTCGATTGTCACCCTACCCTATAAAAAAAATGTAGGTACCTATCTACACCTATTAACCCATTATATTATTCATAAAAAATAGGTACACTGATTCATACAATGAAAATGTAACTTTGTAGTCCTATATATTTATATAGGATTACAAAGTTATTTATACAGTTAAAGTATCTCAAAAACTGGACCGAAATTGCAAAATATTTTAGTTTTTCCTTTATTTATATACTAAACACTAATTGTATTCCAAATATGAAGCTTCTATGTCTGCTAGAAATGCCTTAGAGTTTTGATGATGGGTCAGTCAGTGAATGACAAAATTAAGAAACTTTGACTAGTTATAATTATGAAACTACTAAATCAAATTTAATGAAATTTAAAATTAACCGAGATTTTACAGTGCCTACTTGGTTACTGAAAATTAAAGCTTCTAGTTTTAGCCACAACGAGGTTATAGGGTTTCGAAAATGGCCTTAGCTTCTTCGAGAAAAAGATGTTACGGCCGTGCCTCTTTTTTGCTCGACTTGGCGGGGGCACGGCAGTGCCCCCAGATATGGGTCCGTATTTCACGCATAATGCGTGATATAATAAAATAGTAATTAAACTTAGTTAAACAAAAGTTCAAGAAATTTTGATTTTAAAAGAAGCCACCGATAATAGTAACGTCATCTAGACCGTATTTCAGTCACGGCAGCCAGTCTCAACGGAATCTAGCCATCTGTGCAGGACAGATTTATAGTGCCTGAGTGTATGCGTGCAAAAAAGTGCACTGTTTATTTCCTTACTCCCGTAGTTCGATGTGATGGTAATAATCTGAGACGACCCAAGAGAGATCAAGCGCAGTGCCACACCGCCAACTTCCTTACTCCAGGCCGTCACAAAGAATTTCTAGACATAAAAATCCCATAATTGATATTGGCTCCACTGTTACGCATATCGTGTTAAGCGTTCACCGACGAGGCAATGATGGTATAACTATTTAATTAACGAAACAAAATAACTTAAAATGGCTATCACTTCATACTTCTGACTAATACTTTACCTAACAGAGTAGCATGTATGTTTACGAAAATCTTTGTTATAATCTTTACATTGGAACCCTACTGTATGCATGTTAGGCACTTGGCCAATTTTTTTTAACCAATGTTCGTTAAGGTAATCGCTGGGTATCTGATCGTGACGCTATTTCCCATATTGTGTTAACAGAATGCATTATTATGTTCATTTAATCCATGTTGAACAATTTATTCAATAAAAGTTGGACTAAATTTCAATAGGCCTTTACTGCCTATTAAAAGTTTACTGTTAAACATAGAATTCACCCATGGATTGCCTCATAGAAGGGATATTTGAAATAATAGCCGCGCTTGGCAAGTGGCAAGCAGTTTTTTATTTATATTTTACTGTTTTCAGAAAGATACTACTGCCAGTCTCTTCGTTTATTTTCTGTTGTCGTCTTTTATGATACCTATGTTATTATATACATACATATAATCACGCCTCTTTCCGTAGGGGTAGGCAGAGACCACTTCTTTCCACTTGCTACGATCCTAACATACTTGTTTCACTTCGTTCACTTTCATTATATCCTTCATACATGCTCTTGGGTTTAGGGTACTCTTGCTCTGGCCTTATTTCAAGACGTTCCTGATTTGATCTAGAAACGTTCACCTAGGTCTACCCCTTCCAACACTTTCATTCACACTCACCTTATACACATTTTTCGTCAATCGTACTTCATTCATTCTCTCGACATGGCCAAACCATCTCAGCATACCTTTCTCAATTTTTGTCACTACATTTTCTTTCATATAAAAACATTTCCTTATCTCACTATTTCTTATCCTGTCACTCATTTAACTCCTAACATACTTCTTAACGCTTTCATCTAACCTACATTTATTCTGGTTTCATGTTTCTTCTGCCATACCCAACTTTCACTTCCGTACATGAGTGTCGGAACCAACACCCCCTCATACACAGCCAAACGAGCTTTGTTAGACACCTTCCGACTGCTCATAAAGGAGTGGAAAGCTCCATTCACCATGTTTCCTGCATTCACTATTCTTTCGATTTCACATTTTCCAAAGAAAGTGAAAGTAGTATTATATGTGGTAGTAAATTCTCTTACGCTATTACATGCCATCTAGTGCACAGGCTCCATGCTGCACGCCTGTTGCCCCGACTTTGTTTATTCCGTGACGAGTTTGAGACTTTATGTATAGCCCGTATGTTCTCTCTTCCTCTATTCCAATTTCCGACCTCGTGAGTGGACTCTTCACGTCTTATATTTTCCGTCTTCGAAATTATCGCTACACGACAGACTGATGTCCAATGCATTTAAATGTTAAATTATCCACTCTTAAAAATCTTTATCGAATGCACTATACTAGAATTATTTTCTCCGTGCAGTTTGGGTCATAAATCTATGAGTATTTCGTTCTCTCTCCTACTCACGGGCCTAAGGGGCAAGCATAGTGATGCGCATTATTGTTGTCGATAAGCGTTATCGATAGTGTATTTAGTTTTGTCATTATGTGTGTTAGTGATAAAAATGAAAAAAAATATAAATAAAACAACGTATTTATTAAAATAAGAATAATAATGATTTAAAATAATTTTTTATTTAGGTATATATGTATTAAAAAAACTATAAGCACAAATGTTTGGAATGTAGCAAGTTATACTAAAAATAAATATAAATATAGGGATAATAACTTATATCTAAAATTAAATCTAAAACTTTTAAGATTAAAATTACCGTGCCGTGTAACTGCCTTCGATGATTCATTTGTTGTTATCGATAATAGCGTTGCGCCCGCGCAACATGCTTACAGCCCTAGCCGGGCGGAGGCCGAGCTATGATTTATGACCCCAACTGCAGGCACATAATAATTTTACTATAGTCAAACCACAGGTTAGTCTATCCTTTATTAGATTATCAAATAATTCAACAAATTTTCATTTCTGAGACAATTTACGCAACTTAAATACACATTGATCGAGTGTTTTATTTTGTTTTGTTTTCTTCTCGGGTGAAAAACTTATGCCGCTCAACGGTAAAGTTTCTTCTAGTTTTAAAATGTTGGTATAGTATTGTTAAGACACCCTCAACTGTTGCGCATTTTTCCGAAAACTGGTCTAATATATCTCGACACTGTTCTCTAAGCACATGTAGTAATATACGAGTATTTAGTTTATTAGATACATCTTTCTTATCAATCTCGTAGGCTTTGCAATAAGTGACATAACTATTGCGTTTCTATCAAAACAAAATGGAGGTAGAGGCGTTAAAACATTTTGCATTTTAATACGTGCACTAGTACTTGTTACTATTATACCGATAACAAAATAATTTATACTATTAACTTATTTGTTTATCTAATTAACAAAGAATATTAACTCCGTTTTAAAATTTAAATTACCGACTACTTTTTTTTCGTGGGTAAATACTCATGGATACCGGACTCCTACCAGCTAAAACCCCACGGTGATCACCATCAGCGTATAGGAGGGGTCCCGGGATCTCCGTTTGGAACGCAACTGGGGCCCCTTCCTCGCTTTGCTTTATTAAAGCTCGTCCCGGGGGCAGAATTCTGACCCTCGGAGTGCTATCTCGAAGTCTCGGGACTCCTTCTGAGACATCGCCCACCTCAGTGATTACGTCTAAGCCTCCAGAGGACCCGTTCCTCGTAGGGGAACACCTTTTTTAAGAGGAGGGCCGTGCCGAATGCCTTGGCGACGTCGTCTCCGAGCGAGATTTGCTCTCTCCTGATCCTGCTCAGCAGCCTCCTTCTGAATCATATCAGATTCACATAAGATGGCTATGGCCCTCCACGCCGAATTCCCGCTCAGTATTGCCGACACAACTGCTGCCAGAGAGAGGTTTCTTCCGATATGTGTCACCAGGATCGTCCGCTCCCGTTCCCACGCCGGACATACCGCCACTGCAGTGGAAGCAGATTTCCGTCGCCACGCGTCCGATCTTACACAGGTAATCACCGAATAACCCATGCCCGATAATTATCTGTGTAAGTCTGTAGGTGAGTCTTCTTACTCGTCGCTGTATCCAAGCTTCGAAGACTGGCAGGATTGCATCAATGACGAGTTTGCTTTCATAGCGTTTCTCAAATCGACAAATGTCGCCAAAGCATTTTGTCGTTCCTGCTTTTTAATTGATTTGAATGCCTCTTCTGGCTCATTGCCACCGCTCAGGTGGAGGGCACGGATCCGGTCGTATACCCTTGCGTTCATGTTAGCCAGTATGTCCAGAGGTGGAAAGCGAGCCAGGATTTTCGCCAGCTCAAAGGATATAGTGCGGTTCTCAATCCATATGACCATCATCCGCTGGACACTGTACATTTTAGTTCTACAGCGTAACCAGTGATAAAGTAAAACTTTAAAGTAAAAATTTCCATAAGAATTACTTGCAATAATTGTTGAATAAATTAACATTCTATTCTATTCCATAGTTCAGGTTCCAAAGTAGCGGCCCCAGTACCGAGCTCTGTGAAACCCGAAGTTTGATTTCCCTCCGGATCTTCCTGCCATCTTTCCCCATGTACAGGATGTACCTGTCACATAAGTAATCCCCGATAAAACCCTGCAGGTAAGGGGGCACCTAATGATGTGCCAGTGTCCGTGCGACAATCAAACACGGTGTCCTTGCAAGTACTGACTTCATTTCAATTTACAACTACCATCACATAAAATATCAAAATTTATATAAAAGTCATATCAAAATTTACACGTTTCCTCTGGTATCTGCACTCCCCAAGTTGAGGGTGCCCAAGAAGTAATTGCACTCTAAGTTTAGCAAAGATATTAGTCTATTTCATCAATAAATATAAGCAATTAAAAAATAAAACTTATTACGATCATTGTAAGGCCCTTAATTTAGCAGGCAGGGTATATTTTAAAAAAAATATATATTTCTGAGAAACATAAATATTAAACTACGCCATTTTTAAGGCTGTCTTGTGACTGAACTATGTCTGAAATCGAGAAATTTTGCGTAGATTCTGTTCCTTTAATCAGAATTTAGCAATTTAAGGCCACGCTACAGTTAAATAAGCAGCGAATAAGTTGGCTCCAACTGCGAAGAACCACTCTCTCCCTGAACTTCACTGACCTATATAGGTGCATTGTCATAAGGTTTTCCGATTCTCTACACTTAATATAGAATATACAGCGGCAAACGCTGCTATTTTCCAATGATACTCATTGGGGAAGTTGAGTTGAAGTCCCGGTCGATAAGATTTACTCGCGCTGCAGTCATAATAAGATGCAACTTGGATATACCGCGAGTAAAAAAAACCTATTTTTGATGAATTTTGAAGAACTTTCTTTACAAGTATTATTTTACTGAAGAGAAAAGAGATAAAATATCATATACTTACACACAAGCTCAAAGTAGCCAATCAGCCTTTCGGTTTTGTGGAAGTGCGAAGGAGTTGTATAATTTTATTCCACACTCTCACTTTACTCCAGTTTTAGACGCTCGGCCAGTCTCTACTCCTTTTCTGTCGACTTACCACGCATCTGAACTAATCGAAATTTAAAAATTTCGGTACATAATTATTTACTACTTGTGACTGATGTATGTTACGGGGACATCATGATTAATTATTGTCGTATGTGGTTATGGTTTATTAAATACAATGACAAACTATATCAAACAAGTTGCATAAAATTAGAAGTGTATAAATAATTAGTTAGTTTATTACTATTTATTGACAAGACGGAGCTGCGAACATATCAATTGACCCAAAAACCAAGCCTAAAAACAATTCTCAACTAAATTTAAAGACACGCACTTACACGTGGGTACGGGCACATACCATCCATACCATTACCATAACCGTTATCGATTACAGCCTACGAAATTCCACTGCTGAACATAGGCCACACCACGCTTTACAAGCGGGTTAGGAATCGCAATTTTTTATTCTTATTTTGAGTTAATATCAGGTAGATACTGCTGCCCATCACATGTGTCAATTTCCCTCTGTCGCCTCTTACGACTCCCACGGGACAATATGTAGATATTCTTTCACCGCTACCACAGGGTAATGTTCGTTATAGCCTCTCAAAAGTCCGCTGATGCACATAGGCCTTCCCAAAATTTTAATCATAGGTTGATACATGCCTTACATTTTATTTTGGTTGTTATTAGGTAGACGCTGCTGCCCATCTCCAGGTTTGTTTCCTTCTGTCACCTGTTACGTCACCCATGAGATGATATGGAGTAGTAAATATTATAACAACAACACTACACGTTCATCTAGTTTACACCAGATGCATCAAAAGTAAATTACAACCAACAACATATTTTTAGGTTTTAGGACTGATGAACAAAGAAGATAGATGTGTATCTTTCAAGAAGTTGAGTATTTTTTCTGTATCATATCTTTCTTTGTTGGTTTGAGGGTGACAATATTTTTAATAATTGGTGTAACTTATCGTATAAATGTATTGCTAGTGTTTATTACATCCGTCGGCTTCGTTAGTCTAGTGGTCGTAAACGCGACTGCTGATCATGACCTCAAAGTCGAGCCACAAAACTCAGTAATAGTGTTTTTCTGTCCAGAAATTCTCAGGTTCACAACCGTGCTTCAGAAAGCACAGGAAGCAATTGGTCCTGAGCCTGATCTCTCTCTCTGGTAGTGTCGATTTAACGTCCTTACGGACTATGAGAATGAGGAAATAGAGAGTGCCCCTGTCCTTCTGCATACACTTGGACTATTAACTATGAATACTGCAACTTTAAACACTAATACTGTCATGTGTAGATGGCTAGTCTACAATTAGGCTGGCCGCTGTGAGTACATTAGGCATTATTAATAATACTATATTACACCCTTTTTGGGGTATAACTCACTTGACCTCTTTCATTATGTAGCATAATTATTACACTACATAATTAAGGAGACTATTTTCGTAAGTGGAATTCTTTACTCACCCAAAGTGTCGGCAGAATACTAAATGTACATACTAATGAACACGCTTTTGTCTACGGTTTACGTGCATGATGCTGTCATTTACACAGTAATTTAATTAAGCCAGGAATGTTTTTGTTTAAGTTTTAATTACTGGTATGAAATAATATAAAATAATGTATGCGATATTGTTTAGATAAAAAATATAATTTAATATTACTTCATGTTAAATATGAAAATTAGTTTACTAAGATTCGCGCAAGAAAATTTTATTCCCTTCTTAAGACACGCGAGGCCCGAAATGAAATGTAATGTGGGAAGTGGTTTAACAGAGAGGCGTGTATTCCTTAATGAATTTAGTTCATAAATACATAGCAGCAACAATTTTTACAATTAAGCAATTTTTTCATGGTAAATTCATCGTTATTAACTAACTGAGACTATTACTGCTTGCTGCTTCATTAAATGACAACCACACCTAATTATTTTGCACCTAGTTATTTAATAAACTAGATTCACTTATTTATTATATCATTGCAGCCCATTAAATATCTACGCCTGAATATAGAGCTGGCTGGTTAATTTTTCCGGTTTGTTATCACTCAGAGATTTTCAAGGAAAACCCCTTCTCATTTTTAAAAGGCTTGCAACGCACATGCGATTATTCTGATGTTGTACTTGTTTGTGGGCGGCAGAAGTCACCTTCCATCAAGCCAGCTGCATGTTCATTTGCCCCATATTCCTAACCTTACCCTAAACCTTAACCTTAATTATGAGGGTCATGCCAAAAATAAACTAATACTCAACAATTATGCCACTCTTCCTCAGATAAATTCCGAAATTATAAAAAGCCAGTGCGACTTTTTACTTTCAAACCTCTTGCTTTTTAATATTTCTTTAATTTTAAAAAATAATTAAAATTGTGAAGATGCTGTGTTATGTTCCTAACAAAGAGAATATGGCGGATGAGCTAAAATTGGCCAATTTTTCGAATTATAAGAGTCTGGTATTGTGGTAACGTATGTGGCGTTGGCTGTCGCGATGTCAGAGGGGTTGCTGGATTCCTGTCTTTTGTTGCTTGTCAACACAAGCTGTTTTTATTTTGGGGTAAACACTGTAATATAGTGTAGTATTGGATATAGTCTATTGTCTTTTATTAAAACGGGTCAACCATTTGTTTCTGTGTGCTTCATCCACGACGATATTTCGTTAGCTCATTTTGTGAAAAAACAGACTAACCATGAGTAAGCAAATGTTCAAATTATTCCTTAGGTTTTTAATTTCTTAAATTGTCATAATAAATCACAACGCGAAAATCACGTCGACTGAGATCGATTATTACGAGCGAAGGCCCGTAGGTTTTTTTTTAAATATTTATCTTTATTTTGTCCATGGCAGTAGATAATTAAGGCTATTTTATAATAAATTAACCTTCATTATGAAAGAACTCATAATATTGAAAAACATTGAGGCAATTGTGTAGAGATTAATATTGATTAAAATATATATATATATATTTAGAAAAAACATTGAAAAAGTAATATCATTAAACTGAAAAAAAACATATGAATATTATCTGACATGACTGTATAGGCTCTATGGTCAATGGTCTTTGCCTTTTTTTATAGGATAAGGGTGAAAAACGAGCACACAGTCCACCTGATGGTAAGTGGTTGCTGCAGCCCATAGACATCTACATCTATCCTCTATCAAAATGCAGATGCGTTTTCACCCGTGAGGACTAGGATGGAACGCCTCATTTCTCTCACGCTGGTTTTCTGTGAGGTCGTGGTACCACCCCGGTTCGACCCGGCCCATCCATGCGACAGCAAAAGCTGCCGCCTGGCTCTACCACTGTTCCGAAGGAGACTTAACTTGGTAACTTCGACTTTCTACTTGCCATTATCATGCACATTTGTGAGTTTTGGCGGGAACTTGATCGGCGGCAGTCTGCTGCTCCTGTATATAGTTTAAATAATAGTTTGAAGTGGCTTTTGATATGTAAAAGTGGTGCGATTTTATGTATTAACTATCTACGCATGTGAACTATTAGTGGAAACGGTGAAACAAGTGCTCTGATGGTGATGGATTCTCAGATAAGTTGTTTGTTTGCATAGGCGCCTTTAGATACCATCGCCAACTGTCAGCTGCCTGTAGGCTCAAGTTGCCGTCAAAGTCTCCCAAGGGCTGCACAATGTGACACATCAACATATTGTGAAGCAGTGAACTATGAAGGATAATTATACATAAAGACAAGGCTGTATGGCACAGTTCCTTGCCTGCTCTCTCGAGCGAATAATAAAAACAACAACAACATGCGCATTTAGCCTTGTGGCTGTGTTTGTGGATAGATTTCGTATTTTTAGTTTATTGGATTTATTTAACTTGACCCTTAGCTTTTCTCTCGGATTACAGACCAGTAGGTTTTTGCGCCCACATAATGACAATAATGTGGTACTTGGGTAATGAGAGAAATAGAACAGAAAACTCCGGCTGCATTTCTAGATAATATAATTATTAATTATTGCAGAAAATAATAAAAGTGATTTTACTAAATAACCTACAAATCATAAAACAAAAAATAAAAACCAAATCCCAGGTCTTGCAAAAATATGATTTTTTGACGTAAGTAGCAAATGTTCAAGTCTCCGCCATAAAACATATTTGAACTTTGTTCACATCGGGCCTAAGCTTGTATGGAGTGAAGTTCATCTCCTTTATGTCCACAAATAAAAGACATATAGCTGATAGCTGATATCCCAATTATTTGTGTTCCTTTCACTCATTCATTATATTCTAACAAAAGTCCATTGCTAAGCATAAGCCTTCTCCATATGTTGCCTCATAATTGGGATATTTTCCATAATGGCCACGCTTGGCAGATGGATTGGCATATCATATATGTGTAACTGTTTTATAATAACCAATTTTTTTTGTTTAGATGATGTTTTACTTTCCAAATTATTCAATTAAGATTTCATCCTAAAAAGTCATATTTTTATCAAACGTTGAACAAAGTTTTTCCTTCAAGTACAAATAACAGATAGGTACAGAACTGTTTCAAAGGTGGAAGACGTTTGGAATTGTTATTGTCAGGCTAATCCTCACTACAACAGGGGGGATCTATATTTAGTAGTGGACTTTTAAGAATCGATGAAGACGAAAATAAAGAAGGTATGCCGAAAGAGTAAACTCTACCATTATGTCTAAATCCTAAAACAAGTTACTATTCCTTGAATAAAAACTACTCTTGCGGATTCTATCGCGTTTCTATACTTTATTTTTTTATTAATACCCGACGTTTCAGGTACCTTACAGCACCCATGGTCACGGAAGACTGAGGAAACATCCTAATTTCAATAGAGAAGGAGGCTGGGTATTTTCAACTACTTGGGATCCTGTAATAATAATAAGTATACCATTGCAAGACTTCAAGACACAGTAAGTTCATTCTGCGTAGATCGGACAAAATTAATAATTAAAAAAGCTGAAGGTGCTCCGGGTTAACTCTGACATCGGGACGTCAATCACCTCAGTCCCCCGTGACCATGGGTGCTGTAAAGTACCTACTCGAAACGTCTGAAATCATTAAAATATATAGTAATTAAACGCGAAAGTATCCATAAAAGTAGTTTTTATTCAATGTGTAGCGTTCGCATAAAAAATAAGGGATCATAAGTTTCTATTGACTGTACACGAGATATTTAGTAAAAGTACGAGTAGGTATACATCATAATATAGAGTGAGAACCACAATTAATTCTAACTCGATTTAATAGAGTTTGATTTTTTTGCACAAACATTGCTTTCGACTGTGAGGCAACTCCTGACTCGCTCAATCAGGTGGACCGATTTTTATAAAGCCTCAGCCATCAGAATACAATTATTGTCGGTTAGTATCTATTGTAGTGATCAATACTATCAACACTACAATATAAGCAATTTAAACTTAATAAAAGTAATATATTTCTGAAGTGTTATCAACGTTTTATATTTTGTTAGTATTCTAAATCGGTCCCTAAAATTGGTTGAAGTTATAACAAATCATATTAGAAAATAAGATGTTGGTCCAAATGTCCTTGCAAAATATGAATTTAGATTCAATAAGGTAACAAAATGGATTTTAAACAAATGTTTACGCATCAATTTTTTAAAAAAAAATCATTATGGTTGTGAGTGGATAATCCTGATTTTAATAAAAATATTTTTAATACTTTCATCATTTGAAAACAAATAGAAATAGAAGGGACACGTGGGAATTAAAAAACATGCATAAACACAAAGTAATACCATAATGCATTATTTCTAAGTATTTTATTTAATTTTATTTATTTTCATCAATTTATCACATGTTTATATAATGTGATGTGATGCATGTATGATAAATTATCATCATATACAATATATCATCAATGAAAGAATTTTTGCATTTCATTAATAATGCAAATTTTCAGTCATTTTTATAATGAACGATGAGTCGTTCACTACGACTGATAAGTAAATGTAAGTGGGTAAATTATGATTAGAAGCTGATTGACGGGACTAATATTGTTATTATGTGAAAGTGCTGAAAGTAGTTTTTTTTTAATTAAAATATTTTCAAGGCTCATCTGTACTCTCGCGAAGGATCCAAAAAAATTAAAGTATACCACTAGTGTATTAGTATTGTTGATTTCGACATACGACGAAAAGTTTCAATGAATGAAAAAAAAAAACTACACAGTGACGAAATTGAAAATGTCACTCAACAGAACGATGTGGCCTGAGAATCTGGCTTTGATATTGTACAAGAAATGACCTGGCCTCTTGTTCTGGTCCTGGTTATGTTTTATTCTGCTAATGTCATTAAGAAATTACTACTTCATGGTCCTACGTATCCAGCAAGCAACTCAAGGACTCAAGATTTGGAAACGCGAAACCATTTTTCACGTTCTGATTACAACCACGTTTGATAAGGCTGATATATTTTACTATCAGCAAATGGAGAATAGAGCGTCGCTTAAACTAAAATGAACTTCCCGGTCAATTGATGATGAAACAGAAACACCAACTCACATCAAACCAATCAATCAGAAATAGGTAAGACAATTACTTGATTCCATTAATACGAAGACGTAAGACGAAGACGCCTTAACAAACACCCATGTACAAAATTAATTAATTAACTTAAGCCACCACCGCACGTCAATTATTTGATATAAATTCGTAAAATATATTTAAATAGGTCAGTGTTCGAATTATTCACTTGTACATTATACATACATAAATTTCAAAATTTACATATAAAATATTCAAGTGTACAAAGTTGAACGACAAACTCCAGGAATGAGATAATAAAACTCATTATACAGCAATCTCTCGAATGCCAGAAAGCACTTATATCTTAAGACAAAATCAACATTTTTGCCGCAATAACTTAAAAATTCTTATAAGTGTACAACATAATATAATTTAGTTATTTATAAATTTATATAGATAAATGGTATTACAAACGCATAACAACTAATCAGGGAAAATAAAAATCAGGTTTTTATTTTTATGGTAACTGAGTATAATTTAAAGGAAAATGCTCTTGTACAAAAGTATTTCGTAAATTCGATAAAATAAAAATTTCTATTACGACTAATCACTGAGGTAAAATAAACTTTTGGAGGAAAAAATATTTTAAGACTGTCTCTTACTAAATACTCTTTTGTTGTGTGTTACCTGCATACGAAGTTACCTGCACATGTTACTTTATAAAATACCTAGATGACATGTTTTTCAGTTGCTAAATTCATTTGAGTTGTGTCGATAGGAAAAGGCGACCAAACTTTTGATCAGTGCCGACAAGTCTGTAGGTCTGGCTCTACGGTTCATACCTTTTTGCGCCGTTATTGTACGAGTATTAAATAATTGTCATGCAGGTCACTTTTTAGTAACAATAGGTTACTAAAAGGACGACAAAGAGCATACTGAATGCCTTTTGGCATTCTCTCCCAGCCCACCCGGGACGTGGTATAGGTGCCCACAATAAAATAACGTTATTTTAAGTGAGAAAAAATTAGAATATATATATATATATATATATATATATATATATATATATATATATATATATATATCGCATGTTTTATTTACAGATAGACACAACATAAATTTACAACATAGGTCACCAAATGGTTACATTGACCACTCTAACTAACGTGTGATGTAAAGTATTCAGGTGCTAATCTTTGAAAAGCAGTCTAATTTTGTGTTTTTCTAAAGACTTCGGGCAAGTTGTTTCAGAGATGTGCACCCTGAATTGTAGAGAATTTCCTACGAAAGTTGTGAAATGTACTGGGATACTTAATTTATAATTAGACCAGGAACGAAGACTTCTACCATGCATTGAGAAAAGGTATTGAAATTTGTGCTTGAGATAAGGAGTGGATGAATCATTTAAGATAGAGAAGAGAACAATCAAACTTCTAGAGTCACGTATTTGTTATATAGTGAGCCATTTAAGGCAAGAGCCTTAGTGAGGTATAGCATCATATTTACGAAGACTGAAAATATATCTGATGCAATTGTTGAGATAGCGCTCTAACTTGTTAAGAAGATTTTGGTTTCAATCTGGGTAGCATTTGTCTGCATAATTAATAATCGATAGTTTAAGTAGCTGTACTAGCATAAGTTTAGTTTCACAGGTAAGAGATTTTCTTAACCGATAGAAAGAAAGCAAAGCTACAGAGTCTTTTATACATGTATCAGAAACATTGACCACCGAGCTTAGAGTACTAACAATATGGAGACCAAGATTTTTAATAGAGCAAGAAAACGATATCAAGTAAGTATTATAATTCATGGAAGGTAGGCTTTGGTATCAATTCTTGCAAGCATCCTTGAGCTACATATAACAATCGCTTGGCAATTAATAGAATTGAGAAAAACTTCGTAGCGTATCGACCAATCATCGACGATCTTGAGATAGTACTAATTGAGGTAAGGGACAAATCATATTTAACATGATTTTCATAGTAATAATATGTTTTGATCAATTTACTAGCATTGTCTTCTTAGTTACAGATATACTAAGTTACATTGTAGGTAAATTCAAAGATATAGTTAGTAAGTTCAGAGACATTTGCACACTAGCTTACACAGCTGCTATTTTACGCTGGTATTCTGTGAGAGCATGGTCTTATCTAGGTTGAGCCATTCCATTCGTGTTGTAATCATAATAACGCTGCAGCGTGGCTCTAATACGTATTTATTATCATCTTACGATATCGGTCACCATGGACAGTGAGTGCAACTCCTTGCGCATCTTCAAAGAAATAAGGACCGATGATACCACCGTACCAAAATCCAAACAAACTAGGGATTTTTTCGGAATTTTATACTTCTGTACCTGATCCTATGCTCCGGCAAATTATGAATCTTCCTTAGATTTTCGTCGCTCCAAATCCGGCAATATTATTACTTAAAAAGCCACTCAACTAGAAATAAGCATCATCCCTGAGGATATTTTTTCTAAAAGCAGCGACAGTCGCCAAATGCCCTAAAGCTCAATAAACGAATACAAGACTTTTTCTGTGGTGGATAGATTTTATCTCTTGAGTTAACTAAACAGTGTATTGATCAAACCCGCCAAGCTGATGTCGCAGCTTATGCAGCACCCAGCGCTTGCATATGACGCGAAATGGACTTTCTGGGGTTGCCTCGCACACTGATCTGATCTGATCTCAAGGACGGCCATGAATGCCATGAATTGGCCGCAATGCACGGAACATTAGGCGTACAAAGCATTGAATTTGATAACAAATTTTAACAATTTCAACGCATTGCTGAAGCGTGTAACTTTATATGGTGAACTTTCAAAACTAAATAAGTATTCTTGTCAAATTTTAAAGCAATTGCTTAACTGTCAAAGTTCGAGCGTTCCTATTAAAAACCCCTTTAATAATAATATAAATTATTATCATCATCATCATCATCACTATTATATCCCTTCACAAATCCACTGCTAAACATAGGCCTCCCCCAAACAATGAAACAAAGCACAGTCCTGAGCCACCTGCATCCATCGACTTCCTGCATGTCTCACCAGGTCTTCACTCGATCGAGTGAGTAACTAGTGGAGGTTCACCCTACACTTCGCCTACCGGTACGAGACTGCCATTCAAGAACCTTTCTTCCCCATCGCTTATCGCTTCTTCGAGCTATATGGCCAGCCCATTGCCACTTCAGCATACTAATTCTTTAGGCTATGTCATGTCGTTTTTAAGTCTATCATGCAGAAAAACGCCGAGAATCGCCAATTTCATAACTTGCTGAACGACTTTGAGCTTTCTCATACGGCGAGGAGTGAAGGATCACATCTCAGATCCGTAGGTCATCACTGACAACAGGCACTGGTTGAACAATTTAGTTTTGAGATTCTGAGGTATGTCTTACGAGAAGATATGTCGTAATCTCCGAACGCTGCCCAGCCGAGTTGAATCCGTCGATCGACCTCTCAGTCAAAGTTGGACTAACCTAGTCGTACTATTTGTCGCAGGTAAACATATTCGTCAAAAACCGTGAGCTTAGTGCTACCAACAACTACCGGCTTAAGTGTGACATGGATGGTAAACATGATTTTAGTTTTGTCCATGTTCATCTTAGGACTTATCCGTTGAGAGACACCATTGAGGTCATTGAGCATAGTGCTACGGTCCTCCAGCGGTTCTGCCATAAGTACTATATCGTTGGCAAATTGAAGGTGAGTGATGTACTTGCCATTGATGTTAATACCGTATCCTTTCCAGTCCAGAAGATTGGAAACGTCTTCCAATGCAGCGGTGAAGAGTTTCGGGGATGTAACGTCACCCTGTCTTACAACTTACTGCAGATGGATAGGTTTCGTACTCTAGTTCTGTACTCGGGTGGCCATCGTTGCCCTACTCTACAAACATTGCAGCACTTAGATTTTCCGACAGTCCACTTGGCACCTCTGGAAGGACGGCAGCACCGCCAAAATTTCGACGTAATTAGAGGCTTTATCATAGTCCACATACGCAAGGCAAAAAGGCAGATTATACTTTTCTGTCTTCTGTATAATTTGCCTAAGGTTGTGTACGTGGCCTTTGGTACTAAAGCCTTTTCGGAAATCGACTTGTTCGGGAGGCTTGAAATCGTGGATTCTGCGTGCGAGACGATTTGTAATGACTCTCGAAAACATCACGTAAACGCAGCTCAGAAGAGAAAACGGTCTGTAGTTATTTAAGAGAGCTTTGTCGCCTTTCTTGAAGAACAAGACCACTGTACATCTGCTACACACCTCCGGTGTATTGCCACCATGGAAGACTGCATTAAAGAGCTTCTGAAGGGCTTTTAGTACCGGTTTGCCACCCGCTTTCAGAAGCTCCGCTGTTATTCCATCCTCGCCTTGTAGCTTGCCGTTTTTAAGGTGCTGGAGAGCCATTCTAATCTCGCTCAGACTGACTTCCGGGATATCATCGGCATAGTGTCGGATAAGGCTTGCTCTTGGATCGTTACTCATACTTGCGTGTGGCTCCAACGATGACGTGTACAGTTGCCCATAGAACCTCTTAATTTCACTCAAAATCTCAGGTGTCTCGGAAACGATGCTGCCACATTCGGTCTTCAACTTCGACAGTTGGCACTTCCTGGCAGACAGATCTCTGGCAAAGATTTTGCAGTCCTGGTTCCGCTCGGTCGCTTTTTCTATACGAGCAGTATTAAAGTTGCGTAAGTCCCGCCGCATGCGTGTGGAGATTTATCTGTTCAGTTGCCAGTATGCTATCAAACCTACTGAAGACTGCAACTTCATTTCCCATCTAAAAGCCATGAGATTAAGAGTGTGATCGGAGAGCATTTGTGTTTTTCTGCGGCGGGTCTTGCAAAACTTAGCTCCGACCGCTTGGACTGATTCCACGAGCTTTTTATTTATATCGTCCACTACATTGCAAAATTCTAGGCACTGAAAACAGTTTCTTAGCTTGAGATGAAAAGTTTCGGGACATAGGATATGAGCACGAGGGGACGGAGCGTTGAATTCATTTGACGTGACCTTTCCAACTTAACGTTTAGGTTCAGTGTGCCTCTAAACATTCGGTGATCGCTGCCGGTTTTCAACCTCGCGATCACTGAGACATCACTGAACAGTTGTCGTCTGGTCGTCATAATGAAGTCAATTTCATTTTTTGTCAAACTGTCGGGGTTGGACCAGGTTCACTTCCTGTGGGGCCGTTTCTGGTAGAAAGACTTCATAATAAAAGAGTTCCCCTATGTCCATGAATTCTGCCAGCTGCTTGCCCCTTGGGTTTCGTTGTCTTATTCCGAATTTCCCTACTTTCAGCTCATCGGTCTCTCTTGTACCTAGTTTTGCGTTGAAGTCTCCTATTAACACCGTATAGTGGGTTTTGGCATAATGCATGGCTCTAGAGATATCATTGTACATTTCCTCCACCTTCTCATCGGGATGTTCCGAGGTTGCTGCGTAAACCTGTATGATTTCAGCGAATACCGTTTAGTGATTCTGAGTATAAGATACGCAACCCTCAACGACACACTCCCAATCTTTCAACGTTGTTAACGAGATACTTGTGGATGATATGGTGATGGAATAAGTTGCCGGATTCGAATATTACAGTTTTCTCCCCCTCTCTTTGGCCTTCGGATAATCCTATAATATTCCAGAGCAATTTGGGTATCTCTTCTTATAACTCTAGAATCTTCTTGTCAGTCCTCAGGGTGCTTGCGTTATAAATTGCCAGGTCGAGTCGTCGTAGGTGGCAACCAATTTTTCACCGGAGATTAGAATAGAATAGTCAAAAATATTTTTTATTCAATATACCTTACATGAGTAATTCTGATTAAAAGTCATTTTTTAATTTACCACTATAAAAAAGCCGCTGTTCTGGGAAGAACCAGCAAGAAACCCAGCGGGACTTTTTTTAATAAAATTTACAATACATAATGATTACATTTATTTTGGAAACAGCTTGGAAGCGACCACCTCATTCCCTGGGGTTATTATCAACCATGTATTCATTTATACTATAATAACCCTTTTTATACAGTTTCAGCTTAACAAAACATTTAAACATGGTAATAGAGAGAGCCTGTTCACCTTTCGTGACCTTGTTGTAATAGCGTATACATTTCCCCAAGAACGAATTACTGACTCTGTGGAGTCGAAAGACCGGTATCATTAGCTTGTGTTTGTTCCTAGCGTTTACAGAATGTATATCACTTTTTTACTAAAACTAACTTGGTTTTTGTGAACATACATTAAATTTTCGTAAATATACTGAGAGGCCAAATTTAATATATTTATTTCTTTAAATTTATCTCTAAGTGACTCTCTCGGTTTTAGGTTGTAAATAGCTCTAAAGGCCCTCTTCTGTAAAACAAAAATAGTTTCTGAATCAGCCGCATTTCCCCATAGAAAAATCCCATAAGACATTATGCTATGGCAAAAACTAAAATAAACTAATCTTGCTGTCTCAACACTAGTGAGACCTCTAATCTTTTTTACAGCATAGGCTGCAGAACTTAGTCTGCTTGCTAATTTGGATATATGGGGGTCCCCACTAAAGTTTTGCGTGGAGAGTAATGCCAAGAAAAACAGTGGATACAACAAGGCTCAGTTCCTCCCCATTTAAAAACACACTGGTATTCAGATTTTTTATTTTTGTTGTTGTAAATTTAACACATTTAGTTTTATCCCTGTTCAAATGTAAATTATTAACGTTAAACCCGTGCACCAATTTTGATATAGCATTATTCACTTCGTCACATTTAAATGATTGACGTTTAAGTTTAGAAATCAAGCAAATATCATCAGCAAATAATACTATAAGAGAAGGTAAGTCATTAATATACACTAAGAATAGCAATGGGCTGAGAATCGAGCCCTGAGGGACACCCATTGGTACAGGTGACCCGGAGGAACTTCTAGCATTGATAATAACTTTTGCATTCTATTACTTAAATATAAAATAATAGGTTTAAGCGCTGTGTTCTTGACACCATAGTACTGTAGCTTCCTGATTAATGTGTCATGGTGAACACCGTCAAAGGCGTCGGAAATGTCACAAAATATACCTAAAGCATCCTCTGAATTCTCCCATGCACAAAAAATAAGTTTAATAAGCTCAACTCCAGCGTCAGTTATCAAGCTACCCCTTGTAAAACAGAATTGATTTTTATGTAGTTATTTATTAAAATTAAAGAAACTTAACATCTGATCTAAAATTATTTTTTCAAAAATTTTAAATGTTGGTAGTACAGTAATTGGTCTAAAATTGGCGGGGTTTATTGTAATACCAGATTTAAATAAAGGTATAATTTTACTATATTTCATTAAATCAGGAAACACACCGGATTCGACGCTTGTATTAAACATAGTGGCTAGATAGGGTGCTATTATATCTATTAGAGATAAAATGACTTTAACGGAAATCCCCCATAAGTCTGCCGTTTTCTTAACATCAATAGTTTCAAAATATTTAACGATATCTCTTGGCAATACTCTATGGAATTTAAAAGTATTTTAACAAGCCTTTTCATTTTGTTTAAGCAATAATTCGGCGGCAGTAGGAGAAGAATTTAATGATTTTAATGTCAAAAAAGGAACAGCAGTAAAATGTTTCTCAAAATCTATAGCAACTTCTTGATCAGATTACGTTAAATTATTGTTAATATTCAATTGAAAATCCGAGTTGCGCGGTTTGACCTTGTCTGTTTCACTATTTATTATTCTCCAGGTCATTTTAATTTTGTCAGATGCAGTTTTAATTTTGTTACTTAAATTTAAAGCCTTAATAGCGGAGTACACTTTTTTAAATATTTTAGAATATATTTTTACATAATCTCTAAATATAACACTACTATTATATGATCTTTCATCATAAAGCTCGTATAGTCTTCGCCTACTTTATAATTTCCTAATGTCGCCCATTCATAAAATGATTCGCGACTGTTAAAAGAGAAAGTTTTAGAAGTAAATGTCCTACTAAATTCACAAGTTATAGTTTTAAATAACGTACCATACAAATAATTAGCACTATTTTTAAATGAAAGTGATGGAAGTCTTTTTATTATATTACTTCTAAACCTCTTCAAGCGATGTTAATTTATTGGAACAAACACAACTTTCTTATTTTTGTGTTTTTTGTGTATGTAATTCAGTGATACCAACTGTCCACAGTGATCTGAACTTAAATTTTAAATAATTGATTTATGCAAGTGCTTGATATCTGTAAAAATGTTATCTATATTAGTCGCACTAGGCCCAGCAATACGTGTTGTTTCTAAGAATACATAAACAAGATTATACGATTTAAACAATGAGCTAAACTGAATAATAAAGAAAGAAGTTTCAAGGAGATTGATGTTAATGTCTTCACATATTACAAGAGACTTGTATTGTTTACTAAGTTTGAGCAAAACTTCTTCCACAATCCGTTCAAAATAGTCGTAGCACATGGGAGTATGTAAACACTTACAACAATGAGGTGCTCGAGCTCGACACAAGCCATTTCTACAGTTCGCTTAACAGAGAGGCTCACAATATCCTTACGTTATTTATATAATAATGACTTATCTGCTAATATTAAGGAGCCACCACGTAAACTTTTTTCTCTATTGAAGGAACTGACCACCTGGTGATTTCTGAAATTAAATATGAAATCTTTTAGCCAATGTTCAGTGATACAAAGCATCTGTATATTGTTACTATTTAAAAACAATTCAACTGTCAATTCTTTGCCCATAATGCCTTGTATATTTTGATGCACCACGTGTAAACAATTTTTATTACTTATTTGTGGGCTGTATTCAAAATTAATTAAACTCTTATTATTGCTAGAGATTTCCTCTATTGTTATATTCATTAATTTAAATTAGTTGGAACTGATTCCAAGTGAGTTCCGGTTTTCAACCTCGCGATCACTGAGACATCACTGAACAGTTGTCGTCTGGTCGTCATAATGAAGTCAATTTCATTTTTTGTCAAACTGTCGGGGTTGGACCAGGTTCACTTCCTGTGGGGCCGTTTCTGGTAGAAAGACTTCATAATAAAAGAGTTCCCCTATGTCCATGAATTCTGCCAGCTGCTTGCCCCTTGGGTTTCGTTGTCTTATTCCGAATTTCCCTACTTTCAGCTCATCGGTCTCTCTTGTACCTAGTTTTGCGTTGAAGTCTCCTATTAACACCGTATAGTGGGTTTTGGCATAATGCATGGCTCTAGAGATATCATTGTACATTTCCTCCACCTTCTCATCGGGATGTTCCGAGGTTGCTGCGTAAACCTGTATGATTTCAGCGAATACCGTTTAGTGATTCTGAGTATAAGATACGCAACCCTCAACGACACACTCCCAATCTTTCAACGTTGTTAACGAGATACTTGTGGATGATATGGTGATGGAATAAGTTGCCGGATTCGAATATTACAGTTTTCTCCCCCTCTCTTTGGCCTTCGGATAATCCTATAATATTCCAGAGCAATTTGGGTATCTCTTCTTATAACTCTAGAATCTTCTTGTCAGTCCTCAGGGTGCTTGCGTTATAAATTGCCAGGTCGAGTCGTCGTAGGTGGCAACCAATTTTTCACCGGAGATTAGAATAGAATAGTCAAAAATATTTTTTATTCAATATACCTTACATGAGTAATTCTGATTAAAAGTCATTTTTTAATTTACCACTATAAAAAAGCCGCTGTTCTGGGAAGAACCAGCAAGAAACCCAGCGGGACTTTTTTTAATAAAATTTACAATACATAATGATTACATTTATTTTGGAAACAGCTTGGAAGCGACCACCTCATTCCCTGGGGTTATTATCAACCATGTATTCATTTATACTATAATAACCCTTTTTATACAGTTTCAGCTTAACAAAACATTTAAACATGGTAATAGAGAGAGCCTGTTCACCTTTCGTGACCTTGTTGTAATAGCGTATACATTTCCCCAAGAACGAATTACTGACTCTGTGGAGTCGAAAGACCGGTATCATTAGCTTGTGTTTGTTCCTAGCGTTTACAGAATGTATATCACTTTTTTACTAAAACTAACTTGGTTTTTGTGAACATACATTAAATTTTCGTAAATATACTGAGAGGCCAAATTTAATATATTTATTTCTTTAAATTTATCTCTAAGTGACTCTCTCGGTTTTAGGTTGTAAATAGCTCTAAAGGCCCTCTTCTGTAAAACAAAAATAGTTTCTGAATCAGCCGCATTTCCCCATAGAAAAATCCCATAAGACATTATGCTATGGCAAAAACTAAAATAAACTAATCTTGCTGTCTCAACACTAGTGAGACCTCTAATCTTTTTTACAGCATAGGCTGCAGAACTTAGTCTGCTTGCTAATTTGGATATATGGGGGTCCCCACTAAAGTTTTGCGTGGAGAGTAATGCCAAGAAAAACAGTGGATACAACAAGGCTCAGTTCCTCCCCATTTAAAAACACACTGGTATTCAGATTTTTTATTTTTGTTGTTGTAAATTTAACACATTTAGTTTTATCCCTGTTCAAATGTAAATTATTAACGTTAAACCCGTGCACCAATTTTGATATAGCATTATTCACTTCGTCACATTTAAATGATTGACGTTTAAGTTTAGAAATCAAGCAAATATCATCAGCAAATAATACTATAAGAGAAGGTAAGTCATTAATATACACTAAGAATAGCAATGGGCTGAGAATCGAGCCCTGAGGGACACCCATTGGTACAGGTGACCCGGAGGAACTTCTAGCATTGATAATAACTTTTGCATTCTATTACTTAAATATAAAATAATAGGTTTAAGCGCTGTGTTCTTGACACCATAGTACTGTAGCTTCCTGATTAATGTGTCATGGTGAACACCGTCAAAGGCGTCGGAAATGTCACAAAATATACCTAAAGCATCCTCTGAATTCTCCCATGCACAAAAAATAAGTTTAATAAGCTCAACTCCAGCGTCAGTTATCAAGCTACCCCTTGTAAAACAGAATTGATTTTTATGTAGTTATTTATTAAAATTAAAGAAACTTAACATCTGATCTAAAATTATTTTTTCAAAAATTTTAAATGTTGGTAGTACAGTAATTGGTCTAAAATTGGCGGGGTTTATTGTAATACCAGATTTAAATAAAGGTATAATTTTACTATATTTCATTAAATCAGGAAACACACCGGATTCGACGCTTGTATTAAACATAGTGGCTAGATAGGGTGCTATTATATCTATTAGAGATAAAATGACTTTAACGGAAATCCCCCATAAGTCTGCCGTTTTCTTAACATCAATAGTTTCAAAATATTTAACGATATCTCTTGGCAATACTCTATGGAATTTAAAAGTATTTTAACAAGCCTTTTCATTTTGTTTAAGCAATAATTCGGCGGCAGTAGGAGAAGAATTTAATGATTTTAATGTCAAAAAAGGAACAGCAGTAAAATGTTTCTCAAAATCTATAGCAACCTCTTGATCAGATTACGTTAAATTATTGTTAATATTCAATTGAAAATCCGAGTTGCGCGGTTTGACCTTGTCTGTTTCACTATTTATTATTCTCCAGGTCATTTTAATTTTGTCAGATGCAGTTTTAATTTTGTTACTTAAATTTAAAGCCTTAATAGCGGAGTACACTTTTTTAAATATTTTAGAATATATTTTTACATAATCTCTAAATATAACACTACTATTATATGATCTTTCATCATAAAGCTCGTATAGTCTTCGCCTACTTTATAATTTCCTAATGTCGCCCATTCATAAAATGATTCGCGACTGTTAAAAGAGAAAGTTTTAGAAGTAAATGTCCTACTAAATTCACAAGTTATAGTTTTAAATAACGTACCATACAAATAATTAGCACTATTTTTAAATGAAAGTGATGGAAGTCTTTTTATTATATTACTTCTAAACCTCTTCAAGCGATGTTAATTTATTGGAACAAACACAACTTTCTTATTTTTGTGTTTTTTGTGTATGTAATTCAGTGATACCAACTGTCCACAGTGATCTGAACTTAAATTTTAAATAATTGATTTATGCAAGTGCTTGATATCTGTAAAAATGTTATCTATATTAGTCGCACTAGGCCCAGCAATACGTGTTGTTTCTAAGAATACATAAACAAGATTATACGATTTAAACAATGAGCTAAACTGAATAATAAAGAAAGAAGTTTCAAGGAGATTGATGTTAATGTCTTCACATATTACAAGAGACTTGTATTGTTTACTAAGTTTGAGCAAAACTTCTTCCACAATCCGTTCAAAATAGTCGTAGCACATGGGAGTATGTAAACACTTACAACAATGAGGTGCTCGAGCTCGACACAAGCCATTTCTACAGTTCGCTTAACAGAGAGGCTCACAATATCCTTACGTTATTTATATAATAATGACTTATCTGCTAATATTAAGGAGCCACCACGTAAACTTTTTTCTCTATTGAAGGAACTGACCACCTGGTGATTTCTGAAATTAAATATGAAATCTTTTAGCCAATGTTCAGTGATACAAAGCATCTGTATATTGTTACTATTTAAAAACAATTCAACTGTCAATTCTTTGCCCATAATGCCTTGTATATTTTGATGCACCACGTGTAAACAATTTTTATTACTTATTTGTGGGCTGTATTCAAAATTAATTAAACTCTTATTATTGCTAGAGATTTCCTCTATTGTTATATTCATTAATTTAAATTAGTTGGAACTGATTCCAAGTGAGATGTGAAATGATTATCATGCTCAATAAAAGCATTTTTGGTAGCCAAAAACTTGGCTGAGTTAAAAAGTAAATGATAAGATAGCACATTTGCTACCAGTCTTAAATTATATTTGGATAGATAATATCTATCTTTTGTCCAAAACTTTTTTATTAAATTATTTATGTCAATTAAGTGAAATTTATGATTATTATCATTACAATTATCAAATTTTAATTATTATTATTACATATTAAATAATGCATTTGTATATTTAAATTATGTCTTAAATTATTTTCCTGTGGCAATCCCTGTATATAAGGCATTGTGCACAAGACAATTTTGTGTACATTTAAGTTATTAAGTTGTTAAATATTTCTTAATAACTGTTTGTTGTTCACACTGCCTCTTCTACTAACAAAAATTATTATTGTACTATTTGGGCAAAATTTAGTAACAATAATTATATTTAGGATGTCACTAAAAGGTGCTCCAGGCATGCAGCAATTTGTAACTTTTTGTACCTTTAAAGAGTTATTTAAAGTTATGACTAGATTTTTTCCTATGTCATCGCTATACACAATTATATTATTTTTGTTAATATTTGAGTTATTTATTATTTCACATCCTCTGCTATGGCACTGTCATAGAATTTTGGTGGTGGTATAATATTATCAGCACACACCGACTCTGAAGAAGCTGTTATTGAACGCTGACACTCACATTGATATTTAACTAAGGAGTCAAATCGCTCCTCATTATATTTACAAGTCTTTACCAGATTATCCATAGCCAATATGTGTTCTTTTATTTCATACAGTTTGAAAGGAGTTAGTAAATGATGATTTTTCTGATTTAAGGTTTTAACTAGCCTGAATGACCTTGACGAAACGGCTATCGCAGAGATTTTAGCCAACGTCAACACCGTCTAGCAACTACGTTCTGTATTACTTATAAAAGTGCAAAGATTAATAGACTGCAGAGATGACAATTATAAAAGTGACGTACTGCCTGTTATGCTTGCGCATCACTGAGAATTATGTGGTTACGCATCTTCAATAATGTAAAAATATGTAATTATTACATTGTGCGGTAGCTTTTTCCGGTAGGCATCATGAGCTATCAAGTGTTCAAGTTTCAAGTACGTAAGAGTTCTTTTATTATATATGTTAAATTGTATTTATTTGTATTGTATTAGTAGATCTGGGTCAAAGCGTTCGCTGTAAATTATTCCCGGGTTTGATCCCCGATAGCACGAATGCAATTTGTAATTGCAATTTTCGTCAACACGCATTGGGGCAGTTCGGCGGGCATTTCCTTCCCCTAAAACCCTCTCAGAAATAAAAAAAGAGTTCTGTGTCCAGTAGAGGGACTTGTATAGCCTTTTACTTTACTTTGTAGCAATATTTATATTCGTTTCAGCTACAGAAGGGTACCTTATGCTGACAAAAATATCATGTGGAGGCGACGAAAACGTAAAACATCTTTGTACCTAGATAAAACGTTCGAAAGATTGTCAGTCATGTCATACGCCACATTTTCTATAGAGCGTAAAACATTGCAGATAGGGCAAAATAAAAAATAATCCAAAATATTATGGGAACTATTTATTAATAATATATACATTTATAGGTATTTATAATAAAAATAATTTTACTTTTTTTTGTTTATTTTTGTTATATCTTATTAAAAACTGACGCCATCTGACTATTTTATTATTTGTTTTCTTTTTGTAAGGCATAAGGATAAGTTAGACTAAGTTAGATTAACTTGGATAAGTTTGTATTTTTTTAAATTTTATCACAAAATTTCCGCAATAAATTATTACCTTTTCTACAGTGATTCTCTCCTCTTAGTTTCGGCGTGACTGTAGGATGTTATACTGAGTCACCGTCAGTTACTAAGCGGCCATAATTCATTATATGAATGTATAGACATACATATATTATTTTTTTGATTTTAATATTTATGTTTTTTTTTGAATTTTGATTGATTTTTTAAACCTGTTAAAATTATTTTTTTCCATACCAATTGATAGTCCTGAGTATAATGCCAGTTATGCTCTTTGGCTGAAGTTATTTTTTATTTTATGCTCAATTGCGGACAAAACAATATTGATTGCGCATTTCTAAAACAAAATTTTACATCTTTTCTTTCTAATGGAGCTATTATTAGTGTGCACCTAACACGGCGAAATAGTTATTATTATCTATAAGACCATTTGCAGAAACAGTTATGAGTATAATATTTTATCAGCTGCTTTGTTTATAGTGCCTTGAGCAATACTTTGCCGGTTTCTGTATAGAAAATGGTGCTGGCTTTGCAAATATGGATGGCCGCTACCTTTGAATATAATACCCGCTATGTTACACTTATTAACATAGAAACTTTAATTATCATTTGCATAAAATTCTAAATAGCACTTTTTACACAAGAAAGTAAACTTTTAGATCAGTCCATCTTGTTTTTCACTAATTAAGTGAAACGTAAAAAAAAACAATTGGTCCGTGATTTAAAATTTCTTGCAACTTTTTATAAAAAAGCATGACCTTATTTATCATAATATAATAGTCAATCATTTAGCCATGTGATAAAACTTTTAAGTGATGACAAACATTAATGATGATATTCGGGTCATTATACTGGAAATAGTCTTTTAAATATTTTGTAGTACAATTGATAATCTTCAGTATGATTGACCGTGTATATGACTTTTATAAGTCTATGTTATTTTTTATGTAAATTATTATTGCAGATAAAAGCCCTTTTACATTTATTGTATTCTCGAATTAAATTAATCAAAATTAAAATAAGAATTTCGGCTCTTTATAACTGATATTTAAATGTAAAACACTGACTTGAAATTATATAATTATCGGCATTTTTTTATTTCATTGAACTTTTTTAAGATTGTGTTGAAACTCTACTGGTAAAAAAAAAACAAATATATATATATATATATATATATATATATATATATATATATATATATATATATATATATATATATATTATAGTTCTCGATGAAAATAAAGTATGCGCGTTACATCGCATCCCATCAAGAATTTCTAATGTAATTCTTGGTGTAAAGCTAAGACGTGATAATAACTGTAAACAATAGAATAACAAAACAATGAAAATATTTGTAAATACTTGCTTTATAACCTAATAAATATTATTTGACCGTAATAAAATAAAACAAGGTAGTCTTCGGCATGAAAGTAAAAATATATATTTTCGATTATTTTTGCAATATCTAACAGCCGGATCAGCACGCGATTCTTATCCATCTAAAGATGCTAAATTTCAGCAAGCACTGTTAAATTCAATAGGAGTGACAGAAAAACGGTTCTTGATATAGAAGGGTAAATAAATTATTTAACCTATAAAGTAAAATCACTTTATTAAAAATCAAAATAGCCCAATAGCTTTATTAACATGAGATATAGAATTGTAGGAGTGCTTACAATACTTAACATTATTTTACTGAAATCTCAGAAAGTTTTTTTTAATAGAATAAGGGTGACAAACGAGCAAACAGTCCACCTGATGGTAAGTGGTTGTTACGGCCCATAGACATCTACATCTATTCTCGATTACGTATCAAAATGTAGATGCGTTGTCACCCGTGAGAACTAATTTGTAATGCCTCGTTTCCAGTAAAAAGTTTCTCCGGTTCTCTACACTCACCATACCAAACACAGCAGGGTTAAACTGCTATTTTACATGATATGCCGTGAGAGCGTGGTCCTTCCCCGGTCGAGCCGACCCATTCGTGCTACAACTATACCTACTACTAATATAGCTGCAGCATGACTTTACCACGTTAGAAAAAATTGACGTTGAAAATCTGGGGGCACGGTAGTGCCCCCGCCAAGTCGAGCAAAAACACGGGACGGCCGTACCATCCTTTTCTCGAAGCAGTTCAGGCCATTTTTGAAACCCTATAACTTCGTTATGGATAAAACTAGAAGCCTGAGCCGTTTTACTAAACAAGTAGGCATTGTATAAACTCGGCATATTTTAAATTTTATTAAATTTGAACCAGTAGTTTAAGAATTATAACTAGTCAAAGTTTCTTAATTTTGTCACTCACTGACTGACCGATCATCAAAACTCTGAGGCACTTCTAGCAGACATAGAAACTTCAAATTTGGAATAATATTATTGTTTAATATATAAATCAAGGAAAAATTAAAATATTTCACAATTTCGGTCCACTTTTCGAGATATATCAACTGAATAAATAACTTTGTAATCCCATATAAACATATAGTATTACAAAGTTACATTTGCAGTGAATGAATCAGTGTACTTATATATGTATAATGAAATAATAGGTGTAAATAGCTACCTAGATATAACTTTTTACAAAAAGAAATGAGATGCCATTAAAAACATAACTTGTAAAAAAAGCCAAATCTCGCAACTCAGTTCTTCTACCGTAAAAAGTTGTGAGATCCATGTAATACCAAGTCGGTTAATTTTTTCAGTTCAAAGATTGATACATAGACTTGGCAATCGCACTAAACAATCTAATTTAATATAATATGTATTACTTGTGAGATATATTGTGTTTTCATGCGATTGCCAAGTCAATCTCGTATGTATCAATCTATGGACTTAATAAATTAACCGACTTGGTTCTCATGGAAGACATGGATCTCACAACTTTTTACGGTAGAAGAACTGAGTTGTGAGACTTGGCTTTTTACAAGTTATGTTTTTAATGGCATTTAAGTATTTACAGAAGCAACTTTGCAACTATTTTCTATTGAGTGAATTTTTGTGGAATCGTGTTTTGCAAACCGCCACCTGAAATACGTACAATGTTTTTTCGATAACGATGTGAAATTACAAAACGATCCCCATGCATATCAATGTGGCTCTCTTCAGCCTCTTATGTGTATATATTACGTGTGTGTGTGCGTGTGCGTGTGCGTGTGCGTGTGCGTGTGCGTGTGCGTGTGCGTGTGCGTGTGCGTGTGCGTGTGCGTGTGCGTGTGCGTGCGCGCGTGTGTGTGTGTGTGTGTGTGTGAAGAAAAGCGTTAACGAAAAGGTTTCGCTTACCTGTACGAGGTTGCCACTCGAGAACCTTTCTTCCTATTTTTTATCTATTTTCCAAGTTATATAGCCATCCCATTGCCATTTCACTGTAATATTCCGTTGGGCTATGTCAGTTACTCTGGTTCTACTGCGAATATCTTCATTTCTAACTTTATCACGTAGAGAAACCCCTCTCCAATTTAAAATTTTCACATTTTTTAGATGATAGTTTGTCTAACATAATAAAAAAAAAACAAAACCCAAGAATGTCTTTATATAGTTATTTATACTTAGGGAAGCACCATTTTTTTATTTATTTAAATTGTTTGATTTAATTTGATAACAGTGTACCTAAATGTAAGTATCTGTATCTATATTCCCCTCGAATAATATTTTATAAAGTCATACTCATAAAAACGTTTTATAATAATTATAATACATAATTATAAAATTCAGTATCAACTAATTAATAAAAATATGCAGCAATAAAATTACATAGGTATTAAAAACTATCTATACTATCTAAGTAACGAGAGCATGTTGGTCGTTCCACATCTAAATTATATAAAAATGCATTTTTCAATTTCACTAATCAACGTCGCCGCGAAAATTTCTTCTTCTTTGGGCACTTTAAAAATAAATTTATTTAGAAAATAATATTTACAGTTACCAGTGTACAGATATTAACTAAATTAAGTATTTCTAGTCATAAAAAATATTTATAATTGAGTATAAACTTTTAAAAAACTTATATATAATTGAATAAAATCGCCCCGACACCGAAGCGCGGTCCAGCCTCGACGATGTCCGAAAACGGACCACAGAATACTTTACTCCTAGCGGAGAAAACGGACTGTGACAGGCTGACAGAGCATGCGCGCTCGCGTAAATATATTCAATTTCAGGGAAAACTGATATTTTCTCTTATAAAACGGGGAATAAAAATAAAACTCTTAATTTAAAATATTAATATTTTTAAGGCCTTTTTTTTAGTGTAAGAACTATTTAAAAAGCTTGTACCGTTTTGGAGAAATTTTGCAAAATATGACAAAGATAGGTACTTTTTGGGGATTTTTTTTCTAATAAGGGGTTGACAAAAATACAATTTTGTTCAATTAAAAACATTTACTAAATCCACTTCTGTTACCGTGTATTTTTTCTTTGTGGATTAAATGAACAGTTATTGAGATTTTTTTACTTAAATATCCAAGATTTAGGCATTTCAACCACTGTTAAGGCCTTAAGGCATTCTACGTCAGTCTCATAACATTTTTCTTTATGTTATCCACCTCAATTGAATACATCTTAAGTTCATATATTAATGCTTGCTTTTCTTTACATACATTAACATAATTTTTGGTATTAATCTTATTTCTGATTAATTTTTGTAATTTCCTTATTTATTTATTAACTTTAATATACTTATTCAATTTGGTTTTACTGCAATTATTCCTTACTGTGTTTCCTGAAGTAGAAGAGTCGTCACCAATCATATCTATTGTTGCAGATTGCTGTAAATTCTTGAAGTATTACATTACACAAGTTCAGAGAACAAGCTTTGAGTCTGGGAGGCGTTAAGGTTATCTTTATATGTTTTAAATTGTGTTATTTGCTCATTAGTCTCATTCAACTGTTACTTCAATGCAGCAATAAACTTGAGAGCTTCCTCATATTCCTTGCTGCATTGGTCAAACTCATTAACCGTTCCCTGTAGCTGATCTCTTTCTTTTATAACACCTGTATATTCTGTAGGTACCTTAACCATATCACATTTCCATTGTGTATTTTTGGCAATTATGCTAACTATTTCCCTTTCATTATCATCCCTTTCTTTAAGCAACAGTTCACACTGCTGCTTGGACGCCTTAAGTTCTTGGAGCGCAAGCTGGAGTTGGTTCTCCTTTTAGCGCGTCTTGGCGTTGCGAGTATTCATTTTACTATTTATTTTTATTATAAATAATAAGAGAAAACAAAGATCGAAGACAAAAGGAGCAGTGTAAGCTAATATTGTATTTGTGTATTAGTGTATTTTTTTTTTTTACAAGTCTTAAATCAAATTATCGTTAAAACAATTCGAAAAGAATCCCGCAAAGAATATAATAATCCGAGTAATAGAATAGGTATTTAATTTATAAAAGGAATAATATGAAATAAGGATTACAATTATTTTAAAACAATGTTCGTTACCTGTCACTTTTTGTTCCAACACCAAAATGTTTGTATTTATGTACCGACCTTCTTAAATATTAAATACTAAGCGGCAGTAATTATTAACTATAACATAAAATTGAGGTGGATATGATGAATTTACAATATTTAAATTAATAAAATTTATCGGGACCCATTACTTTTACAACTTATCACCAGGGTTGCCACAGGAAAAAATATTCTTTGCAACCCCTGCCCCGCGTTACCATGTTCGCCACCGTACCCAGGAATAGCGGGGTCGCCGAGGACTGGGGGCTATTTATTAATGTCATTGCTCACGGGGGGCGGGGGTCATGTCAAGATATTGGGTAGTGAGTATTCTTACCCGCCACTACACCAAATAATTATATAAGTACATAAATTATGGTTAATTGTTATTTTGAATTTATTGGTTTCTCCGGATACTACGCCATCTGGGAGACAGTTATTTTTTTGCATTCACCTATTTCTTATTTAGTACTTAGTATTGGATAGTTGTTTGTTTTATATGATATTAACTCAAGATACAAATTGTCTAATACTTTTAAAATAAAAACTATTTAATTGTAAAGCCTGATTATACTATATCAGAAGATAGTGCATAAAAGTATTTAAGAATAAATAAATTCTGAATAATACGCTTATTTACTTTCGATTTAAATTGTCGCTGTCATATTTCTTCCTTTTCCAAATATATCACACTGTAAAGTTCTCCTAATAGTTGGCGCTATGCTTTGTTAGCACTTCACTATTCTATTTCAGAACTGTTGTAAGTTCGAATTCAAATGTATTAAAACTTTGTCGTTGGACAATACAGATTTTGTTAGAGCGGAAAATTATTTCAAGTTATAAATACGATATAAATTTATCTTATGTCCTTATATTTGCTGTCCTCTCTCTAATGGCGCCAGGGTGAATATAACATAATTAACAGAAATTAAGCTAAGGGTCTCTTTAAGGTCTTTTAATAAAATGACTAATAACTTAATTGGCGTTATCGTTACCGTTACTGCCTATTAAGTACACTGCTGAACATATACCTCTTCCCATAGATTGCCTCATAGGGAAGATATATGCCATAGTTGCCACAATTGGCAAGTGGGTTGGCAACAGCAGTTTTATTTTTTTATTTTTAAATGTTATTACGAAGATGCAGCTGCCCATCTCATGATTTGTTTCTCTTTGTAGCCTATTCAACACCCACGTGATGATAAGGGGTAGTGGTTAATCTGACACCGCCACTATATGGCTATAACTAAATAACGAATAAAATGATTAAGCTTATTAACTTTTGTATAACCAGTAGTCAATTTTTTAACTTTGGTTTATATTTCCACTTCGTCGGATTTATTGGAGTAGGTACAGCAACGCTGACTTGAAGGAGATGGAATAAAATCACTATCAAATATCAAGTATCAGTTTATGTTCGAGGTAAGGTTATAAGATATTTTGTTAGTTATTCAATATATAATGACAATTGAATCAAAGAACTAAGATTAACAGAAAATTTTCTTCTATTAAAGATTTCTTATATTTACGCCAACACTACACTACTTCTATTATTTAAGTATTTGTGTTTGAATTACTTATTACTATACATATTTTCCTTAATACTTTGCAAAGTTTTAGTTTACTAGAGTAGGTATCACCCTTTTATTTATTTCTGCCGCCAAATAGCAGTGCTTGCACTGTGCAGCAGTACTGCTGTGTTGCTTTCTGACTGCTATAGCCATTATAATTATATAGTTAATTGTAAGTCATTCCATCTTAGTACCCAAAGGTTGAAGTTAGCTGCATGTATCCATGGACAGCAGTAGTCACAGCAGTTTTATAAATAAGAACAAAAAAACTTTTCTTTTTGCGGTTAAAACAAAAAAAAGAACGTTTTAGTTTTGCAGTCTATTTATGATGAAAATGAAAAATCAGAGATTATTTTTAAAACTTTACGTATTATTTGCATAACTTATTTGCGTTGTTAGTGTGGCATTGTGTCTGTTTATAAATCCGGTATTCGCATTTTATTTTTTGAACAATGGAACATTTCACGATTCGTTTCTTTCTGTAATTTAAAGTAAGTATATACGGGAAACTGTTTTTAAAAGTTTGCAAACATTTCCCTTCCGCTGGATGCGCGACTTTTATTCAGCTTGGATTATTGTTTCCTGAACCACTTCCGAGAGCGACTACATTATTTTGTATATTCTTGAGTACTACATTACTCAGTTATCTGAATATAAAAAAAATCTTAGTATTATTTACAAATCAAATGTTAATCAAAACGAGTGAAAGATGATATTTTTGCTACGAGCTTTGTTGATTTCTTTTTTAATTCTGAAGTGACTAATGAACTTGCAGTCCATCTGAGGGTAATTGGCTACCTTATCCCATGTGTACTAGCAACTAGATCAAATAATGCTACAGATACGTTGTCACGTCTAAAGACTAACTTAAAATTCTTCTCACTCTGCAATTGTGCTGACTCTTTATGCTTCATACTAGAATACAACAGTGCTAGCAGTTATTTGGCGGCAGAAATAGGTGAGATAGAGGTTGGTTTGTATCCAGACGGACTCCGAAAACGGACGGCAGAAAAGGAATCCTATACCCTAGTTAATTTTGATTCAACTGATTTTAGCTGACTTCAAAAAAAGAGGAGATCTTCAATGCATTGGTATGTGTTGTTTTTGTATACAATAATATGTAACGCGAAACGTTCGCCTTTTATGAACCAATTTTTCGATTCTTTTTCAATTGATTATTTCCTTATGAAACAGGCTATATGATAATCCATGGCTATAAGTTGTAAATTTGAAAAAAAAAATCCACCACTAATGTTGCGAAAATAGGGAATGAACTTATTATTGTAATTGTCGAGACGACTTTATAGTTGTTATCATGTGAAATTACTTAGTTTTCTCAAATGGTTTAAAAATTAAAATTAAAAAAGACTTCCAAAAATTAAAAGGAATTAAATAATTTGAATTTAAAACCTTTTGAAGTTGGGGGCTTTTATTCTGCGACACACGGTGTCTTAGCACCCGGTCCGTTTTTATTAAACGCAAACTTCAATGAGTTTCCAATAGTTCCCGCCTGAGCCAACCCCTTCGTGCTATAACCATAATGTAGATGCAGCATGACTCTACCTCGTAAAACACTTTAATAAATTTATAATACATATATATATATATATATATATATATATATATATATATATATATATATATATATATATATATATATATATATATATATATATGCTTTATACACAGTATGTAACAAAAAACCTGTTGGTCGTTACAGGGACGTATAGGTATACACATAGGCATGGCATTGATTAACTACACGTGCCGACATATTATCTACGACGGCTGTGAGGTCACTGACACGGCCACCACAAAGCAAGCTACTGCGCGGCGCGAGCTTCCCCAAGGTTTTGGGTAAATCGTTATACCTATATCTAGACACAGTTATTCTCCTAAAAGTTAAAATTAAATATAATAGAAATTATTATGTATTATATTTTTTAATAATGTGATGACCATTTATGAATATTCAATTTCCCTTCTTGAATACCTAATAATATTTAATATGTTAATATTTATTTTATATTTTATAATATCTTACAAATATAATTTCACGAAGTCACTGAACGAAAACGATTATTAGACCAGCTAATTAGATGACGATGTTTTGATGAGATCTAACAGTTTCAGAAATTACGTTCATTACAATGTTTCAAAGTCAACTACTGGATATCACTGAACACACTGCCTTCCCCACAGATACTTTAATAAGGGGGATATTTGCCATACTTTCCACTTTTGGCAGGCGGGTTGGCAATCGCAGTTTTTTTTTTACTTTGGGTCAAGTTTTTGTTTAGAAGATTCTGTGAAGATGGTGCCACACACACGTTTTTACATAAATTTTTGTATAACGCCTTTTGATATAACGGTTCGTAAACAGCAATACAGGAGGTACTGTTTCCATAACATATATTTTTAAGGAATGCCTTGAACCCCTAAAATTGAATTCTAATGTATTGTGGCTTTTCAATGAATCATGCCCTATTATATCATCTTCACATAGGTTATTGACAATTACTAAAGGTTGATGTGAATATGTATGCTTGGCTAAATTTGTCGTTGCACATGTAATGCCTTCTACATAAGCAGTATGACTAAGGGAAGCCAAAAATATAGCCTGCTTATGAGGTCCCATCTTTAAGTTAATATTTTGGGCTAATGTCTTACTTACAAACTGACAGAACTTCCAGTGTCAATCAGTGTATCAGCGTGGAATTCATTAATCATAATAGGAACGGCCGCTTTGCTAAAACTAGATGGAGATGCAGCAGATATATATGTAGTTTTAATAACATCCGCAACTTTAGTGCCTACAGCATTTACAGTTAGTCTTTTGCTTTTGCAAAGAGTAGCGAAGTGTCTTTTCTTTGAACATGATTGATATATTGCGTTAAAAGCAGAGCATTTTATGCGTTGATGTAGATTTTTATTAGCACAAATAACATTGCTTACGCTGACTTGCTGCAATAGCTATGCTATAATTCTCCGTATGATGATTTTTGCAGTTTGTATAAGTAAAAAAATAGCACTTTCTAAAGATGAAGCTTTATTTTGGGCTTTTTTGCATTTGATTCTTTGCATTTGAAAAAATCGGTTTAAATAATATAGCATCTAGTTGTCCCATGGAAACATGCATTTATATCATCAGTAGAAAAATTTGAAGCGATTCGCGTAAAAAAAATTGAGGTGGAATAGTTTTTGATACTCATGCGCCGATTTCTCCTGAACGGCAGCAAAACATGAATGTTGTTAAATAAATATTATTTCTAGTGAAAATTTAATGAAAAATATTGTATTAAAATTTACAAATGTTATAAATAACATTTGTGGGTACATCTAAAACACAACTTGTATATGAATAATAAAGTTACAGTCTACATTCGTGTGTCAATGCGTGTGGGTAGGTTTCATACGACTTCGATTTATTATATCTGAGACATACAGGTTTCCTCACGATATTTTCCTTCACTACCGAACACTTGGTAAATCAGCACTAAAAATTGCAATCAACAATTTCATTGGTAGCGATTGAGATCAAACTCGGGCTTCTCGCGTACTGCGAAATTTACAAAGACCACTTAGCTCCTGAGTTACCACGGCTCAATATGGCGGCTTATAATAAATGAATAAAAGAATATAAATTTCAAATATAATAGAGTATTTCTTATGTACACTGATACACGTACTATGTACATGCATAAGCATGTACATAGTACGTGTATCAGTGTACATTTTTTATTTACAAAGCTTAATACTTATTTTTCTCGGTAATCCGTGGACATGCTCAACAGAATCTAAATTATTTATTTAAAACAACATACTCGTATATTGTAACAATTCTTTTTTCTTTCAGGGCAAATATTTGCCGTGCTAATAAATTATACTAAGACAACTCAGTGAAAAAATAAATAATGTTTATTTTAAGCTTTATATAACGATGAGTAGGTACTAAAACAAAACTGAAAAAGAAATATATTGTGCTATGTACTTTTTCTTAGAAGTTGGGGTAACCGAGCATGCGGCTCACCTTGTGGTAAGTGACTACCGCACACTGCACACCTGCAAAACCAGGGGAATTGCAAGTGCGTTGTCGGGTTTTTAAAATGGAGTAAACTCGTTTCTTAAAAGTGCCTAAATCGTATCGGTCCGGAAAAATCATCAGTGGTAAATGATTCCACAAATTAGTCGTAATATCTAGAGATATATCTAGAGAAATCTTGCGACGTTGTAGTGTTATGCAACTTACATTTCATTGTACACTAATTCTCCATTCTGCTTTGATATTCTGCATTCATGTTTTGCATCACTTTATACTATTTTTTTCATTCTGTTTTTGATTCTCTGCATTTATATTTTGCATCACCTTTATTTATATAGGATCCTGTAACGTTTTTACACAATAACATATCATTTTACTGCGTATTTTCACACTATTTAGTACTTTTAAACTAGCTGTCAACGAAGTCTTACCTTTTTTTTGGTCTTTTATTGAATTCTCTGTAACTCTACAATTTCAGGCTTAGTGTACGTTGTCGTGCATTAGTTTTTCCTATGTGATTTTTATCTCGTTTCTTACATAAATGTAATAGCTTCTTAATAACAGTCCTAAAACTAAAAATTCCTCAATTTGACAACCATTGTTTTTGTGGTTGTTATGGTAACTTTTATTTAAATTCGTCTCTGGTATGATGTTTTTTCTACATAAATACTTTTTGGCTGTAGGTCATTTACAATAAATTTCGTTTTAATTTAAATAATTTCTCGTTCTCTCTAAAAAGGTATAAAAGCCAAACAATTGGAGAATACAGGACAGTCTCGCTTCGGTTCTCAAATGAGAAACATCTACTAAAGGCCTTATCCCGGGGCCGCTTTGCCCCGGGATCCTGCAAGCCTCCATCTACACGTGAAGTCGTCGGTGAATTCTAATTCAAGTGCGGGGCCACACTACTCCGCGCGCTACGACTGCTTGATCCAGGCGCTGAGTGCAGCCTACTGCCCGCGCTACCTTCAGGCGCGCTTCGACTGCTGGCTCCAGGCGCTGCGTCCCTACTGCCCGCGCTACCTCTGGGCGCGGCGACTACTTCTCCAAGAACTGAGCGCACCTACCCCAGGCGCTACCTGCGCCGGCTCCGGACGCTGCGTGTGCCCAGTCCAGGCGCTGCGTGCCGTCGCCGCTGAGAAACCTCAAGCTCTGCGTGTGCCTATTCTACAAAAACAGCGAGGCTCTAGGGCTCCACTATTATACTAATTCTCCTATTCTCCTATCCTTTTTTTAATATAATTGTAATCTCATTTCATCCATCACCTTCATATTTCATTTTTTTTATAAGATTGTAAATACCTTTCAAAAAATTATAATATATTATTTTCTTGGTCTATTTTGTTGTTTTGCTGTTCTTAGGTTAGGTTCTTTCTCTTTTAATTGTCGCTTCACGACAACGTCTAGTTCTCTAGTTAAATGACATTTCCAATTGTTTTTCAAGTAGATGTAGACTAATTAGTTTAAGTTGTCTTATGCTGTTACCACAAGGATGTGGCTCACGGTATTATTCGTGAATATTCTGAAAGTGGTAAGGAGAACATTTGGAGAAAATTTGAATATTAATTAATCGTAATTTTCGAATCTAACGTTATTGCACATGAAAAATTTATTGACCATTCAAGTTTCAACTTTTTGTAACAATTTTTTAAAGCTAGGGCCGTTTTGATTACCTGATTAATGCATAGAGCAATATTTTGTAAGGAATTCTGGACATACAGGTCACGTTCGTGCTTTGAAATTGATTTAATGGAACTGTCCTGCAAAATGCATATGCATATGCATACCGTACTTTTAACTCCAACTTGGTAAATAGTAAATTTTAAAACTTTTTTTAAGGCATTAACCTTCTTTTTAGGGTTCCGTAGTTACACAACAAGGAACCCTTATAGTTTCGCCATGTCCGCCCGTCCATCCGTCCGTCCGCTGTTTTACTCAGAGGTCCTATGTGCTACAAATCTATTATTTGGTAGGCCAAATAACAGATTTGTAGTATTAGGATACTAGGTATTAATTACGCCTAGAAAACTGTGAATAATTTTTTTAAAAAACATGTATATTTTAGGTACTTTCCATACAAGTAAATGGAAGGTGATTTTGTACCCGTCTGTTCCATCATGTTGGATGTAGCTGGATAGCTCTTTCCAAAACATTGGGGGTGCGCAGCAACATCTTTTCGATTCAGGGGTCCGTTTGCAAAATATTTAGTTTTACAATTAAATTTTTCATTAGTCATGTGTCTCTACCAAATAAGCTGCTCTTTTTGGGATGTGAAAAGTATACACAATAGTATTATATATAATGAAGTTATAAGAAAAACTATCACAGCCACGAGTAAGTAGAATTAAGAAGTTAACCAGTAATAGTCGAGCAACTTATAAAATGCACTTGGATAAACAAAAATTTCGTTACAACCCAATAGAAAATGACCTAAAACTAGCTGCATAAATAACTTTGAAATGTTATTGTAAACTGTTAAAAAAAACATTTTATGAAGGAAACGACTTATATACATTACTACTATTAGCTTTACTTTTTTATTCGCGGGATAGATAGGGTATTATTACCAAAATCGAAAAGTTTTTGTAACGGGTGTAACAAAAGTTGTGTATTGTAACGGGCAACTACGGAACCCTACCTATACATTGTGCGTGACCCGAAATGCACTTTTACAGTTTTTTTTAATTTGTTTACCAGATTAAGCGTCAGTAGCCTAATGGCAGGGCGCGGACCGCGAACTCGAAAGGTCGTGGGTTCGAATCCGCCATTCGACTACTGTCGTGAACCACTTCTAACACAAGCATGTTAAGCTTACCAGAAGTGGTTAAAGGGAATATTAGTAATGTTTAACAGCGTTACTAGTATTTAAAAAAAAAGATTCTTTGAAACTTTGTCTACTTATAGCTTGCACTTGTGTGAAGGTATAAAATTTAGTGCCTATATGCGTCCCACTGCTGGGCAATGGCCTCCCCTAATTTCTGAGAAGGTTTTAGGGCAAGGAAGTGTCCGCCGCACGACCCCAGTGCGTATTGGCGAACTTCAAACATCTTCAAAATATTTTTTTTTCTCATTTCTTAGACATGCAGGTTTCCTTGCGATGTTTTTCTTTATCGCAGAGCACGTGGTTAAACAGCACTTAAAACTGCAATTACAATTTCATTGGTGCTTGCGGGGATCGAACCCGGTTTGCTCGCGTATTGTGAAATTTACAGCGAGCACAATAATCATCTGATCTGCTACCACGGCGCGAAGGCATATGTATAGTACAATTAACTTATAGTAGGTTATGCGCATATCGACAAATTGTTTGAAATTTGTATGTCATTAAATTTCAATTATCATCCCAACAATATTATTTTTCCAAATTTAAAACGATATTTGCACATCTATTTCTTCGGCGGCAGCAACGTGCGCGGTACCAGCTAGTAATTAATAAGATCATTATAATACGTCCCTTGTGTGTCGCTGTTGCTGGTATCCCACCTGATCGTAAGTGATGATTATAGATCTAGATGGAAATTCGCACTATCCTAGCGTAATGAAAGCCTATTCACAGTCACATTGTGATCAAATTGAAAGATAGTCCCTGGCAATCTACACCAATTAGTTAATTTAATGTACCTACGCATTGCAAACGGCAAAGCAAACTGTGATATTCGAAGGCGTGGAATATCAATAGCAAAAGGAGGAAATAAGTCATATAATTCCTGCACCAACTTTCCAGAATGTATTTCTGTAGAACACTGATAGGGCTGGCTATGCTCGAGATTGACAAAGTGATTTTAAAAAAAATGAGCCTCGTACCGTTTGTCGCTTTATTTAGCAGTTAATATATCACGTGCGTATTATGGTATTCATGTAAGAAAACTCGGACCCTGTTTGGACGTATAATCCAACGGTTGTCATTTCTGTGACAGATGTGCCCAATCCATTGACCTCCGTTTGGTTGTACGAAAGAAAGTATATATCGATGGTTCTTAAAAATATTTCCTTATTCTTTTTACACAAGAAATAGTATGAGTGCATGCAGGTAATTTGTACATAACATCTTTTCTTGTCTGTTTTTATTAATTCATACAGTATTTCGAGAAGTATAATTAAATAAAAAACGATATACAAATTTTGAACACTAGATATAAACCTTTACATAATTAATATTGATACAAATTATATGTTTATTATAAAACGTCCTTGTCTATTTATTTTTAAAACCAAAATACATTTTATGAAATATTTTCTGACGAGCGTAATCCTTATCTTAAACTTACTTTTTACTTTTTTTACATAGAGCTTAAACCTTATCGTTTTAACAAGTAGTGTCTTTATTTTTATTAGTTTCCCAGGTGCTCATAGTTCATTTTGAAATTTAAATTGTAATATCAAAGCAGTAAAATACTATATGTTAATTATAAAAAACCTCTTTTTCCATTTCTTCTTAACCATCTAAACACATTATAATATATTTTCTGAAAAACATTCTTATTGTTAAATATTTTATCGTTGTACCCACAAAAGTTTCAATTATTTCAAGTAGTGTCTAGGAATTTATATTTTTTATATTTAAACTGTAACATCAAACTCTAGTAACTGTTTTAGAAATGACAGAAGGTATGTGCTTAGCAGTGGAAAGTATGTAGACTGTATAAAAATACTGTAGGTTACTTTAAAGATATTTAAAAATATTCTTATAAAGTCAGCGTGAGAAATTCAGTTTCGTAAAAGAGCCATGTTTTATTTCATTTACGAAGTTCAAAGAGAAACCAATGTAAGCGAAAAGGTGCGAACCTCTCAAAGATAAGAAAGAAATGTAACGGGAAGAAAATAAATATTTTCTTTAAGGTTTTATTTTCCCTTTACGTATTTTATATGAACATTGAAAAAGATACTCAAGGCTATTTTGAAGTGTGTAATAACTGCAGCAAAGAGTTGTGAAATAGTGAAAAGTTCATACGAAATATTATAATATTAGAAACAGTTACATGAAAAAAGAGCAGAGTTTAAAACATATTGACCCTGTGTTTGGTAAAAGAGTAAACCAATTAATAAAAATTAGGATATTATACAACAATACTTAAAAAGTGAACACAAGTAATACGAAAGTGATTGTTATTGAAAGAGAAGAAAGTAAAAAGATATGTGAAAAATGAAAAAAAAAAGAAGGGGAGTTGGTTGAGCATGTGGATGAGTTTGTGTATTTGGGATGTGTATTTAGCAGGGATGGTAGATATGATAAAGATAAAGAACGAGTAGTGAAAGCAGGAAATAGAGGAAATGGAACTCTACACTCTATTGTCACCTTTTGTCTCTATTGTAAAATCTAAAGATGAGTGTGCAAAAGTTGAGTGTGGTAGAAGAAACATGAGAGTAAAATAAATGCTTTTGAAATGCGGTAATTAAGGAGTATATTACGGCTGACTCTGAATGACAGGGTGAGAAATTGTGTGATATAGAAAAGTGTGGTTTGATGATAGTGTCACCTTAATTAAGAAAGGAATGCTTCGGTGGTTTCCACATGTAGAAATAATTATAGAGTACGAAAGAGTAACAAAGCAAATCCATGTTGCAAAAGTGAACGGCATTGTTGGGAAGGGACGGCCTAGACGAAAGTTTATCGCCCAAGATGGCAACATATGGAATAGGCAAGGATTAAGGGTCCCCTAAACCGACCAGCGTGTATAAAGAGGCATGTATATGGATGTAAAGGAGACGATAGGGGTTTGTCAGGATTGTGCCAATGGAAGTCCGAAATCTCTGCCTGCCTCTCTGGGGGCAGGCGTGAGTATACAAAAACATCAAATCTGATGTATAAAGTCACCTGAGCTGTACATGATTACACAAGTGAGTGCGTCAGCACAGGTGCGCAGGCATTCTTTATTCCCTCAATCTAGCCCGATGTGAGAGTAATCCGACACGAAGGATGAGAGTTTAAGCGCACACCAACTCCTTTACGATATACTTTGGTGAAAACTTTCTGATTCTGGTCTGCTACCGATAATTACTTGACACAAACATACTGATTTTGGAAACGAAAGAAATATGAACAAACATAATATATAATTGTATAACAACTATTACCAAAAGAGAAGGTATGTAAAACGTGAACGTGAGTTTGTTGAAACCTCATACAAAAGAGCGAGGCAAAAATCCTTCAAGTAGTATTTTTGAAGCGTCAGTAGCCTAATGGCAGGGTGTGGACCGCGACTCGAAAGGTCGTGGATTCGAATCCGCCATTCGACTACTGTCGTGAACCACTTCTAACACAAGCATTTTAAGCTTACCAGAAGTGGTTAAAGGGAATATTAGTAATGTTTGATAGCATTACTAGTGTTTTTCTATAAAAAAAAAACAAAAAAAAACAAAAGAAAATATAAATAAATAAAAAAACAATATCAAACATATTACCGTAGGGTCGCTTTATATACAAATGTATACGAGGGTATAAAATATACAGGAAACATTTCTATAATGATAGTAGAAACTATCAAATGACCGAGCAGTGCAATTTAGAGGCAAACTACTCATTAGCCAGTTATTTTGGGAACAAATTTACATTAAAAAATTAATAGCAGCATTTCACTAATTTTAATTTTAATTTACTAATTTAGCATACATAATACCTTGCTTAATAAATGGTCTGAATAATACACTTAGATATGAACTTAATGAAGTTAACATAAAGTGTAAATTAAAATGTTCTTTGCTTAACAAATTAATATTAGTTGTTATCTCCATTTTTAACGGCATGCAACACAAACCTGCGTGGTCTTTCGCAATGCCGCATAGCAATATTGTAACAATTTTTATGTGTGCCGCGGGAATAAAAGAAGGGACGTTTTTCTTGCCCTAAAAAACCCTCTCAGAAATGAGAGAACGGCTCCGTAGTGTAGTGGCTTAGCAATGAGTTGCTGCGTTGGGGGCTGCGGGTTGGAATCCCGCACGGAACAATTAATTGTATGGCTTACAAATGACTGTTCCGGGTCTTGATGTTTGTCCTTGTGCAATTTGTGTTTGTAAACTGCCTCCACGATACAGGAGAAAATCCTATTGTGGAGGTAACGTTTTTGTAAAGAGAAAAAGAAATGCCTAAGCCATTTTGCCATTTGCCAAGATTGTGAGTTATTTTTTTAAAAGTTCCGCTGGCTTTCTACCTGGTTCTTTCCAAGACAGAGGTTTTTTCCGAACCAGTGGAAAATTTAATAAAATAGTCACTTTCTTTAAATATTATTTATAATCTAAATAAATTAATATAATGAATTAAAAGTTTTTCTTACTGTCAAAATAATAAAACAGAAACAGAAAAGAGCGTTAGGATTGCCCTTAAAATTTTTATAAATTTATGAAATACATAAATTTTAAACTACGCCACTTCAATCTTTCATTTACGTCTTATAAGTGAACTACGTCCGAAATCCGTGAAATTTGCATTGATTTTGTTTCTATAATTATAATTTTTAACGCGGTAATAGCTCCTGTGTTACATATGTAGAGAACCGAATACACTTTTTAGCGATAACAAGGCAATCTATCTTAGTTCTCATGATTGACAGAACATATACATTTTAATTTTTAATCGAGCATAGATGTAGCTCTATACTGGCTTCATCACCCACTTGCCATCAAGTGGACTGTTTACTCGTTTGTCACCCTTATTATATTATAAAATAAACGATTGATATAACCTATTTCAATCCAAAGGTAAATGTATTATATAAACCTAATACTTTAAAACAGTCAAACAGTTTAGGCGCCTTTATTGTATTTCCTATTACATGTAAGGATATCATTATCATCATCATCATTATCATCGTCATCAACTTTTTTTTCTTTATCTTTAAATTTTCTCGTATTTTAATGGGTGTTACCTCGGATTTTTTTTTCAGGTGAACCAATTTTGATCATTCCTTTTGTATCTAAAAGCTAGTACTTCTCATGTGGTTCCATTTAAATATGATCAAGATCTGGCCAGTAGTTTTTGAGTTATCCTTAATATTCCGAATTTAATTGACTTCGACAACATTGATGATGTTCTCATTTTACGAGTATTTATATTTATATCGGTTGTACACAATTTTTAATTTTACCTATTGTATTATTATTAAGTTGTTATCACTAAATCGCGGCTGCCCATCTCCTGTTTTAAGTTTTTCTCTTTCGCCTCTTACGACACTCACGGAATTTACAGTGTGGGTGACAAGTGATCATAAAATGCACCTGTGACCTATATAGGTGCATTGTCAATTTTGAAGACTATGATGGAATATATTGTTAGCAGTAATAAGGTTCGCTGATTCTCTTCACTTACCATACAAAATGCAGCGGCAAAACGCTTGGGTTTTCTATAGTATGCTTTCCGGAGAGTGCGAAGCAGTTGCATAATTTTATTCCTCACTCTCATTTTGCTCCAGTTTTAGACGCTCCGCCGTTTGAAGTCCGCCGAAGTGAAGAAGCAGCAGCAGAAGAAACATGGAAGCAGAATAAATGCAGTTGAGATGAAAGCGTTAAGAAGTATGATAGGAGTTAAACTGAGTGACAGGATAAGAAATAATGAGATAAGGAAACGTTGTGGTCTGAAAGAAGATGTAGTGACAAAAATTGAGAAAGGTATTCTGAGATGGTTTGGCCATGTATAGAGAATGAATGAAGAACGATTGACGAAAAAAGTGTATAAGACGAGTGTGAATGTAAGTGTTGGAAAGGGTAGACCTAGGCGGACTTTTTAAGACCAAATCGGGGACGTCTTGATAAAAGGCCAGGTCAAGAGCACGCTAAACTGTAGAGCATGTATGAAGAGAATAATGAAAGTGGACGAAGCGAAACAAGTATGAAAGGATAATAGCAAGTGGAAAGAAGTGGTATCTGCCTACCCCTATGGGAAAGAGGCGTGATTATATGTATGTATGTATGTATGTTAAGCCAAGCCAAAACATTTACCAACTTAATTTAAAAACAGGCACTCACGACTATCTAAAGTCTGAAAGTATGAAAGTAAATATTAAGTAGCATTTTTACCCACCCGAATTGTCAACGGAATAGTATGTCTGAATACATACTAATGCACACGCTTTTGTGTACGGTTAGTGAGTATGATTCAGTCATTTATAGAGTAATTTAATAAAGCCAAGAATGGTTTGTTCACCTTTTAATTACTGGTATAAAAAATATGATATTTTTTAAGATGAAAAATATAATTTAATGTTTCTTTTTAATCAGCCACAGCCCACTGCTGGTCAAAAGACACTCCTGTTGTGGCAAAAATTATGCCGAACAACGTACAGCAGAAGTTATTAATATTATTAAAAGGCAATGTAAACTTGTGAGAGCAAATAAATTAAACATTATTATTATATTATTATTATATTTTGGTTATCTATAAAGTTTTCTCATGTGGTTGGGCAGTTTAGATATATAATTGTAAACACAATATATAAACATACATAAATATCAATAAAATAGAATAAATACATAAAAAATTCATAAATATATAAAAAACCAACCAGATGAAAGCCCTCGGCAGGGGAGACCAAACGGCCGAGGGTTAGGGGGAAAGGGAAAGAAACCGGCGGACGATGCGGGCGGTATTGAGGAGCACCGCCCTTCTGCATTTGAGCTTGGAGCGGTCCGTCACGGAGTCCCAGTCGCCTCAGATGATCCGAGAGGCTAACTGGGAATAACCCGTTCGCAGAAACGGCCACAGAAATAATTTCGGCCGGCAGACCACCCCACATGTGTCCACATGTGTGTCGGTCACCTCATGAGCCAGGTCCAGATATTTTGTCAGCTTATCTGTTTCGGCTTTCACGAGGTTCTCGTCATAAGGAATGGTAATGTCGACCAAAAATATCCTTGACTGTGCCCGGTCCATCAGCACAATACCAGGCTTATTCGCAAGTATAGTCATGTCTGTGATGATGGCCCGGTCCCAGTAGAGCCTGGCACGGTCATTTTCGAGCACGGCTTCCGGCAAGTACTTATAATGTGACAGTTTCCGATCCACGAGACCGTATTTCAGAGCGAGCTCCTGGTGTAGAATCCTGGCTACTAGGTTGTGTCTGTGCAAATACTCAGAGTTAGATAGCGCTGAATAACCGGATATGACATGCCTAAGTGACTCACCAGGATGGCGACAAGCTCGACAGATGTCGACGGTGCCATCCATGAGGATGTATTTCCGATAATTGTTGGTCTTAATAACCTGAACCTGTATTGCAAAGAAAAAAAAAACCCTCAGTTTCCCCAATGAAGTCACCGAAACGAAGCCAGTGAAGGGAGGCAACTGTGTCTATGAAAAGCTCATGAAGGGCCTTGTAGAAGCTCCCGTGGAGCTCCTTCTCCTTCCACACGATCTTCCTGTCGGAAATACACTGTACTGCCGGGTCTTGCCATTGCTCGTTGGCTAAGGATAGAGGGGTTAGTCCTTTATTACAAGAAATAACGTCCCTATAGTATGGATCATCCGCTCTCGTCAGAAAGTAATTACGGAGGCTGCATACTTCGCGATTATGCATGGTAACTGTGCTTAAAAAGCCGCGCCCACCATGCTTCTGCGGCAAGTACAGCCCCATTACTGACGGTATCGGATGATGCATCCTGTGGGACGTCATTATAGTGCGGAATTTTCTGTCCAGAGCGTTCAGTTCGGTCTGAGTCCACCTGAGTATGCCAAAGGTATACATAAGAACAGGCATGATCCAACCGTGCTCGAACTTGAGATCATCTATATAGAAAAGGTAAATCACGTTTGTACCTCCTTTCCGATGCTGAAATCCCCTCCCAGAACCCCCAGTAAGGGTACTGAGAGGGTTCCGAGAGAGGCAAAACCAGATTGGACTCAAACAATCGCCCTGGAAGATACCTCTTCTTATCCTTATGTGGTTCTCCGCAGCCGTCATCCGCTGGCCTAGATAACAAAGGATCGTAC
>JAVANC010000001.1:55085258-55166144 GCA_033319125.1 Parnassius glacialis | reverse complement strand
ACAATGATCTAAATTTAATATTGATGGAGAAAGCTTCTTGGAGATTGATGTTAAAGTCTCCACATACAACAGATTTATTCTGTTAATTAAGCTTATCAAAAACTTCCTCCATAATGTTTTTAATAGTACCATATGTAGAACCATTTCTACAGTTCGCTCAACAGAGAGGCTCACAATATCTTTACATTTCATATTTTCAAAGGTTATCGCGTTTACCACTCCATGCGGACTAGATAAATCTACACCATAAGTGTGCATACATAAAAAAACAGGTTCCCGGTGCAGACAAATCTATGCTGGTCGGTACCGATCGGTGCAGGTATAATCTTTCTATGTTAACTTATGCGGTCACATATAAATAAACAGGTTTAAACTTGTTGGTACCGACTACCTGTACCGAGTTTACGGGTTTAAACTCTTGCCGGTGTAAGGTGTATATGTTTATGAAAATGGATGTGGATAACGAAGTTTTGACAGACTTGGTATTTGATAAACAACCTTTTTTGGACAAAAGAAATAAGTTCCATGGTAATCGATTGACTTGGCAATCTCACTAAACAATCTACTTTAATTTAATATGTATTACTTGTGAGATACATTGTTCCTTCATGTAATGGCCAAGTCAATTTAAATAGATTGACTTGGCCATTGCATGAAGGAACCATGTAAATAAATATTTAAAACATAAAAGATTTTTATTATTGATATGGTCACTATAACATGTTGTTAGGTTAGCTAATTACGTAATAACTTGAGACAGAAGGACTCTAAGTAGGGACTGAATAAATTAACCGACTTGGTATTACATGGATCTCACAACTTTTAATGGTAGAATAACTGAGTTGCGAGACTTTGTTTTTTTTTGCAAGTTATGTTTTTGATGGCATGCGAATATACGAAAATGAAGACGCGTTGGCACCCCTGAGAACTAAGATGGAATGTCTTCTTTGCAGTAAATAAGGGTCTTTGGTTCTCTACAATTAGGTACCATACGAAACACGGCAACATTAACTATTTTACACTGGTATTCTGTGAGAGCATGGTCCTTCTCCGGTCGAGCTGACCCATTAGTGCTACAACCAAATAGCTGCAACAAGGCCACGTTTAAAACTTTGTTTGTTAGATTTGAACTATTAGTAAATTATTGAAGTTTGCATTAAAAAAAACCATGACTTAGTGTAAGGTATCAAAGAATTAAAATCTCTAAATTCAGAAGTTTTTAAATATAAATTGTTTTCTTCCTTTTAGTTTTTGAAGTCTCTTTTTTGAACGAGTTTCTTTTTAGATGGTACGAATTTGGCGGAATGGGGCTAGGTGAGAAAAAGTGTAATAATTTTCCATCACGATCGCTTCTGACATAGTATAAAGAGAGGCCAAGTAGGTTAACTCCGGCACAATCCGCGATATAATTGCCTACTGTCTCAGGGTTGTCACTGTCACCAAATCATTAGTTTAAAGCCCGGCCTTTGACAAAGATAATACATCTGTGTATAACTAATTCAGTGATCATTAGTCGATAAAGTTCAACAATGGTTTTCCTGACAAACACAGAAATGTATTAGGATTCAGAGCAGTATTATTTATAAAAAAAGGGATAAAATAAACCGGCAGGGCGGTGTGTGAGCTCGTGTTTAAATTTACTTAGTATATACTAGTTACTTTTTATTTTTAATAGGCATAAATAGTATTTGCACACATAAAGGACCATATTAATTTTTATTTTTAATTAATACAAGCATATATATATTGAATCACACATTTATTACAAAATTACAAATTAGCTACAGAAAATACTTTCTTTGGTTTCAACTATTACGAAACGCCTTGTTATTAAACTTTAATGTGTAATATACCCGCATCCTTATAAATAACTTTTGCAAATATAATTAATTACGATTTTATAACCGTAGGTAGGTACTTAGTTACTATTCTTCCTCTGTCTGATAGACAACTAATACAACAAAAATAAGTAAGTAGGTATCTCATCGTCAAGTAAAAATTATATGCTATAATAAGTGACTCGCTTAAGTGACGCGCGAACCTCGTGCGGTGTTAGCCTCGACAGGTGCACTGAGAAATACTTCGAGACTGTGTTTAAGTGTGCGTGCAGCGCCTCATAGATACTATGGCGCACACATACAAGCCGCGCGCAGTGCGTTTATATGAAGATAACGTACTTCCCCTCTCTTTATACTATGCTTCTGACGTAGTGTAGACGGCCTTGGCAGCTAAAAGGACGAGACATGGAATAATATCCATCTCTCTCGCAATTTTTCTTATCATGCCATGAAAGAAATATTATTTCATTTTAAATGACGCTTACTTTTATTAGACGCGAGGAATTCATTTATTTTTATTTGTTAATCCATAATACAATACGTATATAAATAATAATAAATTACGAAAGTTACTTCGTTCCAACCGAGTGTTTCACGACACTCACGCATGTTTTTTTTTAGTTGAATTTTTAAACCTTTTGAGTGAACTAAGTAATTTCACAAGGTAACAACTACAATGTCGAAAAGAACAAAAAGGAACAAATCAACTTTACCTTAGTGGTGAATAATTTTTTTCTAATTTAAATGGGTCAACTAATAGTTCGATTATCGTAAAGGAAAAAGAATTGAAAAATTGATTCACAAGAGGCAAAGATATCGGCTAATATATATACAAAAAAGCAGTATACCATTGAATTGGCTTCTCCTTTTTTGAAGCCAGCTAAAATCAGTGGAGTCAATATTAACTAGATAGTAGGACTCCTTTTCTGCCTAGACGTCCGTCTGGGTACGAACCACCATCTCACCTATTTGTGCCGTCAAATAGATGTGCTACTATAGCACTATTGTGTTCAATTCTGATGCATATAGAGAGTCAGTAAATTTACAGCGTATACATAGTCTTCTTTGATCGAAGTTGAAGACTGTAAATTCATTTGTCATGTCAGATTTGTAAAAAAAAGTAATGGCAAAAATATAATTTTTGGGATACACACAATTTTTTTAGAGGATAGGGTGATAAACGAGCACACTGCCCACCTGATGGTAAGTGGTTGCTGCGACCCATAGACATCTACATCAAACAAAATGCAAATGCGTTGTCACCCGTGAGGACCAAGATGGAATGCCTCATTTCCAGTTAAAAGGGCTTCCGGTTCTCTACACTGACCATACGAAACACAGCAGCGTTAAGCTGTTATTAAGTGGCGAAGCTTGCGAAGACACTTATTGATTTCACGATGTCTGTCCGTCTGTCCATCTGTCCGTCTGTCCGTCTGTCCCACGATTATCTCGAGAACGGTTTCGAATTTTCAAATTCTGTTTCCACCAATCTATTACTGATTACCCAGGCATCTGAACCTCCTATTTTCAAACTGATTGCTCAACCGCAACCTTTAGAAACCACTTCAAAGCTAATTGCTTCGCCCCTTTGCTATGCTGTTAGCTTGCTAGGTTTATTTTACGCTAATATTATGTGAGAGCGTGGTCCTTCCCCGGTCGAGCCGACCCATTCGTGTTACAACTATACTACCAATATGGCTGCAGCATGGCTCTACCACGTATAATAAAATATAATTTGTTATAATGATTTTAACAGTGAGGTTTTTTTATATGCAGCTAACTGAGTAATGTAGTACTCAAGAATATTCAAAATAAACCTAGCAAGCTAACAGCATAGCAAAGTAGCGAAGCAATCAGCTTATTTTTTTGAGCAATCAGTTTCAAAACAGGAGGTTCAGATGCCTGGGTGATCAGTAATCGATTGCTGAAAACAGAATTTGAAAATTCGTAACCGTTCTCGAGATAATCGTGGGACAGACGGACAGACATCAAGAAATCAATAAACCTAGCAAGCTAACAGCATAGCAAAGTGGCGAAGCAATCAGCTTTGTAGTGGTTTCTAACGGTTGCCGTTGAGCAATCAGTTTCTAAATAGGAGGTTCAGATGCCTGGGTGATCAGTAATCGATTGCTGAAAACAGAATTTGAAAATTCGAAACCGTTCACGAGATAATCGTGGGACAGACGGACAGATGGACAGACGGACAGACGGACAGCCGGACAGACGGATAGACGGACAGACGGACAGACGGACAGACGGACAGACATCGTGAAATCAATAAGTGTATTCGCAAGCTTCGCCACTTAATAAGTGTCTTCGCAAGCTTCGCCACTTAATAATGCAGTCACGCTCGGAAGCGTTTTAGGAAACATTAACCAAGCTGAATCAAAGTCGTTCATTAAGCGGAAGGGAAATGTTTGCAAAATTTTAAAAACTGTTTACCCTATATACTTTTTATTGTATTGTACTATTTTTTGTATTTACTGTATATGCTTTTAATTTCAAAAGAATAAACGAATCTTGAAAATGTTCCATTGTTCAAACAATAAAATGCGAATAATGGATTTATAAAGAGACACAATACAAAACTAACTACGGAAATAAGTAATGTAAATAATAAGTAAAATTATAAAAATAATTTTTGTTATTCCTGTACATCTTAAATACCTAGATTGCAAGAGTAAAATATTTTTGTTCATACTGCAAAATTGAAATTTTTTTATATTCTTGTTTATAAAATTGCTATGACTACTGCAGTGCATAGACAGCTGCAGTCAACTTCAAACACCTTTGGGGACTAAGATGGAATGTCTCACAGCTATAATACCATTATAGTGAATTTAGTTATTTGCTAAATAAGGGTTGTCTGGAAGAAATCGCTTCCAGAGCGATAAGACCGTCTTTTGTACTCTCTATATATTTATTTAATTTTGTCTCATCCTAATGTGGAATGGTGTACAATAAAAAATATTTTGATTGATTGATAGTGACTTTTTATAGCAGTCAGACAACAACACAGTCGTGCTTCTGAACACTTCAAGCAATGCTATTTGGCGGTAAAAATAGGTAAAAGCGTGGTGCCTACTCTTGTAAAGCAAAACTTTGCAAATTGTTTAGGAAAATAAATACAGACCTTAATATCATCATCATCATCATTACAATCATTCACAAGTCTACTGCTGGACATAAGCCTCCCCCAAGGAATGCCACAAAGCACGGTCCTGAGCCACCTGCATCCTTCGACTTCCTGCATATCTTACCAGGTCGTCACTCCATCTAGTGGGGGGAGGCCCTACACTACATCCGTCGGTACGAGGCCGCCACTCGAGAACTTTTTTTCCCCATCGGTTGTCGGTTCTTCGAGCCATATGGCCTGCCCATTGCCACTTTAGCTTACTAATCCGTTGGACAATGTCGGTCACTCTGGTTCTACTGCGGATATCCTCATTTCTAAGTTTATCTCGCAGAGAAACTCCGAGCATAGCCCTCTCCATAGCTCGCTGAGCGACCTTGAGCTTCGTCATCCGGCCAGCAGTGAAGGACCACGTCTCAGTTCCATAGGTCATCACTGGCAACACGCACTGGTTGTACAGTCTCATTTTCAAGTTTTAAGGTAAACCTGACGAGAAGATGTGCCGTAATTTCCCGAACGCTGCCCAACTGAGTTGAATCTTTTTGAATTGACCTCTCGGTCGAAGTTGGACTTACCTAGTCGGACTATTTGTCCCAGGTAAACATACTCGTCAACAACTTCGAGCTTAGTGCTTCCAAAAACTACCGGCATAGGTGTGACATGGACATTACACATTATCTTTCTTTTGTCCATGTTCATCTTAAGACCTATCCGTTGGGAAACACTATTGAGGTCATTGAGGATGGTGCTTAGATCCTCTAGCGATTCTGCCATAAGGACTATATCGTCGGCAAATCGAAGGTGAGTCACGTACTCGCCATTGATGTTCATACCGTATCCTTTCGAGTCCAGAAGCTTGAAAATGTCTTCCAATGCAGCGGTGAGAAGTATCGGGGATATAACGTCACCCTGTCTTACACTTCTCTGCAATTGGATAGGTTTCGTACTCTGGTTCTGTACTCGGATAGCCATCGTAGCTCTACTTTACAAGCACTTGAGCACTTCAATATAGCGACAGTCAACTTCGCATCGCTGAAGGGACTGCAGCACCACCCAAATTTCAAAGGAAACAAAGGCTTTCTCATAGTCCACATACGCCTGACATAGTGGCAAATTGTACTCCTTGGAATTCTGTACAACTTGCCGAAGGGTGTGTATGTGGTCTATGGTAAGAAAGCCTTTTCGGAAACCGGCTTGTGCGGGAGGCTGGAAGTCGTCAAGTCTGCGCGCGAGACGATTTGTAATGACTCTCGAAAAAGCACGTAGACGCGGCTCAGAAGGGAAAACGGTCTGTAGTTTTTAAGAGAGCGTTGTCACGTTTCTTGAGAAACAAGACCACCGCACTTCTGCTCCACGCCTTCGGTGTAATGCCACCATGGGGGATGGATTTAAAGTGCTTCTGAAGGACTTCAAGTACCAGTTTTCCACCCGCTTTCAGAAGCTCCACTGTAATTCCAGCCTTGCCTTGGGCCTTGCCGTTTTTAAGGAGCTGGAGGGCTATTCTAATCTCGCTCAGACTGACGTCCGGGATATCATCGGAATAGTGTCGGATCAGACTCGCTGTTGGATCGTTACTCACACTTACGTGCGACTCCAACGATGATGTGTACAGCTGCCCATAGAACCTCTCAACCTCACTCAAAATCTGAGGTGTCCCGGAAACGACGCTGCCACACTTGTACTTCAGCGTCGACAGTTGGCTCTTTCTGGCAAAAAGATCTCTAGCAAAGACTTTGGAGCCCTGGTTTCGCTCAATCGCTTCATCAATACGAGCAGTATTAAAGGTGTGCAACTCCTGCCGCATATGCCCTCTGCCCTGCCGTTACCATGGACTGGGGGCCGTCTCTTTGTTGCTCTTATCATTGGGGGGTATATTGCCATAGTTGCCTTGCTTGGCGAGCGGGCTGATAACCGGAGTTTTTTATATTGTTGGTTTGCTGTTATCAGAGAGATGCTGCTGCCCATCCTCTGCCTCAGTTTCTCTCTGTCGCCTCTTACGATACCCACGGGAAGATATGGGGTACTGAGTATTATAACCCGCTACTACACGCTACCTTAATATATAATACACACATTTTTAAATGAAGAAAAAAACACAAATACTTAACTTATAGAAAATTGTTTGTGTTTATCTTAATTCTTTGATTCAATTGCGATTAAATAATAAATATTGAATTACAAACAAAATAAATCGACCATAAAATATTCTACACAAGAAATAACTAGGAAAATCTTAACTCGAACTTAAAGTGATATTTTGTCCCTTGATAGTTTTTTGTTACACCTTCTTTAAGTAAGCGTTGTTGTACTACAATAAATTAGACGGAGAGCTAATCGTGATATAAAGAAAAATAGACAACCAATTATACAAAAGATAAAAAGCATTATAATTTTGATCGTTATTTAGTTATAGTCATGTAGAGGCGGTGTAAGAATAACCACTAACCCATATCATCCCGTGGGTGTCGTAAGAGACGACAGAGGGAAACAAATCTGTTGACGGGCAGCAGAGATTTCCTAATAGCAATAAAAATAAACTGTGGTTGATAACCCGCTTGTCAAACGTAAAAACTATGGCAAATATCCCCATATGAGACAATCTATTCGGGAAGGTATATGTTCAGAAGTGGACTTTAATAGTCTATAACTGTAATGATAACGCTAATGTTATTGGTCATTTTATTAAAGGATTGAAAAAGAAGCTCTTAGCCTAATTTCTGTTATTTATTATTATTCTTATTCTTTATATTTATTCGTCCTGACGCCGTGAGAGCAAGGGCATCAAATATAAGGAAATAACATAACTTTATATTGCACTCATAACTTAAAGTAATTTTCCATTGTAATAAAATCTGTATTGTCGTACGGCAAAGTTTTATAATAGTTAATACTGTTAAGAGCTTGAGGTTCGAGATAATTAAAAACTGCCGATTGAATTACCAAAATTGACACTTTAATTACACAACACTAATTACAATCTAAAACCACACTAATAATGAAACACAATTGTACTACTGATCATTTAAGTTCACTGTTATATCGCTTCGAAATATTCGCTTATATCGCCAATTCAATACTGACTCGGTCGTAGTCTATACCGGCTTTATATAGGGTCTCAGATAGTTTCCAGAACCTTCTACTGTAGCGACATCTAGAATGTTCGAGTACATATCGGTCCCGAAATTTCTAGAAGGATCTTGACTCTTCTAGTTCTGCTACTCGACACTAGAGGGCGCTAGTGGTGACTAGTGTTGCCATGTACAAGACATTAATAGTGGCGCGCAACACTGCTCCCTCCTAACACATGCTCGTCCCGAGCATTATTGGCCCCATAATAACGCACCAGTCGATCCACATGGGCGAACTTAGGAGTACCTCTGGCACCTTTCTGTATCCGGTAGGTTACGTCAATGATCCTTGTCACAATCCGGTACGGTCCATCAAATTTAGCTTGAAGCTTAGATTTCCGTTTGCTGCGAGCTGGATTGTGTAACCACATTAGTGAACCTTCGTCAAACCCTTTGTTGTTCATTTTGTGGTCATATCGTGTTTTCATCTTCTCAGACGTTTGCTGGCTCGACTGTCTGACGTGCTCATAAATGTCATTCATTTTGTTCCGCAAGTCATTTGCATAATCGGTTATACTGCGTAGGGCATCAGGTGGTATCCTGGTGATCAGGTCTGCAGGCAGCCGTAATTCTCTCTCAAAGTTTGCGAAAGCTGGCGACACTGATGGACTTTCGTAAACAGCGCTTCGATATGACAACAAAAACCGTTGTCAACTTTTTCCAGGTACCTTTCCAATGTTTGATTAAATCGTTCTACCATTCCATCAGATTGTGGATTCTTGTTTTATGAGTACCCATAACTCGGCAGGTTTTCTGGAATTTTTTATTTTATAGGCTAAGGGTGACAAACGAGCACACAGTCCACCTGATGGTAAGTGGTTGCTGCGGCCCATATACATCTACAACTATCCTCGTTTGCGAATCGAAATGCAGATGCGTTGTCACCCGTGAGGACTAAGATGGAATGCCTCATTTCCAGTAAAAAGGGCCTCCGGCCACCTGCACTCACCAAGCGAAACACAGAGGTAAACCTCTACTGCACGCTGGTATTTTGTGAGGTCCACCCCGGTTCGAGCCGGCCCATCAAAGCAGCAAAAGCTGCCGCGTGGCTCTGTTAAAATAAATTTACCACTGTAATAAATATTTGAGACTCAAAATTCCTTCCTTGATCGCTGTGAATCTCTAATGGCCAAAACGACAGAAAACTTCATGAACTAGTTTATCTGCAACTGTCGAAGCTTCTTGATTTGTAATGGCGAAGACTTCTGGCCACTTAGTGAAGTAATCCATCACAACCATGTAATACTTGTTACCAATTTCGCTTTCCAAAAACGGTCCCGCAACGTCAATGGCTATCCTCTCCCGTGGTGCACCAACATTGTACAATTTCAATGCGCCTCTACTACGAGTTTGAGGTCCCTTTACAGCCGCACAACTTGTACATTTGCGGCATCAGTCCTCGTCATCGTCACGACAGTGGACCCAGTAAAACCGTTAGCGGATCTTCAGTAGAATTCATTTAACTTCCAGGTGGCCACCTGAAACACCACTATGGTACAGCTGTAGAACATCCGGTAGCCTTAGGGACAACCATTTGCAAATGACAACTGTCCCCCCGAACATTTTCCCATTTACGGCACAGGACTCCATCCTGAATCAGCAAGCTGTCCCATTGGGCCCAATAGCTTTTCGTGGTCGAACTTACTGCTGAGACGTCGCTCCATTTGGGCTTAGGAGCACTGACCTTCATCCATTCCAGAATTGGCCTAATGTCCGAATCTTCCTGCTGTGCATGTTGTAAGCTGTCCTTTCACTCATTGCTGAGCTGGTCTGACCTGAGTATCCTCACAATTACCACTTCCTTACCCTCTTGCCTAGTACAACGCTTGCAATCTTCAGGATAAAGTCTTCTTGGCAATGTATCTGCGTTCCCATGAGATTTCCCGCTGCGCTGGGCGGTGCTGTTAGCCGCACTACCCTCTCGAAATCGATCACCTTCCCTTTCTACAGTTCGCTTAGGGCACCTGGATCGAAGGTGGCCCCTTTCTCCACAGCCGTATCACCTAGGGCGGTAACCGTTATTGCGGTCGCGAACTGTAACTGCTGCAATCTCCCTGATGCGATGGGATCGATAATACTGCCACACGGCTTCCACCTCCAATGCATGGGTCAAGGTGCCCTTAAGCGTGTCGTGGGGCCCGAGCCTCACAGCAGTTCTAACTTCAAGGTCGCGGATGCGGTCGATGAAAGTCTGCAACAGGTTCCCTACAACAAGCGCAGATACAGACTGGTATGCTTTTCGATCCAGCATCTCTACCTCAAGGGCCCACTGCTGCAGTTTTTCGTTACTGCGTTGCACTCGATCTTTGAGCTGCGCAAGAAAGACGTTTCCCAGGTGAGCGTCGCCATATCTCGCCTCCAATGCCTCAAGGAGCTGCTCGTAAGTCACTTCCTTGCCAAGAGCTTCCAGAACAGTTAAGGCCTGGTCGCGCAAGCTGTAATAAAAGTCATGGCCTGACTTTTATTCCAGCCGTAGGCCTTCATTACAACCTCGAACTGGATTTTGTAGGCCGATCAGGAAAAACTCCCGTTAAACGGTGGCACTTTGAATCCACGTAGCGAAGGTGTTGTAGCAACTACGGGAGCTGTAACTCCATCCCCAAGTTTGAGGTCGTCCAGCGTTTTCTTCACGTCAGCCGCGATTAGGGTTTCAGCCTCCGACAGGCGGTTGTCATGTGTCATATTGAGCAACCTTATCCTTCACCTCCCTTATCTCTTTCCCGAAGGTAGCGTGAAGGTCCTTCATGAGAAGTATCTGCTCTTCCTTATCGCGTTTGAGCTGCTCTTCCAACCGACGGCCATGTTCCTCCCTTTGGCGGGCTTGTTTCTCCTGTTGGTGGGCCTATTCCTTCTGTCCGCGCTGCAGCTTCTCTTCCAACCGACGAGATTGTTCTTGCAGCATCATTATCAGAGCACCTAAATCAGTTACTGCAGATGCAGGAGCTGCTGATGGGCCGGCCTCCGTGGTCGGCATCTGGCCCGCCAATGTCTGTGACGTTGCACCACCAAATCGTCCCTGGTTCGTCTCCTGTTGGCGTTGACTTCGGGTACGGATACCCTCCGTGTCGTTTTAAGGTAAAATCGGCATATTTGATCCCACTTCTGACACCAATTGTTGCTTGGGGTTCGAGATAGTTAAAAACTGCCTATTAAATTACCAAAATTGACACTTTAATTACACAACACTAATTACAATCTAAAACCACACTAATAATGAAACACAATTGTACTACTGATCACTTAAGTTCACAATTATATCGCTTCGAAATATTCGCTTATATCGCCTATTCAATACTGACTCGGTCGTAGTCTATACCGGCCTTATATAGGGTCTCAGATAGTATCCAGAACCTGCTACTGTAGCGACATCTAGATTGTTCGAGTACATATCGGTCCCGAAATTTCTAGAAGGATCTTGACTCTTCTAGTTCTGCTACTCGACACCAGAGGGCGCTAGTAATGACTAGTGTAGCCATGTACAAGACATTAATAGTGGCGCGCAACAATACATTTTAATTCAAACTTGCAACAGTTCCGAAATAGAACAGTGAAATGTTAACTAAGCGTACTTCGTGTAGTAGTACGTCCGCGTGCGAGTGTCTGTATCACTAAGACTGTTACGCGCATTTGTTAAGATCGCATCTACTGTAGGGTTAGGTGTTGTGATAAAACAAATTGAATCCTTTGATATTAGTTGGTATATAGTAGAATACACCCAGGTGTTATGCGATGTTTTAATAATTCTTTTTTTTTTATTTCGTTAAAAAACATTGCCCTCACACTGGGACTTTCTCCTTTATCGTAGGGGCAGTTAACAATCATAAATTGCACAAGGACAAACATCTATACCCGGAAAAATTATTTGTAGGCCATACAAAAACTTGTTCCATGCGGTATTCGAACCCGTGGCCCCAGTATTGCAACCCATTGCTAAGCCAATGCGCCACGGAGCAATCAATTTACTGATAATAAAAACTTTATTGTTTAATGTGTGGAAGTTTAATATGTTACATCTAGGAAAATTAAGATTATAACAGAATAGAATAGAATAGAATAATTTTTTATTCAATATAGATCACATGTGTAATTCTTATTGAAAGTCATTTTTTACTTTACCACTGGTTCGAAAAAAAACCCCTGTCCTGGGAAGAACCAGCAAGAAACCCAGCGGGACTTTTTTCTAAAAGCATATTTTACATTAATGATTGGTAGATACAAAATTTATTTTAGAAACAGCTTGGAAGCGACCACCTCATTCCCAGGGGTTTTTATCAACCATGTATTCATTTATACTATAATAACCCTTTTTATACAGTTTCAACTTAAAAAAAACATTTAAACTTGGTAATAGAGAGAGCCTGTACACTTTTCGGGACCCTGTTGTAATAGCGTATACATTGCCCCATGAATGAATTACTGACTCTGTGGAGTCGAGAAACTGGTATCACTAGCTTGTGTTTTTTCCTTGTGATTACAGAATGCACATCACTTTTTTTACTAAAACTATTTTTGTTTTTGTGAACATACATTAAATTTTCGTAAATATACTGAAAGGCCAAAGTTAATTTATTTATTTCTTTAAATTTATCTCTAAGTGACTCTCTCGGTTTTAGGTTGTAAATATCTCTAATGGCCCTCTTCTGTAAAACAAAAATAGTTTCTGAATCAGCCGCATTTCCCCATAACAAAATCCCTTAAGACATTATGCTGTGGAAATAACTGAAATAAACTAATCTAGCTGTCTCGGCACTTGTGAGACCTCTAATCTTTTTTACAGCATAGGCTGCAGAACTTAGTCTGCTCGCTAGTTTGGACATATGGAGGCCCCACTGGAGCTTTGCGTCGAGAGTGATGCCAAGAAATCAATAGAATTTTTAACATTTTATTAACACGGAAACACACAAAAATTTAAAATCGTAGTTTATTATCATTAATATATATACATTAATATTTTAGTATCATTATCATTAAAGCTCATCAAGTCAATAAGTCCTCTGCTGAACCTATCCCCCAAGGAATACTACAAAACACGGTTCTGATCGAAATGCATGTCTTACCAGTCGTCAATTCATCTAGTAGGGCCACCCAACACTTCACTTACTGGTTGCCACTCGAGAATCGTTCTTTCCTATCGGTTGTTGGTTCTTCGATCTGTAAGGCCATATAAGAAACAGGTTAAACTTACTGCTTCTATATATGTTTACAGTCTATCAAAAGTCCGCTACTGACTCTAGGCATCTTTCATACATGGCCTCATAGGAGGGCCATTTGCTACTATGGAATATATCCCTACAAGGTGCAGGAGTGTACAAGCTTGATTGTTAATGTAGTCATTTTTTTATAGAATAAGGGAATACAGTCCACCTGATGGTAAGTGGTTGCTGCGGCCCATAGACATCTACATCTATCCTCTATTAAAAATCAAAATGTAGATGCGTTGTCACCCGTGAGGACTAAGATGGAATGCCTCATTTTCAGTAAAAATGTCCTCCGGCCACCTGCACTCATCAAGCGAAACGCAGAGGTAAACCTCTACTTCACGCTGGTTTTCTGTGAGGTCGTGGTACCACCCCGATTCGAGCCGGCCCATACGTGCGACAGCAAATGCTGCCCCGTGGCTTGTTTCATTATTTATCGACATTTTTCTTCTTCTGCTGCTAATACGTGCCATAATCTTGTCGAAATCTGAGGAAGGTTGAAATACGGTTTTAAGTTATAACTTATAGGATACCAATAAACAAACTCACTTTCGCATATTTATGATGTATAAGTGGAGACAAATATCCTTTACAATAATGTGCTATTGAAAATGTTAATTACACGTTGAATATAAAATTATGATACTAGAATCAATTCTAAAATTAGGTATTGATTTTATTCCGATGCAACAATTTGTTTTTTTTTAGTTGTGTAATCAGCTGTGCATGTCTAGAAAAACCATTATCACTGCGACCTGTAAGATCTATTGTGTTTGCTGCCATGGACATAGTTCAATGCTAAGTTATTCATGGTATTTAGCGATTTTTATATGATTGATGGTAATGTAATTTGGAAAATACCTCTCGCAATGACCGCAAGGTTATCGCTTATCAGCATAAACCAGAATATAAATGCAAAGGTCTGCCATCTTGTACTATAAGTGGTCAACCGCGAGAGTCTAAAGAAGGAGTGACAAAACATCTCCTTGAGGATAACCCTTCGTAGTTGCAACCTCAATCGACAGTGGTAGAGCCAGGCGGCAGCTTTTGCTGTCGCACGGATGGGCCAGCTCGAATCGGGGTGGTACCACGACCTCACAGAATACCAGCGTGAAGTAGATGTTTACCTCTGCGCTTCGCTTGGTGAGTGCAGGTGGCTGGAGGCCCTTTTTACTGGAAATGAGGCATTCCATCCTAGTCCTCACGGGTGAAAACGCATTTGCATTTTGATCTGTAACAGAAGATAGATGTAGATGTCTATGGGCCGCAGCAACCACTTACCATCAGGTGGACTGTGTGCTCGTTTTTCACCCTTATCCTATAAAAAAAAAGTTTGAAACAGCGCTATTTTTAATTTTCTGTTTGAGAACATTGACAGCACCCACCTGGTGGTTGTGCGGTCACTCTTTTATATGTCAAGTCGCCAACCAGCAGTGATGTGGTGCTACTATAGAAGACGCCCTCAATATCTAGAAAGTACAAAAAGGCTCTCTATAAACTTTTCCAATGTTTTGAGAATACATGATAATAGGATAGGTCTAAAGGACTTTGGTTAGGTGTAGTCCTTTCTAATAGCCTTATGTATAAATAGAACTTCCACTATTTTTCATTGTTCTGGAATTTATCCTCATGCAAAATATGCTCTGAAGACTTTCACCAGATAAGTAAGAAGTACCTCTCTGTAGTTGAATGGGAATTATTCCATACTCACCGCTTATGTATGGTTTAAACGAATTACCATCTCACTGCACCAGATTTGGCCTTATCAATCTTTGCAACCCTACACCAATCCTCATTAGAAGGCCTTATAAGGGCTCTGAATGAGCCAATGGAATTCTTCTGTGACACTGAGAAATATGTTAACTCTGGTTACTCCAATGTTTCTGTTTCACTGGTAGTGAAGTTACTATCAGAATTTTTAAGAAGCGCAATCTGATTCGGTTTATCTTTAGAGCATTTTGTGCAGTCTTTCACTATGAGGTAAAGACTTTAACGTATAGCTTCCTCCAAGATGTTATCTTTGCTTTCTATTTCTAGTTGTTATATTTCTAGCTGCACTATAAATATCAAACACATTAGGTTTCTTGGCCCTATTGAAGAGTTTCCTGGTCTTTTACCTAAGCACTACCAGCTTGGTGTTCCATCAAGGAACTTTTCATTTTTAGGTCTTGGTTTTAACGAGACAAATGCCCTGGAAGGCTTCACAGATACCAACGGTTACAGCTTCCGATGTTTACTCTAAAGCTGCAATATTTTAATTGCTTTGAGGAAACGTTTGAATATTCCTTCTTAGCCTGTCTCTATAGACATCCAATGAGGTCTCTCTTGGATCCCTCAAAGCAACATTTTCATAAGTTGGGACAAACTTCATGTATTTGTGATATACATCGAGTTTTCACTACGAACATGCACGTCAATTAACGCCTCGATATATTATTAGTAGCAAAGGTTTTATCGAACATTTTTTGATTAGGACGCTTTACAAAGGTTTGTTTACACCCTAAATTAAGACTGACCAAGCGAAAAGAGATGAGAAAATCATATAGTAACAAACCTCTTTCATTGACCTTAGTTTTCCCAGGGCTGCGTGGTGAGCATTAGCATCACAACCCACCACAAATTTGGCGTTGTGTTTTTAGGCGTACTCCGCCACTCGCTTTAACTCGACGGCAGGATCTGAATACTTTCCGCGAAGATAAGCTGAGCAAATTATTACTCTGGTCCCTGTATATCCCTTGAGATTTATGAAAACTATTACCAGGTCTCCGTTGTGGTTGTGGAACAGCAAATAGTTCAAAGTTTTCACTGTAAATTATACAAGCTCTGGGTCTACTGCGTTTAGAATTATACTAAAATCTACTACTTTACTACTTAAATCTTATCAGCAGCTGACAATACCTAAACTTCACCGTTAGCACCCCAAGTTAAATGAGAGCGAGTACAATGTTATACTTTGCATAGCAAACTTCCATCACGGAAGAAGCAGCATTATGAAGATTTGCCTGGAGGACTCTAATTCTACCCTTTGTGTAAGACATTTATGGGCATGGGTGGCAGGGATCATTTTCACATATTTCCTTCTACCGCTTTCAAATTACTTTACCTTACCCCACCAGCAAAGTACGCCGACCAAAGGCGAGATCAGCGCCTTGGGACTCAGTCACTCTCACTGATGTCGTCCGGGGTTCATTCCACCAAGTGGAGGGCTAGGCAGGTTGAATTTGAGTTCAGGTGTCATTGCCACTTCCGAGCCACCCCTGATCTTAAAATATATCATATTAAAACCAAATACGACACTGCCGCCTAGCGCTCGGATACCCTCCGCCGATGGGTTATCCAGATAAAACGTTACTTGGAACTTATTTTCCTCGTCAGCCTCAGTGCTGGACAGATATGTTATACCCAGCTGAGGCTTTGGCAGTTCGCCCTCAGGTATAATAGAGAGCTATGGCCAACGTCGACGGTTTCAATTTTTCAACTTCAGCCACAATTCAGTCCTGGCTTGTCTTATTAAGGCATGTTACCAAAATCGAACCTTGTGGCTGAATATTTTTTATTCGATTTATAATTTCGCAAAATAGAATAATCTTTGATTCGCTTTCAGTTCTCCACGCCTTTTAAAATATGTTTTGTTTTATTTATTTAAATTCCATTTTAAATGTATTTTAGGAACAGATAAGAATAACAGTTACATTGTGCAGTAGCATTTTTGTTATGTTCTAAAGAGTTCATGGTAAATCAACTAGCAATTCGCTTGTTTAATTATCATAACACCATAATAATTATTGTAAAATAATATTACCATTATAACACATGCTGAGCCAACCCCTTTTCGGCACAATGCGACCTTTTTATATTTTAAACTCAATATGTACTTATACTTTCATGTGTATGAACTGCTTGTGCTGAATAAATGTTTTTTCTATTCTATTCTATTCTATTGACACCACAAAAATCGATTGAAAAACAGAATCGACTTTTTTAACGAGATTTGTGATTGGCAACACTTTTTATTTTATCCACAAACTAATGACTTCCGGATTTACCTAATTTCGTTTTTATCTTTTCGGTACTTTTTTGTGCAAAAATATTGCAATCTTTTTTGGATACATAAATACCGCTATTAATTACCAAAAAAAAGATGTATTTTTTTAACAAATGCAAATTGTTGGGCGTTTCATGGCCAGAATTAGGCATTCCCCTTTCGGTTGCGGGCTGCGCTCCACAGACTGTCTTAGTGACCGTGTTAGTACGCGGTGGATAAGCGAAATCTGCTCCACGCACATAAGATTCGACTTGCGAATTCCTACACGCGTGGAGCCAGCTTCGGCACCGAAGCTGAGCTTCTTCTTACCAGTTGCCAGCTTCAAAGCTTTCCTGGGCTGGTTTTTGTGTGACTCCTACTCAGACCGACTGCGTTTTTTCGCTTTCGGATCCGGGGGAGAGTTTGACAAAGAAATATCGTTCCAGGGCTCCTGCAAGATAGAGAAAGCCACTTCGGCTCTTATATCAGCTGTACCGCTTCTATGCTGCCCCATTAAACATAAAAGGCCTAGTCAACTTATTTCTGTCCATTACAAGGTTCGTTCAATGATGGTTCAGCTACAGGCGTGTTTTTCACTTTACGGCTCGCCCTTGATTGAGGCATTCTGTTTCAGAATGTTGGTGAGGCTAAAAGAGCCTCTTGCAAACCTACAGAAAGTTGAATTAAAAAGACTTTTTAAATCAAAATGTTGATCTTTTCTGTCTATTTTGTACCCACGAGTAGCTAGGAAAATAAACGGTCACCCTTGACAGAGCCCCGCATGCAGTTTAATTTAGCTGGTGTGCTTTATTTATCTAATGAATAATAATAACGTAGGCTATTTAAACGTCGGCAAGTTGTCAATTTTAAAGGAGTGCAACTTCTGCATGTAATACTAATATTTATTCTGTGGCCAGACTTACTAGTTGGCGGGACTTATTAAAGGTTCGCTCACTGTTGCCAGCCGACACTACTCAAATTGTTCGCGCAAAAGCGCTAATGTCAAGCATCGACGTTAGATGGCACTCGGCTCGGCGCGATACGGGATGAAGTTCGTCCGAGCGTGTTGAACGGTGGGTGTCGAAAACGCGCTAGAAAAATTAAGAGTCCAAATTCATCGCTGCGAGAGATAGCACGCGGTCCATTTTGTCGGGAACTCGTCATGATAGGCGCGTATAGTAAATATACTGACTGGGAATTGTAGCGCGTATTCCTCGCTGAGAGTTTCACCCGGGACTTTTAGGTTTAACGCTGAGTCCGTACAAGTGGATTCGACTGTATTAGTTACTAGTGCGGTATTTGATATTCTAGAAATAACTGTGGCCACGCAAAACGGTAGTGACCGTTGATCCGGTCTCGCGTGGTAAGCTTTATAACAAACGAGAGTTAGTGGCTTCTGTAAGGTAGTTAATCGTACGACAGAGTGAAGGGACTGTCATCGTAGAAACGAAAAAGTGACTGTGGACGCAGAGCAGTGGGAGCGGTGCGGAGGTCCGAACTGCTGCAGATGGTAACGGTCTAATAAGGTCAATAACACTACCAGCCACACCCAGATACACATCACTGACCCTTACTTTCCTAGCACTATACATCCACATGCGACCTGACCGAATCCTGAGGGACCAGTCGCCTTGGATAGAGGTAAGTAAGCTCCCTTTATTAGAATAGAACGCTCCCCCCTAATTGTTAATTGTAATTAGAAACTTTTCACCTTTGGCCTGTAGCAGGCCCGACCAACATCTGCTTGTAGGTTCTCCGTCTATGGGCCCCGGGGGACTCTATTGTTGGATAAGCAGCTGCTGGCCGTAACATTTGGTAGCAAGAGTGCGGTTCCGGGATCGATTACCGGTCGATCCACCGACCATAGTGTTTGATAAAAACTAAATAATTTTGGTGGCAGGGAGCGTTGGGTTGATTGGTTTAATTTTGTGTCTACAATCACGCCCGTCCGTATACGTTAAAATATTTGTTTTAATTATATACGTAATAATAAAATTCTTATCTTTTGTGGCTTGCTTGTTTGTTGTTAGCGGGTAAATTTGAAAAGCCGCGCCGGGTAAATGCGCAAGCGGGAGTTTGCGTCATGTAGGTAGATGATTATTTTTACGTAATCAGTTAATTATCGTTGTCGGATAGTTGTAGTGGATTACTTATCGAAGGGTCGATTTCCGAGCTAAGCATTTTTTGTTGATCATTTTTTGTTGATGTGTTTTTTTTTCTTTTTACAGGATAAGGGTGATAAACGAGCACACAGTCCACCTGATGGTAAGTGGTTGCTGCGGCCCATAGACATCTACATCTATCCTTTATTCCAAATCAAAATATAGACGCGTTGTCACCCGTGAGGACTAAGATGGAATGCCTCATTTCCAGTAAAAAGGGCCTCCGGCCACCTGCACTCATCAAGCGAAACGCAGAGGTAAACCTCTACTTCACGCAGGTTTTCTGAGAGGTCGTGGCAACACCCCGGTTCGAGCCGGCCCATCCGTGCGATAGCAAAAGCTGCCGCATGGCTCTACCACTGTTAAAAATGTGTATCTTCGTTTATGTATCTTTCGTATTGTAATTTGTATTTTAACTAAAGAGTAGTAATTAGTATTTACGTAATTTGAATTTAACTTGATGTGATCGCAATAGTATTTGTTATTTGTTTATTTTATTTGTGTCTTTTATTTTGTACTAACTTGTATTTGGTTTGATAAGTAGCGGTTCTTATTTGTGTAATTTCTATTCAACTCGATTTGATAGGAACTGCATTTGTTAGCTGTTAATTTTTTTGTATTTGTTGTTTGTTATTTTTGTAATTGTGCTCAAGCCGCGTCGTAATTTGTATTTAGTAGTGATGTCCTCGCCCAAGATACTAATCCGTTGCCTGCGAACTGAGTTACGCTGGGCCACCAGCGCCCATGCTTTTACAGGTCGACCGGATAGGGTCCATAACTTGATGAAGCGGTTCGAGCAGGTCGATGCTCGAAGAGCTGCAGTGGAGGAGGCTTACGCTGAGCTCGAGGATTCAGATGTGGAAAAGGGAGTCCTTGACTCCTGCTTCGCAGACTATGAACAGTTCTTTTTGCTCACGGACGAGTTGATCGAGGCTGAAGGCAGGTATGCCGAGGAGGCGCGTGAAGCTCGGACGAGTGGCCTGCTCGAGTCCTTTCGAAAGCAGCCTCAGCCGGAGCTGTTGGGACGACTCCCAATTCTGGACTTGCCAAGGTTCTCCGGGGTCCTTTCCGAATGGCTGACCTTCGTTGGTCTTTTCAAAGGCCTAGTGGACGCCCGGAGTGACTTGACCCCGAGCCAGAAGATGGCGTACCTCCTGGCCTCACTGGAGAGGGAGGCCCGAAGCGTCGTCGTCCATTTGAGATTGTCGGACGACGCCTACCAGACTGATCGGGACCTCCTAGCCAGAAGATACGCCAACGTCCGGCGAATTGCGGACGAACATGTTAAGCAGCTTCTGAGCTTCCCGCTGCTTAGTGACCGGGCCAGACTACGTCCGGACCCGTTGGATCCAGTCTTGGCGACCTGTAATACGTTGAGGCGGCTGGATTAACCGGTGGGCGAATGGGCCTTTTTGTTGCTCCGCATTGTGCTGTCCCGCCTACCTCTCGACCTTAGAATACTTTTTGAGGAGAGGTACAGCGGGGACGAGGCCTCCTATATTTCGCCCTTCTATGACCTGCTGCGGTTTTTGGAGGAGCAGTGCCGGCAGATTGAGAACGCGGCGGGCACCGTTGACAACTTACGAGCCGTGCTCAGTGAGAGGCGGAATCCGCCGGGCAAGTCGTCGTCAACCCCCACCCCCCTGCTCATATTGTCGAGCATCTGATCACCGGGTAACGTCTTGCCCGAAATTATTAAGTAAGCCGGTTCCGTTGGGGCAAACTATCGCCAAGGAGCGCCGCTGGTGCTACTCATGTGTGGAAGGGCACCTCCAGCGAGACTGTCCGCACCGGCGGCCCTGTCTGCATTGCTAGGGCAATCACCATGCCGTACTGTGCCTGGGTGCGAACGGCGTCACCTCTTGGGGCGCTGCCAGGCCCTCGACCCTCACGGGCGGGGGCGCTCTGCCACGCCCTCTGACGGGCGACGCTCGGCGCCCGCCGGCTAGCCACTAGGCCCCTAGGTTTTACAGGGGTCCCTCCCCCGACCAGTCGTGGGGTAATTCCCCCAGGGGCGGGGGTGTCATCACCCCCCCTCAGCGTGCGGAGAGGAACTTCACGGCCACTCATCAGTCCGCTGGACCCTTCTCACTCCCGTTAGCTGAGTGGCCGCGACTGGTGTACCACTCTACCCCATTTTATGGAGGCGGCCCTAGCTAGCTGCCGCCTTAGCTCCCACCACGGCCGCCTCTGCTGAGCCTTATGCCGTCAACAGTCCACTTGTCAAGCTGTTCTGTTGCCGACGGACTCAGTGAGGGCGTACAACCCGAGTGGCGACTGTTAGCGGTTGCGCTCTATTAGTCTCGGGTTCACGCGGTGTGGCCTCCACTTGGTGGTGGGAATATTAGGGCCCCCTGGAGCGTTGAATCACGCTCTCAAGTGGTATTAGATTTGGTTTGGATCAGCACTTAGTTAAAAATTCTTTAAATTAAAATTAAAAATGCTTTTGGGTTTTCCGCGAAATTCATATTGTAGCCGTTGTGATTAAAAGAATTGAATTTAAAATACTTCTTTAAATGCTGCTGCATATGTTTTGTAAATATATTTGATCACTGCGTTTGTTGTTGCACGGAAAATTGATTTTAAATTGTGTGCCATTTTGAATGCTTGTGCGTATGCTTTGTAATTGTATTTGATTGTTGCGTCTGTTTGCTGAAAGGAAAGTTTGAATTCATTTGATATTGAATGACGCGCTATTTTGAAAATTATGTATATGTTTTGTGATAGTGTTTAATCATTTTGCTTCGTGATAAGGAAGGTTGAAATTAGATAACCCTATTTGTGCCGAAGGGAATAAGAGTCAATTCTCTTTTGGTTTAAATTTTGTTGGCACTGTCTAAGATATTTATTTGAAATAAGAAATAGGGTTGTCTCTTACGTTTATTGTTTTGTTTACTTTGTCAAGTTGACCTATGTGCATCAGTGATTACTTTGTCTTAATTAATTTTGTAGTTAAACATTGATGCTTTTGAAATATTAGTTGAAATATGAGCATAGGACTACCAGCCTAAAGGGCTATCTGGTTTGTAGATTATCAGATGGAAATCAGCTGTCGCACCGTTTGGTAAATGATTATATGATGGATGGCTTGGTTATGCCTACTTGTTTGAAAGTTCCACTGGGGACTATCTGAGCGTTTCGTTCGGCTCTCCACAGACGACGTTCATGGGAAATTTGGGGGTGCTCTCTGCACTGAAGCTTAGGAGGTTCCCCTGGGCCGCTTCGTGTTGCGTCACTGTTTGCAGACCTGATCCGGTCGGATTGCGGAACTAATCATAGGAGCGCAGATAGGTGTTTAAAGGAGGTCGTCGGACTTCTGCCTAGGAGAAGGACTTATTTATGTGCTGCAATGTCCAGGAAGGGCATCCAGTTCAACCCTCCGGCTAGCCCACGTTGGGGCTGTCATTTTGAGGCGTTCGTTAGGATTGCAAGATCTGATGGGTGCGTAAGGTGGCCTAGTTTGGTTGTAGATTCGGTCTTGCAACTTGCCGTCGCGACCCTGTTCCGCTGACCGGTTTGCTCGCGAACCTAAATCCTTATGTCCGGGACGGGGGTTCGCGCAAAATCTCTAATGTCAAGCATCGACGTTAGATGGCACTCGGATCGGCGCGATACGGGATGAAGTTCGTCCGAGCGTGTTGAACGGTGGGTGTCCAAAACGCGCTAGAAAAATTAAGAGTCCAAATTCATCGCTGCGAGAGATAGCACGCGGTCCATTTTGTCGGGAACTCGTCATGATAGGCGCGTATAGTAAATATACTGACTGGTAATTGTAGCGCGTATTCCTCGCTGAGAGTTTCACCCGGGACTTTTAGGTTTAACGCTGAGTCCGTACAAGTGGATTCGACTGTATTAGTTACTAGTGCGGTATTTGATATTCTAGAAATAACTGTGGCCACGCAAAACGGTAGTGACCGTTGATCCGGTCTCGCGTGGTAAGCTTTATAACAAACGAGAGTTAGTGGCTTCTGTAAGGTAGTTAATCGTACGACAGAGTGAAGGGACTGTCATCGTAGAAACGAAGAAAGTGACTGTGGACGCAGAGCAGTGGGAGCGGTGCGGAGGTCCGACCTGCTGCAGATGGTAACGGTCTAATAAGGTCAATAACACTACCAGCCACACCCAGATTCACATCACTGACCCTTACTTTCCTAGCACTATACATCCACATGCGACCTGACCGAATCCTGAGGGACCAGTCGCCTTGTATAGAGGTAAGTAAGCTCCCTTTATTAGAATAGAACGCTCGACCCTAATTGTTTATTGTAATTAGAAACTTTTCACCTTGGCCTGTAGCAGGCCCGACCAACATCTGCTTGTAGGTTCTCCGTCTATGGGCCCTGGGGGACTCTACTGTTGGATAAGCAGCTGCTGGCTGTAACATAAATAAAGTTATCGATGGCAAAACGTGCAATCTAGATGTTTTGTAAGTTTTGGAGATAAATCCAACACAGGTCCAGATAGTTCTAATATATATTTTTCCTTCAAAAAGTTTGTTTATTTTACGTTAGTGATTAGTCATAACGTAGTTTATTAATTTATCGAATTAATATGATTCCTTTTGTAGGTGAAGTACTTTTTCTATTAGAGAATTTTCCTTTATATTATATTGAGATACCCTAAATATCGAAAAAAATATTTTTCAGAAAGTTTGACATGCTTATAATGATCCCTGAATACTCATTTACTTATTATGCGTTTGAAATACTATTTTTCTACGTAAACTTATAATTAATTATATTATATTATGTACAACACTTTCAAGAATTTTACAAGTTGTTAATGCAAAAATGTTAATTTTGTCTTAAAATACGAGTGCTTTCAGGAATTCGAGAGAGTGCTGTATAATGAATTTTATTTTCTCTTTCCTGGATTTCGCCGTTCTTCTTTATACATTGGAATATTTTATTTGTAAATTTAGCAATTTATGTGGGTATAATTTACAAGTGAATAATCCAAATGCTGTCTTATTTAAATGTATTTTAAGAATTCGATATCAAATTGTGCGGTAGTTGCTTAAAAGGATTCATTAATTTTTTTACGTGGGTGTTTGTTAGGGAAAATATGGGAGGGGCCGGATCAACCCGCCAACCAGCTTGCTAAGCGTAGAAACTTTGGCCAATATCCCCCCTATGAAGCAATTTATGGGGAGGCCTATGTTCAGCAGTGGATAGGGTGTAACGGTAAGTTAAAATACCTACATTGTATCGTCTTTGTATTCAGGTTTGGAAATGTAAATATTTTTAACTGTCTAATGACAACCGCGTTTCATTCGGCTGATAAATTATGCTATCAGAAAAGGTTGAATAGAGCGTTTATAGTTTATCCTATAATACACTTCATAGTCAATTGAAACAGATGATAATAACACGACCTGATGGTAAGTGACTACCGCCGCCCATGAACAACTGTAACATCAGAAGAAATTCTGACAAACTGCTGGCATACTTTGAATTTCTTGAAACTGTTTTTGGGCGAATATCGCAATACCGTTAATAAGCCGTCAAAGTATAAGGTTTATTATAAAAAAAATGCTAAGTTTTATTTACATAACTTTGACTTAAAACTTTACGTTTTACATGTATATATATATGTATGTATGCATTTTGAATTACGGCGTAATTTTGTGTTTATACATCATTTATATACCCAAATGCCCCTTTTATTTTCATTTATTTGTCAAAGGATTAAAATTTGTTTTATATCAGGATTATCCATTCACAAACATTTCTGAAACCTTTTCATCGAAAATTTATGCGTAATCATAATTATGCTTAAAGTCCATTAAGTTAACTTATTGAAATCTGCGTTAAGATTTTGTAAGGACCTTTACCTTAACGCAGATAAACAACATCTTATTCTGTAATAACTTTTTGTTAAAATTTCAATTAATTCAAGGAACTGTTATAGAATATTAACAAAATATAAAACGTTACAACACTTCAGAAATATATAACGGTAACAACAGAGAGCTACAGTTTGTATGGAATTACTTGTATTGTAATAATATTAACAGCGTTGATCAGTACAATAGAAACTAACCGGTCATAATTGTATATCTGATGGCTGAAGTTTAATAGTCTGTCCACCTGACTGAGTTGCGGGTCCGGAGTTGAAACTCAGTCCACAGCAATGTTTGTGCAAAAACTAATACTCTATTCAGTTGAGTCAGAAATTGTTATAATTCTCACTCTGTGTTATGGTATATTCGAAATATATGTAGTACTAAGCATCATTAAGCATTTTCAATTTATTTTAGAACTAGCTGTGCCCCGCGGTTTCACCCGCGTCATCACGTGTCGGTGGTGCGCGACATGACCTAGTTCAAGCATTTTATAATTGCAATTAAATATTTTATTTGATAGCAGTGGATGGAAAAATTGGCATAATTAATGGAGTACTTTTATCTGTCGGCATATTATGTATGATGTGGAGTGAAGGTAAGTTTTATCCACTTTCCCTCCCCTTCCCGGTTGAGCGTCTTCCCCCCCACGTTCTCACCGGGCGACTAGGGTTTATGCGTCGTTCGCGCACCCAGCCAAGTATTGAATTATTTTAATATTACATTATCTCTTAAACTATGCGTCCAAATAACATAGTATAAAGAACAAAGTTTATCTTCATGAAATTGTCTTGATTATGAAGTAATTTTCGTTCGTAAGGATAAATAGGCCATGCCTAATAATAACGCTCATAAATCGCTTTAAAATTTTCAATATTTTTTTGTCACATAATACCTAATTATGGCTTATCTATAAGAAATAGACATATGGTATCATTGCAGGAGGATTAGCCTGATGGTGGCAGTAGCAAACGCTTCACACTACGCTTGACTTAGTTATGCATATTTGTTATGAGCACCTAAGATTATGCTTTGGCTTTGCCGTGCTTTACGTTTAAAGCAATAATTTTCTTAAGGATGAAACATAAGTTAAGGGTACATATTTCCGCGGTATTTTTGCTAAAACTCGAAACTAGATCGAAAACTAAGCATTTATTTTACTCTTTTGAATGTTCGGCTTCTTTTATCACAACCATAATTATTTCTACTCTTGAAATAAGCAAAAGGTTTGACTATTAGGTTATTGATTTGTATTCTAAATATATTAAAGAAGTCCAAAAAAAAACTTATTTCGATGTAAAGTCCTTATTACGATGTATTTGGCTCTTAATTCCATGTGTACAAAATTCAAACGAAGAAAGTTGGAAGAATAATTATAAATGGTGTTCATTATACAAGACAACAACATACAAACACTCACACCTGTCACCTAGAGGGGTAGGCAGAGACTACGGACTTTCATTTGGCGCGATCCTGACACACCTCTCTCACCTCCTTTACATCCATATATCTACGTATACACACTCGTCGGATAAGGGTACTCCTGTTCATTATTTTACAACCAAAATTATTATAATTTAAAAAATATAAATAATCATCGCCATGGATATAAACCTGACAAATTTATTTTATTTTTTTCGTAATGCAGTTGATTAATTAACAATTGCTTATTTGTTTTAAATTTATTGCATTTACGATAATATATGACTTACTAAGTCATACATCATCGTAAAGACTGCATAAAAACTAACCAATTTAATAATTTAAAATTAAAAATTTTGTACAGCCGACTTCAATATACCTATATTGAATAACTCAATAACCATTGGTCTGACCTTGATCAAATTTATATGGGACCACACGAGAACTATCAGCTTTCATATAAAAAAAGAATCATCGAAATCGGTTCGCCCAGTACAAAGTTATGAGGTAACACACATAAAAAAAAAAAAAAACATACACTCGAATTGAGTACCGTCTCCTTTTTGGAAGTCGGCAGAAAATGAAAAACCCACAAACTTAAATATTTTTATTTAGATTTTATAGTGATAATCAGACGGGAATTCACACGCAGCAATCAATATCAGTCGACGTGATTTTCGCGCTGTGATTTATTATGACAATTGAAGAGCTTTAAAACCCCATGAATGTTTTGAACTTTTGCCGACTTGATGAGTCTGTTTTTTTTTCACAATTTATGAGCCAACTAAATATGGTCGTAGGTGAAACACACACAAACAAATGGTTGTGTGGATGTTCTAAAAGACATGTCATAGCTATTGTGGTGCGATAGGATTAAAGAACAGTTGACTTTATCCAATATTAACTTTATTTAACTCGGTATTTTGACTTGGTTTTTGGTTTAATTGGTATAAACGCAGCTTCGTCTTGTATTGGTTTTAGGTGTCAAATTAAATCTAATATATAAAATTCTCGTGTCGCGGTGTTTGTTACCAAACTCCTCCGAAACGGCTGAACCGATTTGTATGAAATTTTGTGTGCATATCGGGTAGCTTTGAAAATCGGCCAACATCTATTTTTCAAACCCCTAAATGATAAGGTGACTCACCCCTAAATATTTTTTTATTCTTTTGACATTTTTTTATTTCTTTATTATGATTTAGAATTGAAAAATACATAAAACTTCAAATTTTCATTCTTCTACGATCAACCCCTGTTTTTTAATCGCGATTTTTAATGCTTATGGCAAAACAACGTTTGTCGGGTCAGCTAGTAGTGATAAAAATACTAACTAATTATCTATACACTTCTAATTTTATGCAACTAGTCTGTTATGATTTGTCACTGTTATTCTACATAATTTAAAATTAATTTCTTTTACAGCCGACTTCAATTTAAGTTATTAAGAATAACGCAAAAAGTATTGGTCTGACCTTGATCAAATTCATATGAGACCATACGAGATGTACCAGCTTTCACTTAAAAAAAATGACGGGTTGCACTCCGGGAGTGCCGGCAGAAGTGAAAACTTAAATATTAACGTTGTGCAATTTTGATATTTTAGAATGGCGGAGATTATTTATTATTTTCTTATTTCATTTATTTTCATTCGAAATTATTTGTTAGTAGACCTACACCGCACATGTGCTTATTGTGATTTTATGAAAATATAGGTAATTGCTATAAAGTATAAACATATTACAAATATTACATCTATAATAAGTAAAACCGGGACAAACTTGTGTCTGAAGTCGAGTCTTTGCTTAACAAAGTCTCGGATTGGGGCCGACTAAATCTAGTCCAGTTCAATCCCCAGAAGACACAAGTTTGCGCGTTTACCGCTAAAAAGAACCCCATTGTCGTATCTCCTCAGTTTCAAGGCACTCCTCTTGCTGCCTCAGCTAGTATCGGAATCCTTGGCGTCGACATATCGAATAGTGTGCAGTTTCGTGGTCACTTGGAAGGGAAGGCCAAATTGGCCTCTAAAAAGCTTGGCGTGCTCAGCAGAGCGAGACAGTATTTCATGCCGGCACATCGCTTGCAACTTTACAAAGCGCAAGTTCGGCCCCACATGGAATACTGTTCTCATCTCTGGGCCGGGGCACCCCAGTGCCAGCTCCTTCCACTTGACCGCATCCAGCGCAGAGCGGTTCGAATCGTCGACGCCCGATTTCTTTCTGATCGGCTCGATACACTGGCACTGCGTAGAGATGTTGCATCACTTTGCGTATTTTATCGCATTTATCACGGGGAGTGCTCTGAGGAATTGTTCGGACTAATTCCAGCCGCTCAATATCACCATCGCACATGGCGACAAAACTCGCGTTACCATCCATACCATCTGGATGATTGGCGGTCCACCACTGTGCGATTTAGAAGAAGTTTTCTCCCTCGCACGACTTCCTTGTGGAATCAATTACCATTTGCGAATTTTCCGGACCGATACGACTTGGGAACCTTCAAGAAAAGAGCTTACACCTTTCTAAAAGGTCAGCAACGCATCTGCAATTCCCCTGGTGTTGCGGTTGTTCATGGGCGGCGGTAGTCACTTACCATCAGGTGAGCCGCATGCTCGTTTGCCCCCTATTCCATAAAAAACAAGTAAGTACATATGTATCTATATTAATAATTTCGTCAAGCAGTACAGTAGACTCGATCGAAACCTAATCATAATAATAAAATTATATTAATTAATAAATGAAAATTAATCAAACCTAACTTACTTCCTCTCCTACGCCGCGCCGGTTGTCTACTCTCCGTCCGTCTTACGAATTTTCGATCAGGACACGTGACCTGACGCGAGTTTAACATTTTTTACCCATTACAAAAAAAGTGCACAACGCCGCTAAAGAAGTTTTCACTTAAAAAAATATCGAAATCGGTTCATCCAGTAAAAAGTTATGAGGTAACACACAAAAAAGGCATACATTCGAATTGAGTACCGCCTCCTTTTTGGAAGTCGGCAGAAAATATAACGAATTTTGTTATACCACATACGGCAATAAATTATCATGACGTTTACGTGACATAAAATACCGGTGCGATGTTGGTCGTTCTGTCACCGTTAGTAAAGGATTATGTAACGAAATTATGTGTGATGAACATTATTTTCTCGACATTTGACAGATCTGCAGATTATTAAACTTGATTTGGGAGAAATTTAGGTAAATGAATATTAAAAAAAAGTAGTTTTATTCATAATTATAAAATGATTGTTACAATGTAATCTATTTTGCAAAATTAAAACCTGAGTATGACATGTGGAAAATCATTAAAATATTTCTTTTAACTATTCTAATCCAGTGCTTGATTTCTACTCTACCTACTGGTATGAATACTATACTAAATCCTGCCCGATGATATCTACCCGAAGGAAGGTAAGTGCTCTGACTTAGCTGAGCAAAAGCCTATTCACTCTTGCTTTAAAGACACCCACGTTGTAATCGGTTGGGAGGACAGATGCTGGCAAACAGTAGCGCGAATAAATCTTATCGACGGGGAAGGCACAACCTCCTCAAGGAGGATCACCGAAAAATATTTCGGTAATACTCGCTAGTTCCGCGTGGCGTTCAAGGTATGCAAAATATGCAGTTACTAGTCAACCTGCTAAGCGTATGGCAAATATACCCACTATGAGAAAATCTATAGTTAAGGCCTATGTTCAGCTGAAGACGTTTGATAAGCTAAAATGAAAATAATGATCCCAACTGGTAAGTGGTTACGCATCCTCAGATATTTAGACTTAGCGTAACAAAAGCCTATTTAATCTCGCCTTAAAGACGCCCAGATTGTATTCGGACGGAAAAATAGACGCCGGAAAATTATTCCACTCCTTTACTGTACGCATTACAAAATACGAAGTTAACCGTTTGGTTCTATATTGCGTGGAATATTTACAAGAAAGGCGTCAAGCCCGCCGACTGTCTGTTTTTGCCATGGTGAAAAGAAGAAAGAGGAATTAAAGCGTGTAATTCGTGCGCACACTCACCGAAATGCATCCTATAGAATATTGAGAGGCTGGCTACTCTGTATCTGTGCTCTTGGCTGACAATATTGGTTTCAACCAAATCAAAGTCACCAATAAGCCTCTATGCCCGTCTCTCCACTAAGTTCAACGCTACCAGGTGGCATTTTGCAGCATCAGCCTATAACGGCTCCGTGGCGCAGTGGCTTAGCAATGAGTTGTTGCGCTGGAGGCCGCGGGTTCGAATCCCGCACGGAACAAGTATTTGTATGGCCCACAAGTAATTGTTCCGGGTCTGGATGTTTGCCTTGTGCAATTTATGTTTGTATACTGCCTCCAAGATACAGGAGAAAATCCTAGTGAGGGGGTAACGCTTAAAAAAAAATATATATATATATATATATATATATATATATATATATATATGACACAGCAGTACTCCAAGCACGACGGGACTGGCGATTTATATAAGGTATGAAGCTACCCTAGCGTGAAGTACCACCATACCCTTGCAAGAACACTAAGTTTCCTTGCGGCTGCTTTGGCTCTGGACTCAATAAACTGCCTATAGTTGAGGTTCGGAGAAAATTCAACCCTAAATAACTAAAGGTGGTCAGTGTACTCCAATGACACATTCCGGAAAGTAGGAGCCAGGGTGAGCGGGTTCCTTTTACCGGTGAAAAGACATGCTTGTGTTTTGTAGGTATTGAATCTAACAAGATTTTTTTTAATAGGATAAGGGTGAAAAACGAGCACACAGTCCACCTGATGGTAAGTGGTTGCTGCGGCCCATAGATATCTACATCTATCCTCTGTTATAGATCAAAATGCAGATGCGTTTTCACCCGTGAGGACTAGGATGGAATGCCTCATTTCCAGTAAAAAGGGCCTCCGGCCACCTGCACTCACCAAGCGATACGCAGAGAAAAACCTTCTTCACACTGCTATTCTGTGAGGTCGTGGTACAAACCCAGTTCGAGCCGGCCCATCCATGCGACAGCAAAAGCTGCCGCCTGGCTCTACCACTGTTAATATTTTATTTGCATCGCTCTATTTAAAAACTGCTGTAGTGTGAGATTCACTTGCTCAACCATAGCCTCTCGTTCGGAGTGGATTAAATCCCGACTGCTCCAGGTACTTGATTGGCATCTCTTGACAACTATGCTGTCATCTGCATATCCATAGACACCGGATAGGAGCAGATCATTTACAGTGGCTGTTCAAATTATTATACTCAACATATTTATTCCATTTATTTAGTATTTAAAACCAATTATACTTTACAACTACGGTTTTAGTTCAATAAAATATATTGAAAATGATCAATAATTTTATGCTTTATAGTTTACAACACTAAAATTGTCTACTTTCATTTAGGCAACACTGTAATAGCCGCCATTTTGTTTCGTTGTCAATTTTGCATTTCTGTAAGCACGTGCTCTCTGTGTCTTTATTATAACTAAGTGAAGGATTTATTCAGTAAAAGGTATGTTTTATTGGTTTTACTTTGTAATTAGTTATTATTCTTCTTGCATTTCGCTGGTTTTTGCTGTCTAACACATATTTTATTTTTAAATTCGTCTTTTTCATCAACATTACCTCACTTTCAATAGATTTGAAGATGGGGAAGCGTTCTGACATGTCTTCAAAAAAGAAAACTGAAATTAAGACTTTGCTACAACACTGTAAATATTCTCAAAGGAAAATAGCAGAAATGTGCAAGGTTTCTCAATCTATAGTGCGTAATATCAGTAAAGCTGTGCAACAAGGGGAGTCCATGACGCCGAAACGTTCCGGAAAAAGTGGACGCAAACGCATCACTACGCCTCGAGATGAGCGAAAAATTCGGCAAATAACCATAGAAAATCGGAATAAACCCAGAAAAGTCATTAGAGATATTCTCGAAGAGGCTGGAGTGACTCTGTCCGACATGGCGTTACGTAGAAGATGGAAGGAACAAAACTTTTCCTGCCATCGACCATTGAAGAATCCAAAATTGACTCCTGCCATGCGTCTGAAATGCCTAGAGATTGCAAAAAAATATAAATACTGGACTGCAGAAGACTGGCATAAAGTAATATATTGTATTTTAAACGTATTTTGTATTGTATCACTGTATGGGCATGTCTTTACTAATGTGAATTGATCATGTTTGGGATTTCTAGGTTTGCTTCTCTGATGAGTCGAGTATACAGATCTTGAAAGACCATACGCAGTTTTTTCGTAGGAGACCAAATGAGAAATTCAAAGAAGACTGTATTGTAGAGAGATTGAAGCATCCACTATCCATAATGATCTGGGGAGTTATCAGTGCAAAGGGTAACGGACGCCTCTACATAGTGGAAAACACCATGCGGCAGGATAAGTACATTAAAGTTCTGTCAGAAAACCTGATCCCACAGACATCAGAATGGTTTCCTAATAAGGATTTCCTGTTTATGCATGACTCAGCCCCATGTCATAAAGCAAAAAAGGTGACAAAATTCCTAAACGACCATCAGATAAAGGTGTTGGAATGGCCTGGTAACTCTCCAGATCTAAGCCCCATTGAAAATGTGTGGGCTGCATTAAAAAAGGAAATAGCTAAAGAAAAAGTCATAACTAATAAACAAGAACTGATTGAGAAGATAATCAAAGCTTGGTTTAACACCCCAGAATTAAAAACAATATCCAAAAATTGCATAGACAGCATGCCTCGTCGACTTCAAGAAGTTATTGCACAAATGGGTGGTTTTACAAAATATTAATTTGTAAAAAAACTTGAATTAAATTAACTTTTTACACCAATAACATGTTTTATTGTTTTCAGAATTAATTTTATAAGCTCTAGTGAAAAAGTAGTATTTCATCAGGAAGTGGTCAGAAATTCCCAAGGGTGAGGTAAACTGAACATCGTACCTGTCTGGATTGGTCGTCAGGAGAAAGTCGAGGCAGTTGGCTGTGTGTCAATCCACATCAGGTACCCTAGTCGCTTGTTGTACCAGCTTTTAGAGCCCCAGCGAGAAGGCAAAATTCCACACCTCTCACCCAGCGTGGTTGCTCTTCTGGTATGAGGACAGCCAGTCCTGATGACAGGCATTAAAGTCCTGCAGAAAAGCCAACTGTACCTTAGGGTGTAAACAGAAGTTTACCGGTGTGCGATCGGTAGACACAAGAATAAATAATTTTATCCATTCCTGTGTCTATCAAAACCCAGTTCATAGAGAAAGTGGGGTCTTCAGGGTGATGGAGACGGTTACTGCAGATGTCGTTGCAGAAATTATGCTCCAATGTGTACCCAGGGTAGCCAAGGTACGCCGCATCTAGAGGACAACAGCTGATCTGCGTCTCGCCTCGGCTGATGGTGAAGTGCACTTTGATGGAGAGGGAGTGCAACCGCTGTACAAACTTACCCTCCTTTTGCCTTTTTTTCATAAATGGTGGAGTGAACAGGTTAAGAGAATGTCAGTTGGACGAGGCTTCGCACATACAACTTAGGGAAGCAAACAGAGTCACAGCATCGACGGTACCTAGCATAGAGATCGCGTGGACGCCCGAATACCTCTAGAAATTGCTACTAGGTCCTCTTTTCCGGTCACCAGCCGGATAATGGAGCCATCCCAGGATTTTTCGTAAGATGGCAGGGCAGCCTTTCATGGAAGGCCAGCGGTAGAACCGTGCTTCGGACTTTCATAACTAGGCACCTGACATTTAAAAACGGCCACGTTGCAACCAGATCTTATCTAGACCCATCCTCGCTAAGAAATTGGTTTTACCTAACATCATACCGGAACAGTGGTACAGTGGTAGAGCCATGCGGCAGTTTTTGCTATCGCACGGATGGGCCGGCTCGAACTGGGGTGGTACTACGACCTCACAGAATACCAGCGTGAAGTAGAGGTTTACCTCTGCGTTTCGCTTGGTGAGTGCAGGTGGCCGGAGGCCCTTTTTACTGGAAATGAGGCATTCCATCTTAGTCCTCAAAGGTGACAACGCATCTACATTTTGATTTGGAATAGAGGATAGATGTAGATGTCTATGGGCCGCAGCAACCACTTACTATCAGGTGGACTGTGTGCTCGTTTGTCACCCTTACCCCATAAAAAAAAACACGACTTGCATCATTTTGCGGTATGTCTTTGCCAGGTGGGTGGTAACTAACCCTCGGCTGGGCCTCTCACTAGTAGAGGACCAACCTACCACCAGTCTGTAGTGCTGCTTATTTAGCACTACCCAGGGGATACGTGTAGGGAATCAAGATTTAAGTAATTCCTACGGACGCGAGCAGCTTCATCCCCCAAAATGATTATTATGAGTGTAATAGTGACGCTGATGATACTTATTATTATTTCACCCTTACTTGTAAAACAAAATCCAAATCATAGACATGAGAACATGATGAAACTACCTGTTACCTTATTTATATCCTCCTATTCAGTAACAGAGCCTAATCTGTTTGACTGTTTGTAATTGTTCAGATTTATTCCTGGATTGTAATAAGTTGCAACTTTTTTTTTATTTTATATAATAAGGTCGACACTTAACAAACAGTCAACCTGATGAAAAGTGGATGGTTTAGCTCATAGACAGCTACATCTATCCTCGACAAGTATTAAAACGTATATGCGTTGTCAACCCCGAAGACTAAGATAGATTGCATCATTATCTCTAAAAATGGTGTAGGCTTTCCAACACTCACCATATAAAACACAGTAATATTAAGCTGTTAATTTACGCTGATATACAATGAGAGCGTGATCCTTACTCATACGAGCCAACCTATTCGTGCTGCAGCCATAATTTAGGTGCAGTGTGACGATACCAAGTTAAAAGCTATGATTATAATGAAACAAAATTTATGCAAAATTTCTCGGAATTCAGACGTACTTCAGTCATAAGACAGTCTTAATTGCATACTGCGGCGTAATTAAACGATTCAAGTGGCGTAGTTTAAAATTTATGTATTTCATAAATTTATAAACTTTTTCAGTGCCATTCTTACAACGATAGCATTAAGTATCTATTATATTATTTAAATTGTTTATTTTATTTATGAAATTCAAGAGACAAGTATCTTGTTTAACTTTAAATGCAAATACTTCTATTGAGCCATGTTTTTGTTCTTGCTTACCTTTCACTTGGGAAGTGTAGACACCCGAGGGCACTTTAAGACTTGATGTGAATTTTAGCACTTAATCAACTCTCTGTACGAATATGGATCTATATACAGGAAATACTTACATTATGTTTAAATGTCAATATCTTTTATTTATTTGTTCTGTGTCTTGTATTATTATAACCCGTAAAAATAATTTCCTCTGCTTAGTATCCTTTTTAAATATTATATTGGAAAATATATTTCACATACAATCAGAGATATATGGGACTCAATGGAATGACTAAAAGGATAATTTTATTATATTTGAGTGTATTTAACCGAATAAAAAGGGCTTCCGATGAATGAGTGAGATTCCCATCCAAACATTTTATTGAAAAGCAAGATATGGGATACAATTTTTAAAGATCGATTGAAATATAAATTATGTCCATTACATCTTAACTAATTTCGTAGGACAATTATCTGGGACAAATTTAAATATCTTTTACCATTATCATCGTCGTAACGTTTTTTTTTATAGGAGGAGGGTGACAAACGAGCACACAGTCCACCTGATGGTAAGTATAGTATGTGCCAAATCGATTGAGAAAAACGGACAATGACCTTTCGGTCGTTTAACCAGGGGTTACAAACCTTCAATATATAGGCACATTTTATATGTAGTACTTTCTTTATTTATAATGATTTTTTTATAATGATTGATATAATATATATTTATTAACTATTATTAAAAAGTTATGTGAAAGATCGCTGTAGAAGAAAAATCATCTATTGTTATAAAGTACTTTATTCATTTAACAACAAAAAACATTAATTTATAACACATATAAAGATTCGAGTGATAACGACACCGAATAAGTACGTACTTATGCAAAAGATAAAACTTTATTTTTAATATTATATAAGAACTTTATTTTTATTCGGTGCAATCATCACTCGTATCTTCACTTGATGAACTATCTGTAACATTAATTATAAAGCGATCTGCAGTTTGGTCAATTCTATCATCCATGCCACGCATTTTTTGTTCAACCTTAAGGACATGCTGAACACAGTTTTTCCATTTATCTGGCGTGATTTGAGTTAAACCATCTTTAAGTAAATTTTTAACATCTTTTAACTTGAAAGTTGTATTTTTTCGTGCAACGTACCCTTTCACATCTGCCCACACAAGTTCAATGGGGTTAAGCTCACAGTGATAAGGAGGTAACCTTACCACTGTGATGCTTTTTTCTTTTGCCATCTCGTCGGTGACGTAACTTCGATAGTTATCTTTAACTGCCTTTATTTTTTCCATTAAGTGGGTCTTTGTGTCCGAGGGCACGTATGCGATCTGTTTAGATTCTAGCCATTCCTGCATATTTTGTTTCCGCCAAGACATTGTTGGGGTTTTTTCTAAACGTCTGGAGTGGTAACTAGCGTTATCCATAACTATGACATCGCCGCTTTGCAGTTTTTCTATTACTTTTCTAAACCAGTCCTCGAAATGGAGAGCGTCCATACTCTCATGGTAGTCACCAGTAGATGATGATTCAAATACCCAATCACATCCCTCCAAAAAGCCATTTTCATTGCCAACGTGTACAACTATTAATCGCTTTCCTTTACCCGAAGGGGCTTTCGCGCCAGTAGAGTAGCCTTCTAACCGTGATTGACGAGAAGATTCAATTGTAGTGTCTTCCCATACCTTTCCCATAGTATGACCTGCGTTAATCCATGTTTCGTCAAGGTAAAAAATGTTACGTCCCTCGTTTCTTAATATTTGTATTTCTCTCAAATATCTGGTACGCCACAGAACTATCTCTGGGCGATCTATTAGACCACTTTTTCTGTTTCTCTTTATATATTTGAATTTTAAATGGCGCAACACACGTCGCAGGGAAGTTTTGCTCAAGTTTGGCAACTGGTCATCTTGATTTATACTGAGCAAAATTTTGTCTAAAGTCGGTAATTCTCCTGCAAGAAAGAACTGATGCATTTTCGCTCTTATAGCCGATTTATCAAAATCATCCAACTTGTCAATTACAGACTTTTTTCTTTTATTAATTATTCCCTTTTCTGGTATTTTATGGGAATCTCTATACACGCTTAATACGCGATATATAGTGCTCTTGCTGACTCCTGAGATCTCCGAAACCTTTTCTACCATATTAACGTTTGAAGGATACACGTCTTCGGGCCAGGTGTTTTTGACATATTTGTATACATTAATGATAATCTCTTGTTCCCCGACCGACAAAGTGGTAGGTTTTCTCTTTTTTACTGGTGACGTTAAAGGTGCTCCAGAAGATGGGCCTGTAAATAAATGACAAAAATATACTACCATAGTACTACATCACATAAATACATATTGTTTTAGAAAATAAATACCACATGGTCACATAAAAAGAGCGCTTTAAGAAATAGAAAGGCTACGTCGTCGCATTTGTACCTATTTGTACGTACCTGCTACGTTTATTATGGGTCGGCGACGTCTCTTTCCACTTGATGTTGAAGGACCGGGTCCTTCACCAAATTCTCCTGAACTCATGTCGATTTAGTAACGACCGTCACAGTAAAAACTAATATAACAGATTCAAAAAACAAAAACTTAACGATATAACAAATTTAACAGTAAAAACTCAACTAAAACAATGCAATGAATGCTATGAATTACCCGAGACGTACACACGCAAGCGCTATCCGAACACGAATGAAAACAAAATGGCGGACCGGCCCAAAAAAGGTGACGCATCTCTGGCTGCCATTGTCACGTTTCTTTTAGAACGAACTGACGTAACGCGCGTTTTGTTTATTTTAAAGGGATGAATTTGCAAAAGCTCAATATGGTGATTATATTGCTTCAAATATTTTTTTAATATGAAACTGTTATTAAATGAATTGCTGCGTTACTTACCATAAATTGAAATATAAAATATAACACATTTTTCGCGATGTACCGTAAGATTTTACTATGTTTATAGGAACCACAGACAATATTATTTAAGAAACAAAAAAACAAAACATATGTGCTGACCTAGAAGTGGGAATAATATCAATATTTAAATATTGTTATCACATCTAAATTGAGATTTTGTAAGTTACGCCTTTTGACACTCGGCTCATATCTGAGGTCATTGTCCGTTTTTCTCAATCGATATGGCACATACTATAGTCGCTGTGGCCCATAGACATCTGTATCTATCCTCGATTACGAATCAAAATGCAGTTGCGTTGTCACCCGTGAGGGCTAAGGTGGAATGCCTCGTTTCCAGTAAAAAGGGTCTCCGGTTCTCTACACTCACCATTCGAAACACAGCAGCGTTAAGCTGCTATTTTACACTAGTATTCTGTGAGAGCGTGGTTCTTCCTCGGTTGAGCCGACCCATTCGTGCTACAACCATAATATAGCTGCAGCGTGGCTCTACCACGTATAGCAAGTGGATTGACAATCACAGTAACAGACGTCTTGCATTATTGATGTTAATTCCTATTCCTGGTCTAAGTGCTTAACATGTGTGATAAACGAGCTCTTTTTCATTATTCATCATCAGTACAGCCTTTAATAAGTTATAGGCCTCCCCCAAGGAATACCACAAAGCACGATCCTGAGCATCTTGTACTCAACGACTTTCTGCATGTCTTACCAGGTCATCACTCAATCCCTACTGTCGCCCTACATCTCGCCTATTGGTACGAGGCTGCCACTTGAGAACCTTTTTTCCCCATCGTTTGTCGTTTTTTTGAGCTATATGGCCGGCCCATTGCAACTTCAGCTTACTAATCCGTTGGGGTATGTTGGTTACTCTGATTCTTCTGCAGATCATCATTTCTAAGTCTGTCATGCAGAGAAACCCCGTGCTTAGCCCTTTTCATAGCTCACTGAGACCTTCAGCTTCCTCATACAGCCATCAGTGGAAGACTACGTCTCAAATCCATATGTTAACTTTGACAACATCTATATGTTTTATAATCTTGTATACAAGTTTTGAGGTATACTTGACGGGAAGATGCTATGTCCTCATATCGAAAGACGAGAACCGAAGATCCTTTATACTCGTAGCGAGGATACTATCATAACTCTCAGGCGAGAAGCGCATCAACATTTTGATTACTATTCGAAAATAGATCTACTATGTATCCAACAACCAACAATGGCCCCAACATCAACTTACCATCACAATTACAATTTACAATATATTATTATGATGTCTTTAACAGTTAAATAAAAAAAGTACTTGTAGTAAGTTTATTCATTAATTTCTGCCTATTAAATGTTAACTGCCGAGTATAGGCCTCCTGGATTATTTGTCTTATAGAAGGTAGGGGGGAGGGGTATTTGTTACACATGCATGATTTAGCAACCGTGAGGTCTTTTATTATGTTGAGTTTTTATCAGAATTACTACTACTGCTAATATTACACTTGTTATATTTCCCTAATACAACATCCACTAGAAACTCATCAAAGGCTTTAGTGTATAGTTATAGATATTATCTTCCTGAAAACAGCGGTAGAAAAGAAATGCTGCGGTGGCCGACCAGCTTGCTAAGCGTGGCTACTATTTCAAATACCCATATATGCAGTCCATGGTGAGGTCTATGTTTAACAGTAAAATTTTAATATGCCGTAAAGGTAAAGGCCTATTGAAATTCAGTCCACCCTCGATTCACCAGGATGTTCAATATTGACTAAATGAACACAATAAGACAATCTCTTATCCCAATTCAGGAAATAGCATCACGATCAGATAACAAGCGATTATGTTAACAGATGAAGGTATAAAAATTGCCCAAGTGTATGCCACACATAAAGTAGGTTTCCAATGTACAGATTATATCAAATATTTTCGTAAATATACATGCTACTCCCTTAGGAAAATTATTAATTGAAAGTATGCAGTGAGAGCTATATTAAGTTATTTAGTTTCGTTATGTAAACAATTATACCATCATTGCCTCGTTGGTCTAGTGGTTGTAAACGCGATTGCTGATCGTGAGGTATTGTATTCGAATCCCGGGCCGAGCCAAAATCAGTTGTACTTGACAGAAAAACCTAATAACTGATTCTGACTCTTCTTTGGCTTTATGTTGTTGCTGCGCTTTATCTCTATTCGGTCGAAACAGATTAGTATCCGATCGGACTATAGCAGTGAGGAAATAGAGGGTGCAACTTTTTTCACGCATACACTCGAATACTATAATCCTCTCCCGCACAGATAGCTAGATTCCATTGAGTCTGACCACCGTAATCGAAATTCGGTCTGGAGCACTTAGACTCTGGGTTTAGAAAAATGTATCTTGCACTTCATACCAGCATCCACTAACCATTAGGAAAACTGCGCTCGTTTGTCTTTCATACTGTAAAAGAAATAAACGGTGTACAGAAAGCGCTTACGTTCGCAATTTTTACTTTCCCAGTTCAAACCCTTTTCATGTCCCTGGGTAGCGAGAGACGTAATTCTGTTACGGATCACAGACATTCATATTCATAAATGATTTGCTACCCGTGTTGTTTGAGTAAATTTTATTCCGTCGGGTAATTTTATACATAATCTAGAGGTAATTATATCGATTGATGGAATGTCTATATGCTAAAAATAGAGAAAAAATGCAGATTATTGGATTAATAAAACTAAGACATATTCTCAACGAGGAAATAATTGAGGCATACGGTGGAATAAATTATCTTAATTTATGAAAATCCTGTTTCACGACGTTTGCGTTAATCTCCAAAAACGCTTAATCGATTTCAATATAATTTTGTAATTTATTTCAACATGTGAGTTGTTCTTTTTTACTCCGATAAGGTGACTTTCAATATTCTAATTTATGGATTTTTTAAGGGACAAAGTGTCGTCGGACAGAGTTGAACAACGTGTGTATGTACAGCTAGTTAATATATTATCACACTAGCTGCCCTGTAATATATACTAGCTGGCAAGGCAGACCTTGTTCTGCCCTTTCCGACGACCCTTCCTATGAAAAAATCCTTAAATTCGCAATAGAAAAATATATAGTGTCACTTATCGGGATAAAAACTATCCTATCTCTCAACCAAACTGCACACAGTATGCAAAATTTCATTGAAATCAGTTCAGTACTTTAGGAGTTCATCGCGGACAAACAACGTGACACGTAATTTTTATATATAAAGATTATATATATATATATATATATATATATATATATATATATATATATATATATATATATATATATATATATATACATACTTATATATAATCCACAAGATGGTAAGTGGCCACTAGAGCCCAGAGACAAAAAGCTTCAGATGCATCCTCTGAGGACCAAAATGGAATGTCTCACAGCATGTTTATACATGCATATGCGCTCTCAAAAGCTTTAAAACCGGAACACGACAGTGCGCACTGCTACTTGAAATATGTTATTGTTGGTTGTTCAATACTACACTATAAATAGGTTACAGATTGTTTTTTTTTTATTGGAACCTGAACAGATTCCTAGGCAAGTAAAGGATTATATAGATAAAAATGTTAAAGTTAAAGCCTATATATGTACCACTACTGAGCACAGGCTTCCTCTCATTTCTGAGAGGGATTTTTTTTCCTATATGTCAGATATGCAGGTTTCCTCACGATGTTTTCCTTCACCGCCGGCTACGTTGTAAATCAGCACTTAACAAATTCAGTAGCGTCGGCGGGGTTCGAACCCGGTTTGCTAGCGTATTGGAAAACTTATAGCGAGCGCTTACCATTTCAGATAACACGACACGGTGATAAAGAGGATGTGTTAGAATGCTTCTTAGCTATGAAGCTATTATGAATGTTATTATGGGGTCTACTGCTAGACAAGGGATTCTCCCAGTTTTATGGGATTTTGTCTTAATTGCCACGTTGAGCAGACGGATCGGAACACGATGATACCTACTAAATTTTACCTATGGTGTACAATAAACTTATATTTATTTATTATTATATTATACCACGCACTATCGGCAGGCATTTAATTTTCTGATATTTCTTATAATTGCCTCTTACACACTGGACTGGACATCTACTGGACAAAATGAAGTGATAAATTCTCTTTCGTCATCACTATATCAAGCAGAAGAGTTAGATATAATAATGAAAATGTAGCAATTTTACCTAAAGTAGACAGAGGTATAATAAAGAAAAAGAACCAACTCTAATTTTACATTTTAATTATACAAACTGATTCATATTATTAATCATATCATATAATTAAACACATTTGTATATAGATGAACGTATTAAATATTTCTGTACAAGAACCGCGAGCAGGCGTTCTCCATACAGACAATGTGAATTATATTCTCTTTTCATATAATTAGGACGCCTACACCTTGTCATCGTTTAAAATATACACAAGTTCATCAAGTTTCTAAGATACGCACAGTAGCTTCGGTTTACGTTGTTACATTTTTTGATAAAATATCGTAACAAAATGAACCGATAGACAATTAATTGACAGAAACCCTCAAAGTATTTGCAGTCATCAGCTTTTGATGTAAATAGTTATTAACGAAATAAAATTGAAATTAACTTCATGTTTTAAGATTGACAATCATTGAAGCTACAAAAAGATAGTGAGCGTGGCTTCAGGTATAAGATTATATACTCGCCAGTTAAAGCAAAATCTTGTATTGTAGTTATAATCTTATTATCTCGGTGATAGAATTTACTTTCTGCCATGGAATTAGTCCTAGTACTTATTTATATTTCGGTCGCTACATAACAGTGGACCAATTTTGGGCTTCAATTTGAAAGTTATATCAGTATATTTACAGGGGTGAAGGTTTAAAAATGATTCCTAGTGTTTATTGGCTACAGTTACCATCCGATGCATTATTTTATAGAAACTCTACAAGGGTAAGGACAATAAGACACGTTTCATACTAAAACTTTTTTCGGAATCATGTGTGATATTTTTTTTAATTGTAACAAATGAGAAAATGATGTTGCCTTTATTTCGATTAAGCTACTTATACTGAATTAAAATATGGCTTTCAATATGATTATTATTTATTTTTAATATAAAACTAATACACAATGCGATAGATGCTATAAAAATATACACATAGAACCATATGTCCAGTTGCAGATTTGTTCAATCACAAACATATACCTAAATTACACATGGACAAACATCTAAACCGGTAACAATTATTTGCAATCTGCAAATTGCAGGCAATAGAGACATATTATTATTTGTGTCGTGCATTGGACCTACGCAACCGTGGCTCTATAGCAATGCAGTTAAACGTCACAGCACTGCCAAATCGTTTAAGTTCATTATTTTACTTGCTTTGATTTGAAAATTACGAAATAATATAATGACAATTGTCGAAGGTAAGAACTTAACAGATAAAAAATGTGGCTAGTGTAGTTTCGCGTGTGGTTAAAATAAATTCAAAGAATGCACTCTCTATATCTAACTATCCTAATATATTTAATAATTAAATCAAGACATGGATATGAAGAAATTATTATTTTCAAGGCTACATCTATTTATCAAATGTACAAAGAGATTTGTAGTCCTAGGAAATGATAAAACAGAAGTTGTGTGAATAAAGTGAGTAACGTACCCAATTACCACACAAGTGGTAAACAAATCGCAACAGTAGCTGCTTAACGGGTGTATGTAATGGCTTTACATGTTTGATAGAGAACTTCTCAATCGCATCTATATCACTGAAAAGGGCCCACTTTATACGGGCTTCAGTGCTACAGCAGTGGTACAATAGCGGCATTGTGAGTGTGTAAAGCTAATTAATAGAATCAGGCGTTACTTTGCGGAGATCCATTATAATAAAGTTGGCATCTTCAGGTGACGTAGACTCTGCGGTGGTAGCTTAGCCACCCAGTCTACATCACCTGAAGATGCCTCGTGGAGAGGCGAAACACGTGTCGTATTGTCTTCGGTGGTGTGTCTTTCCTAGTGCAGTGGCGTTGGGAGTAGTAATGCTGGAATTAGTGGTGACACAACTACAGAGTACTTTATTTACTCCGGGCTCAAATGCCGTCGTGAGTAGTCGTTAGTTACAGCGGCTCGTGCAGAAAAATATTGTAGAAATACAAAATATTCCAAAAACCAAATTTGATACATACTTGGGTAAGGTAAGATATTATTGTTATTTTTATAATCACAGATTTTTATAACAATATTTTATTTCGCTAAAAGCACGCAAGATTTATATACAAATATACATATTATACGTCTTAGGCTTTATAGACCTGAAGGTGTGTCGGTATATGCTAGGAACTCCTCGACGAGGAGAACTAGATGTGCCGAGCTTGGGCTCGTTTTGTTAGTTATGATGAGACCTTACCTCCGAATTTAATAGGGTCACTTGAAAGTGTAACTTGATCGCTGCTACTGGAACTCACACAATATATTCTTGACCTTTTGACTTTGTCTTTCCTGTGGATAAGGCTGACTCAGCTGAGAAGATATTGGTACCATTCTAGTCTGGTCAGCCATTTAAAAACACTTCCAAGGCCCTAAAAATATTTGTAGTGTTATATAGATTTAATTATTAAACAAAATGATACATGACTGCATAAAGTATTGAAGTTTCGTTAATAATTAAAAATATGAAGTTAACAATTTCGTAAGGTTATGTTGACTGATCGGAGTATAGAGACACTGTAGTCTCAAGCCTACAAGTTTACACACCTATTGCATGCCTTAAGCCCAAAGCGCGTAGGTACATTCTACTAGCGCCTAAAAATCAAAGATTCCAACGTTTTGTTGCATAAAATTGTATCTAAGAATCATATTGAGCATAGGAATGATATTAAAAGCATATTGTCAGAAAGATTGTTGAACTTATATATATTTTTTTAAATAGATTTATTACTATTTTTACATAAAAAAATGGTTTTAGTGGCTTATGGTGTAGATGTACCAAGTCCGCATGGAGTGGTTAAAACGATAACATTTGAAAATATTGATTGTTTATCTCACTCTATTTTTAATCTTTTTATCTATCATGCTGAAAACCATGGAATGTAATTAGAAGTTTAATTTTATTTTGTTTAATTAGAATTGATTTTTTTCGGTTGCGAAATGTCGACATTTTCAATGTTATAGCAGCCTTGTATAAATTATTTTACTTAATCGACTGCCTCACTCACTTCGACGTCAACCGCCGTTGTGAGTGGATACTGTATCGGTTGTTTACAGTAGCTCAAAAATATCGCTGTACAAAATATTTAAAAACCAAATTTTTAATAAATTGTAATATATTATAGATTTAAATATAATAGGAACTATAATATATTATTTTTAAAAACTATTCAACTTCTGATGTTAGAAATCGTTCTCAAAATTATTTAAATAAAAGAATTATACTCGTACTAGAATTAACTCTGAAGATTAATTGTTAAAAATAATAAAAGTGTGAGAGCGGATGTTCAACTTGCTCTCTTGCTTACGCAATCAATCATTATCAGGAATAAGACAGCGTACAGCACTACACATTCAGTATAAAGCAAATACAGTTCGACCAACCGTAATATGTACCAGACGCAATCACACATTAGTGTGAAGGACATAATTATATGATAGCACCAAATTATGCAAAGCAACAGCTACACCACTCCTCACGAGGTAACACAGGGCAGCCTCTTAGCAACACGATCTTCCTTGCTTACACTAGAAGAACAACTACACGAATATAACCACATAACTTGTCTTATTTGGGCAGAATCACAGTGTAGAAGTAATGTTTTAGCCCAACGGGCATAATAACGATATAAATCTTGTAGAATTACAGACTGTTCCTCTTAGTCGTCTGTTGATACTGCTAAAACAAGTGGGAGATTACCATTCTTCCTTAATTTTTTCACATTTTCTTTTATTTATTTTTTACACACATTTCCTACAATACATTATAGGTCATTAGTGAAAACTAGTGTGTATTAAACTACTAAAAAATCCGTATAATCATGTTATACGTAACTTTTTAATGCGCTTAAGGCATGCACAATTGGATTTACCAATCGTTTTAATATTTACATATTATGTTGAACGTGTACTGGCGCAAAACACTACAGTGTCTACTTATCAAAGTTGAAAAGTAGACTCCCGATTATACAAAAGTCAATAAGCATAATAATTTTATTTGTTATTTAGTTATAGACGCGTAGGGCGATGTAAGAATAACCATTACCCCATATCATCTTGTGGCTGTCGTAACAGGCAACAGAGGGAATGCGAGCCAGGAGATGGGCAGCTGCGTCTTCCTAATAAAGACTATAAAACACTGCGGTTGCCAACACGCTTGGCAAGCGTGACAACTATGGTAAATATCCACCTTACGAGGCAATCTAAGGGGAGATATAATATGTTCAGCAGTGGACTTTAATAGGCTGTAACGGTAGCGATACCGCTAAGTTAGTTATTAGTGATTTTGTCAAGGTATTGTTAAAGAGGCCTTTAGCTTAATTTCTGTTAATTATGTTTTATTCGTCCTGACGCCATTAGAGAGAGGACAGGAAATATAAGGACATAAGACAAATTTATATCGTATTTATAACTTGAAATAATTTTCCATTCTAACAAAATCTGTATTGTCCAACGACAAAGTTTTAATACATTTCAATTCAAACTTACAACAGTTCTGAAATAGAATAGTGAAATGCTAAATAGGCATAGCGCTAACTATTAGGAGAACTTTACAGTGTAAGATTTGTAAAAGGAGGAAATTTTATGACCACAACAATTTAAATCTAGAATACATAGGTGAATTATTTAGAATTTATGTATTCTTGAAAAGGCGACAAAATACTTTTTAATGGACTACCTTCTGATATAGTATAATCAGGCTTGACTATGAAAAAGTTTAATTTTAATAGTATCCGACAATTTGTATCTTGCGTTACCATTATCTAAAAACGCAATTTTTTAATACGTAACACCCTTCTGTTTGCGACGGAGCGGGGATTAAAAGTAATAAATAGGTAAAATGCAAAAAATCCTGTCGTATAGTTACCCCAACATACGGAAAAAATCACAAAAACTCCAAAATGATAATGGGGTTGTTATAAACTAATTTGCTTAATTTCGCGTAAAGAAAGAAAGAAAATGATGTGTCCTGCCCAGTTTAAAGGGGATCTCCCACCCTTTCTCAATCGCGCGCACTATACACGTCGCCATCAATTCCAGCACTACCATCCCCAGCACCACCAAACTAGGCACGACACACCACTCTCGAAAATACGACACGTGTTTCGCTTTTATACAAAGTATCCTCAGGTGTAGTTGACTCTGCGGAGGCTGGCCGCTAAATGAGCGGCGAGTATTTTTTTGCGCCCAGAAACAATTGCAAAGGGCTACCCCGATACGCGAGGAAGTGGAAAATGCTTCATGCATACCACGACAGCCGGTCTGTCGTGGTTATGTGGTACTCACTGTATCTAACTATCCTAAACGGGAGCCTAAGTGATACCCACTAAACTCCACTTTAAGAGATGGGCAGAAACCGTTGAGGCCTTTCTGCCGAATCGGAAGCGACCCTCTTTAGGAAAAAGAGGGCGCAGACGAGGGGCGAGCCGAAACTACTGCTATTTATACTACTTGGGGCGCGGTTGCGTCAGCAAGTAGTATAAATAGCAGTAGTTTAAGTTATATTATAGTTACATACTTTGAAATCATTACATTTATATTTAATGTCATGAACAACTCAGGCCCCAATATTTTATTGGACTAACTAAGTCGAACCTATGGTCAGACAAGGACAATTTTTTTAGATAAATGTATAAATAACGTAGGCTCATTTTGTCAATTAATTTTATTATGTTTTATCTTAAAATAAAAATAATATATATTGGTAAATCCAATTGGGCATTCCTTAAGCGCATTAAAAAAATTACGTATAACATTTATTATTATACGGAATTTTATGATTATACGGAATTTTAAAGTAGTTTAAATACATTTTGACAGCACTATCGGCTTCAACACCCTCGAAAACCATGAAAATGACACCCATGATGAAAAAATTGATACCTATTGCGGCCGCCGTCTTGGATTTACATTTCGACAACCCTATCGGTTTCAACCTCTCGAAATCCATGAAAATGTCACCCACGACAAAAAAAAATTATACTACTTACTTTTAGTACGTACTACTAATATTTATTCTGTACTTTTAAATATTGTAATAAAAAATCTCTAATTATTATTATAATCAAGTATTTAAGAAATTTGGTTATTTGAATATTGTGCATTTGTACAGCGATCTTTTTGAGCTGCTGAAACAACCGAAACAATGTCCACTCACGACGATGACTGAAGCCGATCTAAACTACTCATTTGTACTCAGTGGCTGTAGCTCCCCATTTACAGAAATAATTTATATACGAGGCTACCAAATCAACAAAAATTTCGCCATTTTGGACCCAAAAAAAATTAATTATAGCTAAACAAAACAAAATTACGCTGCCATTTACATTCAGTGGCTTCCCACATGATAGATGAAGAGATTAAAAAATAGATTGAGTTAAACAATTGATATTTTCAAAAGTTAGAGTGTTTACAAGCCCTCCGGACTTGATAAATCCACACCATAAGCTACTAAAACCCCTTTTTAATTTAAAAATAGCAATTAATCGATTTAAAAAAAATATTTATAAGTTCAACAATCATTTATCTTTCTAACAATGTGCTTTTTTATATCATTTATATGTATAATATGATTGCTAGATACGATTTTATTCGATAAAATGTTGGAATCTTAATTTTTAGGCGATAGTAGAACATACCTTGCGCTTTCGCTTAAGGTATGCAATATCAACAATTAAAATATTGAATTACTCGTATGAAGGTCAAGTGAGCGCTGGAGAAACGACGATTGCAAGACATTGTCGATGAATAAAATGTTTTCAGAAATTGTCAATTACCTTGTAGTGGCCGTGAGATCATCTCGTGGATGCCGTAAGAGACTTGGGGAAAAGGGTTATTTTTAAATAAACCGTATATATCGTTCCGGTTACGAAAGTCACAATGAAAAATCGTCGTGCCTTTGTCACGTTAGATTTACTTGTAAATTTAGAACGAATTATAACGTGACTTTATAATATATGCATTTAAGATTTAGTTAAAAGTTAAAGTTACGTCCCGCTGTTGGGTACAGGCCTCATTTCATTTCTGAGAGAGTTTTAGGATAAGGAAATATCCACTGCGCTATAATAGCGACACCTACTACACTTCCTACGTACCACCATGATAATTATTCAATTTTAGTTCGATAAAAAAAACTTTACTTATAAAATGTAATAGATGGCGGTATTAAATAAATGAATAAGGGAGTAATTTTTGAAGCCCAATGTGTCAGAGTAGCGATTATTTTAAATCAAAATTAAAATAAATAAATATCAATTCGTTAATTTCCATTTAAATAAATTTTTGTTGACATTATATAAAACATTGGTTTAATTTAAATAAAATTACATGAAAAATACATAAATAATGGTGTTACGGACGGCGAAGGGAGCCGCCGCCTCGTCGCCCCCTCATACCCCGTTACGCCCCGCACATCCCGAACATCGCCCGGACATCACGTGATGTATGCAGCCAATGAGCTTACAGCGAAACCGCGTGGGAACACAACAAAGACAGAGCCCCCGCCGCGGGAATAAAAGAAGAGTCACCTGGCCGCATCAAGGTATTCGATTCGAAAAGTGGCAAAGAAGACATTCAAGGAAGAAGACTCAAGACTCTCAAAGAAAATATTCCCTTTTGTGTAGATATTAATAATTGTCGGCATTGTAAATAGTTTAATATATAATTGGTAAGTGTACCACATTTTCTTTAATAACGTCCCTAGCAGTAATTACCCTTACTCATACAGTCCTCTACAATTGTTTGGTCTATCGCCGCCAAATTAAAGCCAGAAGATTGAAGCTAGGAGATTATTAGTTTTTATATTGTTTTTAAACGTTACCCGCACACTAGGATTTTCAGACTCATTTTTCATTTTTTTGGAGGCAGTTTACAAATATAAATTGCACGAGGACAAATATCCAGACGCGGAACAATTATTTGTAGGCCATACAAATACTTGCTCCGTACGGGATTCGAATCCACGGCCCGCAGCGCAACAAATCATTGCTAAGCCACGGAGCCACGGAGCCGATTAAAGCTATAAGATCGAAGCTAAAAGATCAAGATCGTACAGAAGAAAGAAAATTATTAGATAAGATCATCGGTCAAGAAAGAAGATCTTCGGTTAATTAAATCTCCGTTTCTAACAATAGTCTGTCTTCATCAACGTCAACATCAAACGTTAGAACGTCACCTTCTCGTTTCTTACCGAGTTTCCGCGGCCAGTTTATTACAGCCTAACGGTTCCAAAGCGTAATCTGCTGGTCACGCCACTTGTGGCGGGAACGGCAAGCCATACGTGCGTCTTTTTGAGGACGATCGGAAGCCGCAACGTAGGACAGCATGCGTAAAACTAGAAGCCAGAAACCTAGAAACGACGACTAAACGCCGATGGGAATGCGTATATTCGAAGAAGCCCCCGCGTCCCCCTCAGACTACCTATTATTGACACAAGCGCCCTCCGCCGCGCCCCCACCGATGCCCGCATCTATGCCCGCGGCCACTCCCACGATACCGCGCCCCGCTATGTCCGTGTCTACGACCGAGCGATTGTTAGAAACCAGTATATCCGAGCCGCATACAGAAACACTCGCTGCGATTATTGAAGATCTTTCGGTCACCGAAATGAGTTCGACAGTACATATCGTCGCGCCCGTAGCTACCGACGCTGTACATAGGCATGCGCTGCGCAACCCGTCAGTTCGGTTAGCCCGGTCAACAGCTAGCGCGATCGCGAACCTCAAATAAATAGAGTATAATACCGCCGAAAAACTCGCCGCGATTAGGAGGAAACAGCTGGAAATCGAAGAAGAGTTAATCAAGAAGAAATATACTAGGGACATCGCGCAATTACAAGAAGAAACCGATAGGGAAAGTTTAAACGAAGCCGAATTAGCCGAAAATAGTAGTCGTGTTGACCAATGGTTAGATAACGTAGAGTCTGTGCGGGGGGAGTCACTCTGCCACCCGTCTCAGCCCTTGCCTTGCATTGATTGGGTGCAGGCCCCACCAAAAATGGGGACCGATTACATTCCTGCGCTACCCGTGTATGTTGAAGATGCCCTGGGGAGGATGGTGAAAGTAGGTGAAGGAAGAGGGAGTATGTTTTAAATGTCTCAGCAGCAAGCATCAACACCTGAGGGGTAAAGCCAAGAAGTGCAGTATCGACGGCTGCAACGCCCCTCATTACGCGTTACTTCACGCCCGCATGACTACAGATATCGAAAGCATCTGCCAAACCAGACGAAACAGTGCTCGTTGCGTCGAATACAGCTAATATTGCGTCAATGCTATTAAAAGTGTGTCCCATTATAGTGCGTGGACCGCGTGGTAAAGAGATCGAGACCTACGCGCTCCTCGACGAAGGGTCCACAATATCCTTGATTGACGACGATTTAGCTTGCGAGTTAGGCGCGGAAGAACCGACGAGACCACTGAACATCCGTGGCGTATCGAAAAGCCAACGCGAGCTAACGTGAATAGTCATGTAGTTAAAATAGGGATACGCGGGAAAACAAAGAACGAAACGTATACTGTATGTGCGAACAATTAATAATCTGACAGTAGGTTCGCAGTCTGTCGGTAAGGAGTGTCTACGCTTAAAAAATTTACGTGGCTTACCGAGCGAGATTTGTTATAACGACGTGAAACCGAAAGTATTAATAGGGTCAAATAATTGGCATTTGATTTTCACGCGCATTTTACGAATAGGACGTTGTAAGCAACCCCTCGCTGCTAGGACGTTGCTAGGACAGGTTTTGTAAGGAACTGCGCTGAATGTTATGTATAAACAAGACAGTGAAATAGTATTACACATATTGAACTTTAAGGGGCGGTTAGATAGAGACGTTAAGACGTTCGACGGTCCAGATTAGGAGCTGACAGATCTTCTCAAAAGGGAGTACGAGATCAACTCTATAGGTATCTCACTCAACAATAGACCAAGTCGGGAAGAGAAGCACGCTGTCGACATCTTCCAGCGCACCGTCAAGAGGGCGGTGAGCAATACCAAGTCGGACTGCCGTGGTTTTTCAATAACAGCTTACAATCATGGATGTTACACAATTAAAAACACAAAGCAAATTAGAAATAGCTTGGTAGCGATCACCTCATTCCCAAAGGTTATTATCATCCATTAATTCCTTAATATTATAATAAATATTTTAATAAAAAAATTGTTTATTAAGATTTTTAACTTTAAGCAGGTCAAATTTTGTACATTTTCTGGGATTTTGTTGTAAAAGAGTATACATCGCCACAAGAACGAATTACTGACTAGGTGGAGTCGACATAATATAATAACCATATGTGCCGTGTATTTCCATTTATCTTTCAAAGGAGAAAAAGTTGTTTTAAATCAGGATTATCTATTCACAACATTTCTGAAGCCTATCTATCGTAAATTAATGCGTAAACATAATCATGTTCAAAAGTCTATTAAGTTAGATAACTTATTGAAATCTGCATTAAGATTTTGCAAGGTCCTTTACCTTAACCCAGATTACCAACGTCTTAATCTGTAATAGGGTTTTGCTAAAATTTATTTTATTCAAGAGACTGTTACGCAATATTAAAAAAATATAAAACGTTATAACACTTCAGAAATATATTATAGCAACAACAGAGCGCCGCACTTTGATGGGAATTACTTGTATTGTAATGTTGACAGCGTTGATCACAATACAATAGAATCTAACCGGTCATAATTTTATTTCTGATGGCCGCAGCTTAATAGTCCGTCCACCTGACTGACTTGCGGGTCCGGAGTTAACTCTCAGTGAAAAGCAATATTAGTGCAAAACTTAAACAAAGTCGGGTTTTTTTTTAATTTAAAAAGGGGCTAACGAGCATGCAGCACACCTGATGGTAAGTGACTACCGCCGTCCATGAACAACCACAACACCAAAAGAATTCAAGATGCGTTTCTGGCCTTTTAGAAAGAAGTAAGCTCTTTTATTGAGGGTCTCTAAGTCATATCGGTCCGGGAAAATAACCGGTGGTAAACAATTCCACAGAGAAGTTGTACGAGGAAGAAAACCCCTAGTAAAACGCACAGTTGTGGAACGCCAAGCATCCAGATGGTGAGGATGGTATCGTGAATTTTGACGCGATGTGCGTTCGTGAAATTTGGCGACTGTTATTAATCCAAACAATTTCTCAGAGAACTCCCCGTTGTAGATTCGATAGAAAATGCATAGGGATGCAACATGCTTACGCAGCGCCATTGTAGTCGAGACTATCAGAAAGAACTCGGTCGACGACGATTTGAACCGCTCTGCGCCTGAAGCGGTTAAGTGAAACGAGCTGGCACTAGGGTACCCCAGCCCACAGATGAGAACAATACTCTCCATATGAAGCCGAAATACTGTCTCGCTCTGCTGAGCACGCCAAGCTTTTTAGAGGCCAAATTGGCCTTCCCTTCCGAGTGACCAAGAAACTGCACACTATTCGATATTTCGACGCCGAGGATTCCGATACTAAGGGGAGTGGATTAAACTGGAATAGATTTAGTTGCTCTCAATCCGAGGCTTTGTTCAGCAAAACTTGACTTAGCCACAAGTTTGTCCCGGTACTCGGCGAGGTTTTCCCGAGAAATATTGGCACGGCCAGTGTGGCATTACCAGTGTTGTCGAATGCATTAAAAACAGCGTTGGTGATAGTACGCAGCGATGTGGAATACCAGCAATAGTAAGCTTGTAATCAGAGCATCTATTACGAACTTGATGCTCCGATCAGCAAGGAAACTGGTGATCCATATCCCATAGGAAAAGAGCTTCGAAAGAAGTACTTTGTGCCAGACCCGATCGAAGGCCATCGCCCTGTCCAAACTAACGGCAAATGTCTCCCTTTGGACTCTACTGCCTCCACCCATATATGAGTGAGGTAGACCAGAAGGTCACGGGCTGATCGACCCCGACGAAAACTGTATTGGCGGTCACTAATCAGCTGGTGATCCTCAAGATACTTCATGAGCTGGCAGTTTATAATAGACTCCATTATTTTAGAGAACAAGAAGGTGACAGCGATAGGGCTGTAGTTGGACGGGTCTGAGCGGTCACTTTTTTTTTTTATTTTTTTAGGGATCGGGTGGATCAAAATTGTCTTCCATGAATTCCGAACTACGCCTTGGGAGTAGGAATACCGGAAAAGACGCGGTAAAACCGGTCCTAGCTCCGATGCACACGTCTTCAGCACAACGGGAGGGACTCCATTAGGCTCACTCGACTTGCTGACGTCCAGGGAGAAGAGTGCTTTGCGGACCGAGCGCTGTGTAAATCGCACATCCGGCATGGAGCACTCACACCGCGGGATGATCGGCGGTGTGTTCCCCCCGTCATCTAGAGTCGAGTTGGACGCAAATAGAGAGAGCCTAACAGATCGGCTTTTTCTTTTGCGGCATGAGCCAGTTAGTCGTCCTCTCTGTGCAGAGATGGAAATGATGGCTAACAGAAGTTCCCTTGGACAGCTATGACAAGAGACCAGAATACACGGGTTCCCGAAGGAAGGTGAACTAGGTTCCCGCCAATTCTACTGATATTCTCAAACATTACCTTGGCAATAACCCTTTTGAAGGACCTGGAGGCGGTATTATACTTCTTTTTAAGAGTGCTGGTGCTTACATCCCAAAACTTTGATGCGTCAGCCCAGGCCCGGTTGCACTCCTGCTTATTGCGTGATTCTATTTTACAGGAGAAACAAAACCTTGGCCTGCATCTGCCTCCGATTAGCACCACAGAGGATGGAATAAAAAGTTCCATACCCTGAAGTACCACATCAGCAACAGAATCAGCAACAATACTGGAATCTTCCAGCGGGAAGCAAATTCGTCCCCAAAGGTAGGATGCAAAAAAAGACCGCATTCTATCCCAATCGGCCGAATTGTAGTGTCAAACACGGCGGCAGCCTGCAGAATGCAACTGCGACGTTAGTGTGAGTGGCACTACACTCCGAACAAGACAATGGTCCCACGAGCCTAAAGGAGCGTCTACGAAAACCTGATATCCGTACGGATGAGAGGTCAACAGAAGGTCCAACAGGTAAAAAGATCTTCCACGTCTGGAATCCGCATAGCCAAAGTAACCAGCTGTGTAAGACCATATGCCAAACCAAAGTCATAAACAGATCACCCCGTATGATCGGTTAAACGTGAACTGAGCCATTTGGCGTGGTTGAACTTAAAATCGCCAAGGATCACGATCTCTGCGCATTGGGATATGCTGTAACAAGGAATCTGTAGCCATTTGGACGTGGTCGATGAGTCAATTTGTTTCGCCATTACTGCTATGGTACCTATAGAGGCACCCGTAGATGCAGAGATGGTCGTCGCTGTCTACGCGTTGCGCTAGGATGGACAGGTCTTGAAGATCAAGACTGCCGAGGCTTCGAAAACAGATGTCCTCTTTGACATATACGCAATCTACACCCCGGAGTACAAAGGAGTGTTCTAATTTGTTCCCCGGGTAGAAGAAATATGAAGTATCAGCCGGAAAGGACACCTGAGTCTCGGTTAAAAGACCAAAGCCGGCGAGTCAGAATAAGTTGCGACTCTTACTCTGTGTTATGATAAGTAGTAGTTTTTAGTACTTTTAGTACTAAGCATCTATGCAGTTAGCATTTATCAATTTATTTCAGCATTTGTTCACTCTTTTAGCATATTACTCGTATTAGTCTCTCCCGTTGTAGAGAGAATGAGTAGCAAACGTCTCACATATTTGACGTAATTACTCATTTCCGTTATTAGCACCTAAGATTTTTCTTTGGCTTTACAAAGCTTGTCATTTAAAACAATAATTTTCTTAAGGATGAAACCTATCTCGATAAGCTTGGAAATGGAATCTTTTTTTTTTTTGGAAATTTACATAATATTCACATAAAATTTATAAACAAGCATTAAATACATACATTTACATATAAATAACATGTGCCCGTATAAATATATGTATAAACAATAATTACTCAAAGTAATTAATTAATTTATTACTTTGATTTGATTTAAAAAATTACTTAATTTTTAACAAATAATAAAACTGTCATAGTTTTTAAATAATTATAAATTTATAAACGATTGAATAACTGTCAATTACTCTCAATTATTATACTAACAAGGGGCATGCCGAAAGAAGTTAGATCTTAAGTTATTTGTTTTACGATAGTAGGTTATACATCATCGTAAAGGGTGGATAAAAACTAACAAATTTAAATATGAAACAGTTTTAACCTTAAATATTTTTATTTGGATTTTTTAGTGAGTATCTGACGAGAATTCACTCGCAGCAATCGATCTCAGTCGACGTGATTTTCGCGCTGTGATTTATTATGACAATTGAAGAGGTTCAAATCCACGGAAGGTTTCGAAGTTTTGCCTTCTTATGGTGAGTCTGTTTTTCACAATTTATGATCCAAGGAAATACCGTCGTGGATGAAACACACACAAACAAACTTTGGCTCCGATTCTCTAAAAGACAGTTCATAGTCCTATTGTGGTGCGAGAGGAATGAAGTGCTGCTGTCTCCATCCAATATTACTTTATTTCACAGCGTGTACTCCAAAAGTAATTTTAGCTTGTGACATGCCACATAATACTAATACATAATTTCTACGTGGTAGAGCCACGTTGCAGCTAAATTAGATTTTTAGCATGAATTCTTAGCCGGAGAAAAACCACAATCTCACAGACTTTTAGCGTAAAATAACAGCGTAATGCTGCTGTGTTTTGGTTGATGAGTGAAAATAATCAGACCGCTTGTATTACTGGAAAAGAGGCATTCCACCTTTGTCCTAAGGGGTGACACATTTTGACATTTTGATTCTTAATTTTGGATAGATATAGATGTTTATGGATCACATCATTTATTTAGTACCAGGTAGACTGAGTGCTAGTTTTGTCACCTTTATTCTTAAAAAAAAACGACAACCCAACGTTGCACACGACGTTAGCTTGTCGTTTTTTTTGTCTTCAAGAATGCTCAACTTTTGTGCTTCAATAAATATGTCAATCCTACCTAACTCATGGGACTTAAGATTTGCCTTACGATGAATCTTTTGATTTTTACTAGTTTCCAAATATAAAAATAAAACATTAAAAGGCAATGGGTCTGAAAGCCAAGAAGACGCACTGGTTTCTTATAATTTGGTTATCCGTCTATTAAAGTATGGTAAGAGGTATTTTCCAAGTTGTTTAGATGTATGGAAAATTATATTAAATTGTACCTAATTGTTTTGTATGAATATTGATAATATTATGTGCTGCGAATACTTTGAACAGATAAATATTAGTTATAAGGAGGAAATATTATAATTTTCCAAATATTAGTTTTTTTTTCGATAACCCTCATAATTTCACTGATTACGACATTAATAATAATAATAATAATAGTGTCGCGCGCTCAAAATGGATATCGGGGCGGTGGTCGTGGAACCAAGGAACCACTCCTCATTGACGCGGTCATTGGCAAGGTGGTTAAACGCAACCGTCGGAACCTATCCGCCGCCTGGATAGACTACAAAAAGGCTTTCGTCTCGGTGCCTCATACATGGCTTAAGAGGGTCCTCGAGCTGTACAAGGTTAAATGTACGATTCAATACTACCTCGCACAGTGTATGGGGCAGTGGAGTACGATCCTTTGTCATCTAGGCCAGCGGATGACGGCTGCGGAGAACCACATAAGGATAAGAAGGGGTATCTTCCAGGGCGATTGTTTGTGTCCAATCTGATTCTGCCTCTCTATGAACCCTCTCAGTACCTTAATGGAGGGTTAAGGGAGGGGATTTCAGCTTCGGAGAGGAGGTACAAAAGTCACCCACCTTTTCTATATGGATGATCTCAAGTTATTCGCCTCCAGTCGCTCCCATCTTATGGAATTGCTAAACATCACGTGTGATTTTAGCAATTCTATTGGAATGGAGCTGGGGACGGATAAGTGTGCGATCCTCCATGTTGAAAAGGGAAGGGTTGCTAACTCTGAGGGCATAAACTTATCTATGCCCATCAACACAAATACCCTTTCCGAGGCTGAAACATACCGATACCTGAGTATGACACAGTACATCGGTGTAGATGAGGCGGGTAGGAAACAGTCAGTTTGCGATGTGTTTTATGCACGCTTGACCAAAGTGCTTAAAAGCCTTTTGTCCGGTGTGAATAAGACGCACGCATTTTATGGGTAGATCATGGCTGTTTTCATGTATATCTTTGGCATGCTCATTGCCGGCCGAAATTATACCTGTAGTCTTCTCTGCGAATGGGTTAATTCCGGTCAGCCTCTCGGGTCATCTGAAGCGACTGGGACTCCGTGACGGACCGCTCCAAGCTCAAATGCAGAAGGCGGTACTCCTCGATACCGCCCGCATCGTCCGCCGGTTTCTTTCCCTTTCCCCCTAACCCTCGGCCGTCTGATCTCCTCTGCCGTGGGCTTCTATCTCGTTGGGTTTTTATATGTTTATGTATTTATTTTATTTTATTAATATTTATGTACGTTTACCATGTTTATTTACAATTACATATTTATATTGCCCTACCAGATGAGAAAACTTTATAGATACCCCATAATAATAATTTAATAATAATAAGTGTGCAGCCTCCGTAATTATTTTCTGACGAGAGCGGATGATCCATTCTATAGGGACGTTATTTTTTGTGATAAAGGACTTACCCCTCTATCCTTAGCCAACAAGCACATCAATAAAAATTGTTATAATAAGTTTTTACCTTATTTCCTAACTTAGGCTTAACCTACAACTTCTTGAATCTAATATCTTTAACAGTACAATTTTTTTTAAATGTCACAAGCCTATAACACTCTCCTTTCACTGTAAGCCAGGACCTATAATGGTTTTGTCCTTGAATACCACCAGACAATGAAGTTCGGTATATAAAAGAGAAGACTTGTTGTATTGCTAAACATCAACACGGTCGCCACGGGCAAGACCCGGCAGTACAGAGAATTTCCGACCGGGAGACCGTATGGAAGGAAAAGGAGCTCCACGGGAGCTTCTATAAGGCTCTACATGAGCCTTTCGTAGATACAGTTGCCTCCCTCCACTGGCTACGTTTTAGTGGCCTCTTCGGGGAAACCGAAGGTTTTGTCTGTGCAATACAGGATCAGGTTATTATAACCAACAACTATCGGAGATACATGCTAAGGGATTGCATCGTCGACATTTTTCGAGCTTGTCGCCATCCCGGTGAATCACTTAGGCATGTCATCTCCGGTTGTTCGGCGCTTTCTAACTCTAAGTACTTGCATAGGCACAACCTATTAGCCAGGATTCTACACCAGGAGCTCGCTCTGAAATACGGTCTCGTGGATTGGAAACTGCCTTATTATAAGTACATGCTGGAAGCCGTGCTCGAAAATGACCGCGCCAGGCTCTACTGGGACCGGGCCATCATCACAGACAAGACCATTCTTGCGAATAAGCCTGATATTGTGCTGATAGAACGGGCACAGTCAAGGATATTTTTGTTCGAACTTACCATTTCGTATGACGAAAACCTCGTGAAAGCCGAAACAGATAAGCGAACAAAATATCTGGACCTGGCTCACGAGGTGACCGACATGTGGAGTGGACTGGCAGCCAAAATTATAACTGTAGTCGTTTCTGCGAACGGGTTAATCCCAGTCAGCCTCTCGAGTCATCTGAGGCGACTGGGACTCCGTGACGGACCGCTCCAAGCTCAAATGCAGAAGGCGCTGCTCCTCGATACCGCCCGCATCGTCCGCCGGTTTCTTTTCCTTTCCCCCTAACCCTCGGCCGATTAGTCTCCCCTGCCGAGAGCTTCCATTTGGTTGGGTTTTTATTTATTTATGTATTTTTTATGTATTTATTTTATTTTGTTGATATTTATGTATGTTTAAAATTTTCATTTACAATTATATATTTATACAGCCCAACCAGATGAGTAAACTATATAGATGCCCCAAATTATAATAATAATGTTTACTTTATTTGCTCTCACAAGTTTACATTGCCTTTTAGTAATATTAACAACTTCTGCTGTATGTTGTTCAGCATAATTTTACTACAACAGGAGTGTCTTATGACCAGCAGTGGGCTGTGACTGATTAAAAAAAACATTAAATTATATTTTTCATCTTAACAAATATAATATTTTTTATACCAGTAATTAAAACGTAAACAAATCATTCTTGGCTTTATTAAATAACTCTGTAAATTACTGACCCATACTCACTTACCGTACACAAAAGTGTGTTTATTAGTATGTATTCAGACAAACTATTCCATCGACAATTCGGGTGGGTAAAAATTCTACTTATTTTTTACTTTCATATTTTCAGACTTTAGATAGTCGTGAGTGCGTGTTTTTAAATTTAGTTGGTAAATGTTTTGGCTTGGCTTAACATACATACAAACATACATATAATCACGCCTATTTCCCGTAGGGGTAGGCAGAGACCACTTCTTTCCACTTTCTATTATCCTTTCATACTTGTTTCGCTTCGTCCACTTCCATTATTCTCTTCATACATGCTCCACAGTTTAGGGTGCTCTTGACCTGGCCTTTTTTCAAGACGTCCTTGATTTGGTCTTGAAAAGTCCGCCTAGGTCTACCCCTTCCAACACTTTCATTCACACTCGCCTTATTCACTTTTTTTCGTCAATCGTTCTTCATTCATTCTCTAGACATGTCCAAACCATCTCAGCATACCTTTCTCAATTTTTGTCACTACATCTTCTTTCAGACCACAACGTTTCCTTATCTCATTATTTCTTATCCTGTCACTCAGTTTAACTCCTATCATACTTCTTAACGCTCATCTCAACTGCATTTATTCTGCTTCCATGTTTCTTCTGCCTTACCCAACTTTCACTTCCGTACATGAGTGTCGGAACCAACACATTGCACATTGGTGCATCATGCACATTGGCTTTACATCACTTGAAATGTATGCAACTCAGTTTTATCTTGGTCTGAGGTGTCACATTAAATAGTGATAAAATAATGACTAACTATGCATACACTTCCAATTTTATGGAACTTGTCTAATATAATTTGTCACGGTTATTCCACTAATCTTACAAATTTTGTTAAAACACATACGACAATAATTTATCATGACGTCCCCGTCACATAAGTTACCGGTGCGATGTTGGTCCATCGGTAACCGGTAGTAAAGGGTTATACTGAAAGTTATTCTGAAAAGTTTATGTACTGAAATAATGTGTGATTAGTATTATTTTTCTCGATATTTGATAGTTGTTTAGATTAATAAACTTGATTTAGAAAGATCTTAACCTACAAGTTCTGGTAGTTTAAAATGTTTATTACAACAACATCTATTCATCATCATCATCATTACAGCCCTTCACAAGTCCACTGCTGAACATAGGCCTCCCCCAAAGAATGCCACAAAGCACGGTCCTGAGCCACCTGCATCCATCGACTTCCTGCATGTCTTACCAGGTCGTCACTCCATCTTGTGGGGGGATGCCCTACACTTCGTCTACCTGTACGAGGCTGCCACTCGAGAACCTTTCTTCCCCATCGGTTGTCGGTTCTTCGAGCTATATGGCCGGCCCACTGCCACTTCAGCTTACTAATCCGTTGGGCTATGTCGGTTACTCTGGTTTTACTGCGGATATCCTCATTCCTAAGTTTATCACGCAGTGAAACTCCGAGCATAGCCCTCTCCATAGCTCGCTGAGCGACCTTGAGCTTCCTCATACGGCCAGCAGTGAAGGACCACGTCTCAGTTCCGTAAGTCATCACTGGCAACACGCACTGGTTGTACAATTTTGTTTTAAGGTTTTGAGGTATTTCTGACGAGAAGATGTGTCGTAGCTTCCCGAACGCTGCCCAGCCGAGTTGAATCCGTCGATTGACCTCTCGGTCGAAGTTGGACTTACCTAGTCGGACTATTTGTCCCAGGTAAACATACTCGTCAACAACTTCGAGCTTAGTGCTCCCAACAACTACCGGCATAGGTGTGACATGGACATTAAACATAATCTTTGTTTTGTCCATGTTCATTTTAAGACCTATCCGTTGGGAGACACTATTGAGGTCATTGAGCATAGTGCTTAGTTCCTCCAACGATTCTGCCATGAGGACTATATCGTCGGCAAATCGAAGGTGAGTGATGTACTCGCCATTGATGTTAATTCCGTATCCTTTCCAGTCCAGAAGCTTGAAAACGTCTTCCAATGCAGCGGTGAAGAGTTTCGGGGATATAACGTCACCCTGTCTTACACCTCTCTGCAATTGGATAGGTTTCATACTCTGGTTCTGTACTCGGATAGCCATCGTAGCTCTACTGTACAAACACTTCAGCACTTCGATATACCGACAGTCAACTTGGCACCGCTGAAGGGACTGCAGCACCGCCCAAATTTCGACGGAATCAAAGGCTTTCTCATAGTCCACATACGCCAGACATAGTGGCAAATTGTACTCTTCGGACTTCTGTAAAATTTGCCGTAGGGTATGTATGTGGTCTATGGAGCTAAAGCCCTTTCGGAAACCGGCTTGTTCGGGAGGCTGGAAGTCGTCAAGTCTGCGCGCGAGACGATTCGTAATGACTCTCGAAAACAGCACATAGACGCGGCTCAGAAGGGAAATCGGTCTGTAGTTTTTCAAGAGAGCGTTGTCACCTTTCTTGAAGAACAAGACCACCGCACTTCTGCTCCACGCCTCCGGTGTAATGCCACCGTAGAGGACGGAGCCTCTGAAGGACTTCAAGTACCGGTCTTCCACCCGCTTTCAGAAGCTCCGCTGTAATTCCATCCTCGCCTGGGGCCTTGCCGTTTTTAAGGTCCTGGAGAGCCATTCTAATCTCGCTCAGACTGACGTCCGGGATATCTTCGGAATAGTGTCGAATAAAACTCGCTCTTGGATCGTTACTCCCACTTGCGTGTGGCTCCAACGATGACGTGTACAGCTGCCCATAGAACCTCTCAATCTCACTCAAAATCTCAGGTGCCCCGGAAACGATGCTGCCACATTCGGTCTTCAGCTTTGACAGTTGGCTCTTTCTGGCAGACAGATCTCTGGCAAAGACTTTGGAGCCTTGGTTCCGCTCGATCGCTTCTTCAATACGAGCTGTATTGAAGTTGCGTAAGTCTCGCCGCATGCATTTAGAGATCTGTCTGTTCAGTTGCCTGTATGCTGTCAAATCTGTTGAAGAATGTAGCTTCATCTCCCGTCTAACAGCCATGAGATTAAGAGTGTGATCGGAGAGTTTTTGTGTTCTTCTGCGGCGGGTCTTGCAGAACTTAGCTCCGACCGCATGGACAGTTTCCACGAGCTTGTCATTCATATCGTCCACTTCATTGCAGTCTACTAGGCACTGAAAACGGTTTTGTAACTCGAGCTGAAAGGTTTCGGGACTTTGGATTAGAGCACGAGGGGGACGGAGCGTTGACTTCATCAGACGAGACCTCTCCAACTTAATATTTAGGTTCAGTGTGCCTCTAACCTTTCGGTGATCGCTGCCGGTTTTCACCCTTGCGATCACTGAGACATCACTGAACAGTTGTCGTCTGGTCGTCATAATGAAGTCAATCTCATTTTTTGTCGAACCGTCGGGGCTCGACCAGGTCCACTTCCTGTGGGGCCGCTTCTTGAAGAAAGAGTTCATCATAAAGAGTCCCTCTTTCTCCATGAAGTCGGCCAGCTGCTGGCCCCTTGGGTTTCGTTGCCCTATTCCAAATTTCCCTACTTTCAGCTCACCGTTCTCTCTTGTGCCTAGTTTTGCATTGAAGTCTCCCATTAACACCGTATATTGGGTTTTGGAGGAATGCATGGCTCTAGAGATATCCTCATACATTTCCTCCACCTCCTCATCGGGGTGTGCCGAGGTTGGTGCGTAAACCTGTATGACCTTCAGCGAATACCGTTTGGTGATTCTGAGTATAAGGTACGCAACCCTCGTCGACACACTCCCGATCTTTACAACGTTGTTAACGAGAGACTTGTGGACGATAAATCCGACACCTCCTTGGGACAGATGGTCGCCCTCCCGGTGATAGAGCAAGTTGCCGGATTCGAGGATTACCGTATCCTCCCCCTCTCTTCGGACTTCGGATAATCCTATAATATGCCAGCGCAACTTGTCTATCTCTTCTTCCAGCTCCACGATCTTCTCGTCAGTCCTCAGGGTGCGTGCGTTGTACGTTGCCAGGTCGAGTCGTCGTAGGTGGCAACCGAACCTCCTCCGGAGATTCTTAGCACCCCCTGCCCCGCCGTTACCATGGTCGCCACCGTAGCCAGGAATAGCAGGGCCGCCGGGGACTAGGGGCCGTCTGTTTGTTGTTTTCATCATTGGGGGGTATTTGCCATAGTTGCCACGCTTGGCGAGCGGGTTGGCAACCGCAGTTTATTTATTGTACTTTCGGCTATTATCAGGAAGATGCTGCTGCCCATCTCCCGCCTGTTTCCCTTTGTCGCCTTTTACGACACCCACGGGAGGATATGGGGTAGTGGATATTCTTGACCGCCACTACACGGCAAAACATCTATTATGCGAAATTAAATCCTGATTATGATATGTGAAAAACTATTGAAATATTTTTAACTGTTCTAAACCAGTACTTGACTGCTTTCCTACCTGATGTTAAGTATACTATCTTACCTGATAATATGTAGCCGCAGGAAGTAACGTGCATTGACTTAGCTGAACAAAAGCCTATTCACCCTTTAAATACACCCACGTTCTAATCGGATGGAAAGATAGATGCTGGCAAATTATTCTACTCGTTTGCTGTACGCATGCCTTGTTTGGTGAAAATGAGTGGTAAGTCGACAGTGAATGGATAGATACTGGTTGAGCGTCTAAAACTGGAGCAAAGTGAAAGTAAGGAATAAAATTATGCAACTGCTTCGCACTTTCCGAAATGCATACAATGGAAAAGCGTTTTGCCGCTGCATTTTGTATGGTAAGTGAAGATAATGGGTGTCGTAAGAGGCGAAAGAGGAAAACTTAAAACAGGAGGTGGACAGCCTGATAACAACTCAATAATAATACAAGTGGTAAAGTTAAAAAAAATTACAACCGATATCAATATAAATAAAATGAGAACATCATCAATGTTGTCGAAGTCAATTAAATTCGGAATATTAAGGATAACTCAAAAACTACTGGTCAGATCTTGATTATATTTAAATGAGACCACATGAGAAGTACTAGCTTTTAGATTTTTTTTATAGGATAAGGGTGACAAACGAGCACACAATAAATGAAAAAAGATAAAAAAAGTATGATTAAAATCGGTTCACCTGAAAAAAACTGAGGTAACACGCATAAAAAGTACATATACAGTCGAAGGAGGACCTCCTCTTTTGAAGTTCGTTGAAATCTAAGGTGGAGGCTTATGTTCAGCTGAAGATTTTTGATAGGCTGTGATGAAGATAAAGAAAAAGAAGATGATGATGATGATGATAACGATGATGATGATAATAATATCCTTACTTGTAAAAGAGAATACAATGAAGGCGCCTAAACTGTTTGACTATTTTAAAGTTTTAGGTTTATATAATACATTTATCTTTGGATTGAAATAGGTTATAAAAATCTTTTATTTTATAATATAATAAGGGTGAGAAACGAGCAAACAGTCCATCTGATGGCAAGTGGGTGGTGAAGCCAGTATAGAGCTTCATCTATCCTCGATTAAAAATTAAAATATATATTATGTTCTGTCAACACCGAGATCTAAGATAGATTACCTCGTTATCGCTAAAAGTGTATTCGGTTCTCTAACAAGTTAAAATTACGCTTTTTAAAGCAAACTGCCAGAGCGTATACACGGGGAGCCTGTGGGTCAAATACACCAAAAGATCGCTTGAAGCCCCGCGCATCCAATATAATACCTATATTCAGGATGCTGTTGGGGCTGCCTCGTTTTTGTAGTGCATCAGGGATGTTTGCGGCATACCAAACAGATGGTTTTAATGCCATCATACGCAAAAATATCGCATCCCTTATTAGCAGGGTACGATCCAGTCACAACAGCGTTCTGAGGACCGTAGCGGACAGATATACATCGCCGCTGTGGAAATGTCTTGTGCAGAGACTGATCATTGGGCACTATCCACCCCATCGACACCAGCAATTTATACTAAGCTAATTCATAAAAGTGAACTTTACAGTAGAGGCATATGAAGGGAAAAACCTGATAACTTTTATATTAATTAAGACACTTATTTAAAATGTGGTATGCTTAATATTTAATTTATTCATCGTAATTTCCCATATTTATTTTTTCTTGATTATTTATATTCTTTGATTTAGCGTAAATTAGCCGTATATACACGTAATTTCTCAATAAGATTTTACATATTACACACGTCTAACTAATGTTAGCGTAGAGCATTACGGGAGATCGTAGTGCTAAAGAAGTGTTATATTTGTTGCTTTGCAATCATAATTGTAAAATATATTATGCATTAATTATAACCTTAGGTTTTTATATATATTCACAAGCTATATAATTATAAATTCTTATGCTAAATAACAAGTTATTAAAGTTAGCTTTATTTAACCGGTACATGCATCACTAGCGCATAACGTATTAAAAACCGTCAAATTATATATAGCGTACTATATATACATCGACGTGTGCTATAAATTAGCATATCATTTAACTTTCCGTTGAGAGATAATACATGTAGATTTTTATAAATTCTTGATAAATTCTGTAGATAATATTATTTTATGTAGGTAAATATATAATTAAAATAAAAATAGTAATCAACTGTTTATTTAAATTTCAGGTAAGTACTTATTAATTATTAACGAAAAGAGATCGGATTAATCACAGTTCCACTTCGTATATTATATTTAAATCAAGATTGCACATAATTGTTATTCTTAATAAAAAACAAAAACTTCTAAGTGTAAGTGTGTAGGGTAAATATAAATCAAATAATTTAAACAGTATGTTGTAATCATTAAGTACTTATAATCATTCAAACCTCATCATCACTTACATTCTTCTCATCATATTCAGTTGTTAATAATTTAAAATTAAAAATTTTGTACAGCCGACTTCAATATAGGTTATTTAAGAATAACTCAATAACCATTGGTCTGACCTTGATCAAATTCATATGGGACCACACGAGAACTATCAGCTTTCATATAAAAAAAGAATCATCGAAATCGGTTCGCCCAGTACAAAGTTATGAGGTAACACACATAAAAAAAAAAAAACACACCCGAATTGAGTACCGTCTCCTTTTTGGAAGTCGGCAGATAAATTCCTATAAAATGTATGATACTTTTCGGGTATAATATTATTATCACAGTAGTATTTTAAATCTTTATATTTTGCTACATTAATTTTTAACAAAGTTTTGTATGCTTTTTCGGGAAAAGGCTCCAAGTGGAATAATCTAGTAGATGTCTTTTTAAAACATTGTATTTGATTGCTTTCTTTATCACCTAAACTATACTTATATTCCAACAACCCGTAATTATCGAGAGAAACTTCATTTTTTTTTTACTTTATTCCACATAACTTTATCCTTATTTAAATTTTTAGTCCAATTTTTTTGCTGATATTACTTTTAAAACCAAATATCATGTTTTGATTAACCTAGATAACATTATATGGATTTCCATTAATCTTTTCCCATCGTACTAGTGAATACCACTCATCCGGCGAATATACCTCTCTACCTCTTGCAGTTTTTTCTATCAAAGCGTGAACTGAATCTCCTTCATTCTGTGTATGGCCCTTTTCCATAAAATGGTGGCATATCTTCATTTTAAAACTTTTAGCAGTTAATAAGTACATATAGTAAACAATACGGTTACGATTTTGTCCCCCACAGTTGTCTGACCATAGATTGACTTCCTGAACTCCCTTAGAAGATAATTTAATTAAAAAAATCGTATAAACAACTAGCCACTTCATTAGCCCCCCTCTTAGCCGTTTGCTCATCCCACATATAACAAAACGCTTCTTTTGATCCCATATTGTAAATTGTAAAATTATATACATTGAGCTTACGCCTATAATAATACACACTTATATTACCATGTGGTGAGCTTAAAAATTTTTGAAAATCAAATACAATACAAACTACTTTGTTACTAGAGACAGCTAACAGTTTACATTCTAATTTTAATTTACGGGAAATTTCTTTTTCTGTTTGATGTTTTGTGAAGTTTTCTTTCAATTCATCTGTAGGGCTAGATATGTTTTTGTACTGATGACAGATATCGCACTGGTCTTTTTTTGGTAAATGAAAACCTATCTTCAAATTAGTATTAACAACATCTCTATACTGTCTTACTGTCTGTACTCTAACATTATAATTATTATCAGAACACCACTCATGATACACACTTAAACATTTTAGAAAAAGATAAAAAGGTTCTAATTATTTTTTACTCGTACGTTCTCTAACTTAGTGAGATTCAACAGGGGTGAAAGAATTAACGTGATCTATGACATTCTGTTTCATTTCATTTGAAATTACATAGTTATGGTTTTTATGCCGACCTCTGTCGTCAGTAACATGAGTAAAATCATTGTTTTCTTGGATTTTTCGTATTGCAGTATACACAAAATCTTTACTAATATCAAAGGTGTTCAAGAACATTGTTTTGCAAACTTTTTGTAATATGATACCATTGTCAGAATTTATAGGAAGGTGATAATGCAGTGTGTGATCGACGACTAGATTCGCTTTCAAAATTAGTGGCAGTCTTTTTAATTTTTTGTATAACATATTTGGCAATGATTTGCCATTGTTTTGCGTGATCACCAGTATCCCAAAAGTTATCAAAAAGGTCAATACGAACTTCTTGGCTTATTTTATTATAGCATTGCAGACGACAATTGACACACCTGACTTTAATGCTTCTATGTGCTTTAGTTTTCCCTTTTGACGTAGTATACTGTAATCCTTTGTTACACTAACGTTTTCACTTTCTACTTATTCACTCATCTTTAAGTTTAAGACGTTTGAAACTCACATCAGTTCTTTTTTTAAATCTACGTTTATTATTTTTTGGGGTGGATACTTTAGAATAGTCACTATAATTAAACGTTGCAGGCGAAGAAATTGAATAACAGGGAGTAGATATTGCCGATACTAAATCTGTGTTATTGCTGAGGCAGTTAACTATATGCGAATCGGGAAGACTTTCCTGGATGGACGTACTGATTTCTGGTGTGAGTGTTCTATCTTCGGTTTCTTGGCAAGAAGTCGGCACTAAAGTACCGTTTAAACTTTGTGAAGATTCCGAAAAATCACTATAAGGTGAAGGTACGGGGGTATTATCTATGCTGTCAGAAGGATCATTAGAGACGAATGAAAACAAAGGTTCGATAATTGGTGGAGTTAATGTCAATAGAGAAGGTTTTTGGGTTGAAGTCAATAAATTTGGTGAATAAATATTAAGTGGAGTTTTAGAAGCCCCCAAGTCATTCAAATTTATATCTTGTAATACTACATCATTTTTGTGGTTTTCTATATCTCAGCTTGCAGAACTGACTATAGAATAATCATGCTCTTGAATAGGCTCTTCAAACATGACGTGATTATACAAAGCCACGAATTCAGGATTATCAACTTCAGCAGGTAATGGCGAGGATTCTTTAACAATAGGGATAATGTGTTGAAATTATATGATTATTTTTGTAAAAAACATGTACATTAAAAATATACTCAAGGTACCATCAATAAACTAATTAACACTCGTTTTTACATAAGTATTTACAACGGTAAAGTCGCTAAGTAGTGCATTTTACAAACGAACAAGTATACACGAACGCACTAAACTACGCTAAGTGTTAGCGTAGTGTTACACGGACTCTGAGCTAAGCGGCTCAAATTTTCAAAAAACGTGGCGTATTACTATAAAACATAATTATTTACTTTGACCTACACTGTAATCCTTAATTACACATTAAACTTACCTCTCTCGTTAGTATGAAGTGGTATCTCACAATTTTTATCAAAACTCTTCAATGAATTTTTCTCCTGTTTGGCTAAATCCACTAAATATTTAGGTCGTTTTCGTGACATTTTTGTATTAATAAATTAACACTAACAATATTTTAAATAACTTGTAACAATAACGTTAGATGAATTATGATTTACTTATAAAGTTTTTAAAACCGCGCAATCACATCTAACACAGCGACATGTGTCGTTAGATTAATGTAAACAAACAAGCGGTGCGTGCCTCTCCCGTGCACACTCGGCTAATAATAGTTAGCGTAATTTAAATTGAGTGATTTCGAAAAGTACCTTTACTTAGCGTTGTATAAGATTTGTAACTTCGTTATTTTTGTATATTTCTTCACGATTTTTTATTACATATAAAAATAGACATTTTAAGCAACTTGGCATAAAAAAAACTAATTTCCCTAAAATTCGAGTTAGCGTAGTATAAATTGTTGGTGTCGCCATGATGGTCTGTCTCGGCACAGGGTATTACTATATTTCACTAGATTTTAAGCAAACCATTGTTTTTACTAACCCTTGTTTTATTTTTATTATTATTATTGTATTACTAACCCACATATGGATTTAAATTATCTAAAATAAAGAACTTATTATATTATTATCTACGCTTACCATATGAAACACAGGAGCATTAAGCTATTACCGCGTTAAAAATTATAATTATAGAAACAAAATCTATACAAATTTCCCGTATTTCGGACGTAGTTCAGTTATAAGACGTAAATAAACGAAACAAGTGGTGTAGTTTAAAATTTATGTATTTCATAAATTTATAAAATTTTAAGGGCAATCCTAAGGCTCTTTTCTGTTTCTGTTTTATTATTTTGACAGGAACAAATACTTTTAATTCAATATATTAATTTATTTAGATTGTAAATAATACTTAAAGAAAGTGACTATTTTGTTTATTTTCCACTGGTTCGGAAAAACCTCTGTCTTGGAAAGAACCAAGTAGAAACCCAGCGGCACTTTTAAAAAAATAACTCACAATCTTTGCAAATGACAAATTGGCACAGGCATTCTTTTTCTATTTAAAAAAACGTAACCTCCACACTAGTATTTTCTCCTGTATCGTGGAGGCAGTTTACAAACACAAATTGCACAAGAACAAACACCCAAACCAGGAACAGTTATTTGTAGGCCATACAAATACTTGTTCCGTGCGGGATTCCAACCCGCGGCCCCCAACGCAGCAACTCATTGCTAAGCCACTGCGCTACGGAGCCGTTCTCTCATTTCTGAGAGGGTTTTTTTAGGGCAAGAAAACGTCCCTTCTTTTATTCCCGCGGCACACATAAAAATTGTTACAATATTGCTATGCGGCATTGCGAAAGACCACGCAGGTTTGTGTTGCATGCCGTTCCGTCTACATTTACAAAAATGGAGATAACAACTAATATTTGTTAAGGAAAGAACATTTTAATTTACATTTTATGTTAACTTCATTAAGTTCACATCTAAGTGTTTGATTCAGACCATTTATTAAGCGAGGTATTATGTATGCTAAATTAGTAAATTGGTTTAATGTCAATAGTTTGCATTTAAATGGCACTAAAAGAAAATGTACGAAATATATGACTCCAAATGTGATACAATTAAACACTAATGTAATTTTTAATTGGGAGAAACTGAGTCTTGTCGATAGCACCATTTTTCTTGGAATTACACGAAGCTTCAATGGAGCGCCCATATATCAAAACTAGCAAGTACACTTAGTTCTGTAGCATATGCTGTAAAAAGATTAAAAATCTTACCAGTTTTGAAACAGTTAACCTAGTTTTATTTAGCTATTTTCATATCATAATATCGTATGGTATTCTGCTATGGGAACACGCGACTGACAATGAAATTATGTTTATTTTACAGAAGAATATCATAAGAGAAATGTATGAATTAAAGCCTAAAGAGTCGCTCCGACAAAAATTTAAGAAAACTAATATTTTAATCTTGGCTTCTTAATTTCTTAATTAGGGGGTCGTTGTAGAAGCGTGCACGTCGCGACCCCTGCCAGCCCTTTTCAGGGCTGCAATTCTACACAGCTGCGCACCCATGCTAACGAGGGTTAGGGCGTCCCCCCAAGGCGACGCACACCAGCTAGTCCCCGTTGGTGTGGAATGCAGCGCGCAAAGCGGCGATGGGGACCGCCACCCGTCACGCACAGCCCGACACGGCGGAAGGTGGAGTGCAGAGTGCAGAGTTGGCACGTGGAATGTTAGAGGAGGCATGAAAGATAAGATGAATGAGTTGATTGAAATAATGAAAGAAAGAGAATTAGATGTCGTGTGTATGTCGGAGACCAAACGGAAGGGCAGTGGTACTGAAGAGCTCCCTGGCGGGGCGTTAGCTCTATGGTCCGGAGTCCCGGAGAGCGAGAGCGCCCGCCAGGGAGTGGGGGTGCTGCTGTCGTCTCGGTTGGTCGATGTTATGACTGAATATAAGGTTGTGAACTCAAGACTTCTCTGGGTTCGCTTTAAATTGGGACTGACGAAGTTATTCCTTTTGGCTGTTTATGCGCCGGTAGCTTCGTCGTCCAGGGCTGAGCTGGAGGAGTTTTGGGAAAATGTAAGAGAAGTTCTAGATTTGGCTAGGGGAAACGAAAGAATTGTTGTATGTGGTGATTTGAATGGATGGGTTGGTACCGCTCGACCAGGGTACGAGTCGGTGCTTGGAAAGTTTGGCGATAAAAGGGTTAATGATGCTGGCAAGCTTATACTGGCGGTATGCAAGGAAAAGGGTCTTCTTGTGACAAACACTATGTTTAATCACAAGAAGATCCATATGTATACTAGAGAAAGTAAGAATGAGAGAAGTATGATCGATTTGTTCCTGGTGGATGACCGACTGCGAAAACAGGTGATGGATACGCGAGTGTTCAGGGGTGCTGACCTGGGAACGGATCACTATCTAGTGATTACTAGATTTAGGGGTCTGTTCGCGGGTTGGCGCTACCGGACGGCGGTAACAGAACCACAGTCGGTCTGTCGCATCCGAAGTTGGAAGCTTCAGGAAGCGGATACTAGGGACAAATATCATGCGAGGGTAGCCGAAAAGCTTGACACCATCGATGGCAGAAATGAATGTGTGGAGAGAACATGGCAGAACCTTAGGGATGGAATGGTAAGTGCAGCGGAAGAAGTGTGTGGAACAATAAAAAGAGGCAGTAGTAAAAGAAGAGATGCATGGTGGAATGATGAAGTGAAAGAAGCTGTAAAGAAGAAGAAGAAAGCATGGTTAGACTACTTGGCCTCTAGTAATGATAAGGATATGAGAGAGAAGATGAAAGAAAGATATAAGCTGCAGAAAGTTCACACGAAAGCATTGATTGAGGAAATGCGTGAAAGGTGTAGAATGGAAGCGGACAAAAGGTTGTCGCACAACTTTAAGGAGAACTCCAAACTCTTCTGGAAAGAGGTTGGAAGGACCCGAAGTGGTGCGACGGCCTTAAGAATGAACAAAGTGCTTTCGAGGACTAATGACGTCCTCACAGAAAAATCGGACGTCATGCAGCGATGGAGCGAATTTTATAGAGAAATGTATGCGTGTGATGATCTTAGTGAGGGATCCGGGGATGACGCCGTGACTGGTACGCCAGACCTGGACCTCGATGACACTGAGGTCATCAGTATGAAAGAGATTGAACGTGCGATTCGAAGTTTGAAATGTGGTAAGGCTGCGGGACTAGACAGAGTTACTGCTGAAATGGTCAAGTATGGTGGGCCTCGCGTCTGGGACAGCTTTCATCTGCTGTGCAATTTGTGCTGGCGGACGGGGGATGTCCCGGATGATTGGCGATCTGCAGTCATTGTGCCTTTATATAAAGGTAAAGGTTCACATTTTGACTGCGGGTGCTATCGGGCGATCAGCTTGACCAGTTTAGCAAGTAAAGTTTACTCGAAGGTTTTGACACGTAGGATGCAAGAGAAATCGGAAAGATTTCTATGGGAGGCTCAATGCGGATTTAGACCTGGAAGAGGATGCACGGATCAAATGTTTTCTCTCCGCATGATCACGGAAAAGCTTCTGGCTGCTAACCAGAGGATTTTCTGTGCTTTTGTGGATCTTGAGAAAGCATTTGATAAGGTTGTAAGGAAGAAAATGTGGGAATTGTTGCCGGGGTACGGTGTGGATGGTCGATTGCTAAGGGCTGTGCAGTCACTTTACTGTGACTGTAAAGCCTGTGTGCGGGTAGGGCATGACCTGTCACCCATGTTTAGCGTCCAAACGGGCGTAAAACAGGGTTGTGTCATGTCTTCCTGGCTGTTCATACTGTATCTCGACAGCTGTTTACAGAAGTTGAAAGATAGCTGTTTGGGTGTGAAATTGGGTGACATAAAAGTAAATTGTCTGCTGTATGCTGATGATGCAGTGCTTATTGCACCATCAGAGGCAGAACTGCAGGCATTAGTCACGTGTATGAAAGAGGATTGTGAAATTAAAGGTCTCCGTTTGAATGCCAATAAAACTAAGGTTCTGGTATTTGAAAGGGACGAAGAGAGAACGAAGTGTGAAATATGGGTAAATCAGGAATGTCTAGAACAGGTAAATGAAATTGTATACTTGGGGAGTGCTTTTAGCCGGGATGGAAGATGTGATTTAGATGTGGACAGGCGTGTCGCTGCCGGGAACAAAGTCAATGGTGCCCTGACTGCGTTAGTCAAAAGGCAAGGCGTAGTGAAGAGTGCACGCCTTGCAATACATAACGCAGTGTTGGTACCGACTTTGTTATATGGCAGCGAAACCTGGGTATGCCAGAAGAAGCATAAAAGCAAGTTGAATGCAGTGGAGATGCGATCTCTTCGTAAAATGTGCGGCGTTACCATGGCCGACCGAAAGCGAAACGAAGAGATTCGCAATATGGCAGGTTTGAAAGATGACCTTATCACAAAAATTGATAAGGGCGTGCTTCGATGGTTTGGGCACGTTGAGCGAATGAGTGAAGACCGAATGGTGAAGAAAATATATAGCGCGAAAGTTAATATTAAAAGGTGTCGAGGTAGACCGAGACTAACTTTCGAAGACCATGTGAGCAAACTGCTCGAAGAGGGGAGGGTCAAGAGTACTCGGATACCTAGACGTGCATGTATGAAGAAGATTATGAATCTGAAAGAAGCGAAAGAGGTATGTAAGGATCGTGACACTTGGCGATCTGTTCTCTCTGGCTACCCCGTCAGGGATTGTGCGTGAAGATAAGTAAGTAGGCTTCTTAATTCATTTATAAATTGTAATGTACGTACACAAAAATAAAAGTAGTTTTACAAAAATATGAATATTCATTCTGTAAATACTAAGAACAGACAAGTTAGTAGTACGTGTTACCCGACTCCGTAGTATTTTATTCTTGGGACTATGATACGCTTTTACAACAAAATCCCAGTAATAAACAAATTTTTTTTTATAGGATAAGGGTGACAAACGAGCACACAGTCCACCTGATGGTAAGCGGTTGCTGCGGCCCATAGACATCTACATCTATCCTCGTTTGCGAATCAAAATGCAGATGCGTTGCCACCCGTGAGGACTAAGATGGAATGCCTCATTTCCAGTAAAAAGGGCCTCCGGCCACCTGCACTCACCAAGTGAAACGCAGAGGTAAACTTCTACTTCACGCTGGTAATCTGTGAGGTCGTGGTACCACCCCGGTTCGAGCCGGCCCATCCGTGAGACAGCAAAAGCTGCCGCGTGGCTCTACCACTGTATTTAAGTTTATTTAAAAAAAGATTATTATAATATTAAGGAATTTATGGATGATAATATCCCCTGGGAATGAGGTGATTGCTACCATGCTAATTCTAATTTGCTTTGTGTTGTTAATTGTGTAAAATCCATGATTGTAATCTGTTATTTAAAAAAGTCCCGTTGGGTTTCTTGCTGATTCTTCCCATGACAGAAGTTTTTTACCGAACCAGTGGTAATTAAACAAAAGGGTGACTTTTGATTATTTATAATCTATATTTAATATAATAAAATCTGTTGCTGTTTCTGTTTCTGAATGTAATCAATTCAGCGCAATATGACATTTAAATAATAATTGAAACAAATTAAAGTTAATAAATACAATTAAATTATAATACCTCTTCTTGACCTGTCATCTACACTAGAGTCTTCATTGTATCGTTTGATGATACGGTAAACGAATCTTTTGGTTATATTCAAATTTTTCAGTATGTCAAAAATTTGAATTGGCGCGTAACCGCAACGATGCAACGCAATAACTCCAACACGGTCTTCTTTAAGCGTCCACTCCATATTTAAAAATGAGTAAAATTCTAAAAAGTATACAGTTTTATTTTCATGAACAATTCGGAATTCGAATTCAATAAACTTTTTTGTGGCCAGCATTCTAAAAGAAAAGTTTTTAGTGTGTGACAATACTTATGACCTGACTGTATATTTAAAAAATCGACGACTTTACATCATGTTTTATAAAGAATGCTGCTATAAATTTTTTAATGTAAATTTGTTCCCAAAATAACTGGCTAATGAGTAGTTTGCCTCTAAATTGCACTGCTCGTTCATTTGATAGTTTCTACTATCATTATAGAAATGTTTCCTGTATATTTTATACCCTCGTATACATTTGTATATAAAGCAACCTACCGTAAAATGTTTGATATTGTTTTTTTATTTATATATACTTTCTTTTGTTTTTTCTTTAGAAGAATACTAGTAATGCTATCAAACATTACTAATACTCTCTTTAACCACTTCTGGTAAGCTTAAAATGCTTGTGTTAGAAGTGGTTCACGACAGTAGTCGAATGGCGGATTCGAATCCACGACCTTTCGAGTTCGCGGTCCATACCCTGCCATTAGGCTACTGACGCTTCAAAAATACTACTTGAAGGATGTTTCCCTCGCTCTTTTGTATGAGGTTTCAACAAACTCACGTTCACGTTTTACATAACTTCTCTTTTCTGCCGACTTCCAAAAAGGAGACGGTACTCAATTCGAGTGTAAGTTTTTTTTTTTTATGTGTGTTACCTCATAACTTTGTACTGGGCGAACCGATTTCGATGATTCTTTTTTTATATGAAAGCTAATAGTTCTCGTGTGGTCCCATATGAATTTGATCAAGGTCAGACCAATGGCTATTGAGTTATTCTCAAATAACCTATATTGAAGTCGGCTGTACAAAATTTTTAATTTTAAATTATTATGTTAATAGTTGTTATACAATTATATATTATGTTTGTTCATATTTCTTTCGTTTCCAAAATCAGTATGTTTATGTCAAGAAATTATCGGTAGCAGACCAGAATCAGAAAGTTTTCACCAAAGTATATCGTAAAGGAGTTGGTCTGAGCTTGAACTCTCATCCTTCGAGTCGGATTACTCTCACATCGGGCTAGATTGAGGGAATAAAGAATACCTGCGCACCTGTGCTGACGCACTCACTTGTGTAATCATATACAGCTCAGGTGACTTTATACATCAGATTCGATGTTTTTGTATACTCACGCCTGCCTCCAGAGAGGCAGGCAGAGATTTCGGACTTTCATTGGGCACGATCCTTGCAAACCCCTATCGCCTCCTTTACATCCATATACATGCCTCCGCATACACGCTGGTCAGTTTAGGGGACCCTTAATCCTGGCCCATCTTCCATATGTTGCCATCTTGGGCGATAAACTTTCGTCTAGGCCGTCCCTTCCCAATAATGCCGTTCACTTCTGCAACATGGATTTGCTTTGTTACTCTTTCGTCTATCATTATTTCTACATGAGGAAACCACCGAAGCATTCCTTTCTTAATTAAGGTGACACTATCATCAAACCACACTTTTCTATATCACACAATTTCTCACCCTGTCATCCAGAGTCAGCCCTAATATACTCCTTAATCACCGCTTTTCAACAGCATTTATTTTACTCTCGTGCTTCGTGTAGAGTTCCATTTTCTCTATTTCCTGCTTTCACTCATCGTTCTTTATCCTTATTATATCTACCACTCCTGCTAAATACACACCCAAATATACATATTTATCCACATGCTCAACCAACTCCTCTTCTATTCATATTTCACATATCTTTTTACTTTCTTCTCTTTCAAAACCATCACTTTCGTCTTACTTCTGTTCAATTTTTAAGTATCGTTATATAATATTCTAATTTTTATTAATTGGTTTACTTTTTTACCAAACACAGGGTCAATATATTTTAAAGTCTGCTCTTTTTTTCCATGCAATTTTTTCTAATATTAAAATATTTCGTATGAACTTTTCACTATTTCACAACTCTTTGCTGCAGTTATTACACACTTCAAAATAGCCTTGAGTATCTTTTTCAATGTTCATATAAAATACGTAAAGGGAAAATAAAACCTTAAAGAAAATATTTATTTTCTTCCCGTTACATTTCTTTCTTATCTTTGAGAGGTTCGCACCTTTTCGCTTACATTGGTTTCTCTTTGAACTTCGTAAATGAAATAAAACATGGCTCTTTTACGAAACTGAATTTCTCACGCTGACTTTATAAGAATATTTTTAAATATCTTTAAAGTAACCTACAGTATTTTTATACTGTCTACATACTTTCCACTGCTAAGCACATACCTTCTGTCATTTCTAAAACAGTTAAATATCATTTCCTAGACACTACTTGAAATAATTGAAACTATTGTGGGTACAAAGATAAAATATTTAACAATAAGAATGATTTTCAGAAAATATATTCTAATTTGTTTAGATGGTTAAGAAGAAATGGAAAAAGAGGTTTTTTTATAATTAACATATAGTATTTTACTGCTTTTATATTACAATTTAAATTTCAAAATAAACAATGAGCACCTGGGAAACTACTTAAAATAATGACACTACTTTTTAAAACGATAAGGTATTATGCTCTTCAGAAAATATTTCATTAAATGTATTTTGGTTTTAAAATAAATAGACAAGGACGTTTTTATAATAAACATATAATTTGTATCAATAATAATTATTTTTAGGTTTATATCTAGTGTTTAAATTTGTATATCGTTTTTTATTTAATTATACTTCTCGAAATACTGTATGAATTAATAAAAACAGACTAGAAAAGATGTTATGCACAAATTACCAGCATGCACTCATACTATTTCTTGTGTAAAAAGAATAAGGAAATATTTTTAAGAACCATCGATATATACTTTCTTTCGTACAACTAAACGGAGGTCCATGGGTTGGTCACATCTGTCACAGAAATGACAACCGTTGGAATATACGTCCAAGCAGGGTCCGAGTTTTCTTACATGAATACCGTAATACGCACGTGATATATTAACTGTTAAATAAAGCGACAAACGGTACGAGGCTCATTTTTTTTTAAAATCACTTTGTCAATCTCAAGCATAGCCAGCCCTATCAGTGTTCTACAGAAATACATTCTGGAAAGTTGGTGCAGGAATTATATGACTTATTTCCTCCTTTTGCTATTGATATTCCACGCCTTCGAATATCACAGTTTGCTTTGCCGTTTGCAATGCGTAGGTACATTAAATTAACTAATTGGTGTAGATTGCCAGGGACTATTTTTCAATTTGATCACAATGTGACTGTGAATAGGCTTTCATTACGCTAGGATAGTGCGAATTTCCATCTAGATCTATAATCATCACTTACGATCAGGTGGGATACCAGCAACAGCGACACACAAGGGACGTATTATAATGATCTTATTAATTACTAGCTGGTAACTCGCACGTTGCTGCCGCCTAAGAAATAGATGTGAAAATATCGTTTTAAATTTGAAAGAGTTATATTGTTTAATTAGGAATGATAATTGAAATTTAATAACATACAAATTTCAAACAATTTGTCGATATGCGCATAACCTACTATAAGTTAATTGTACTATACCTATGCCTTCGCGCCGTGGTAGCAGATCAGATGATTATTGTGCTCGCTGTAAATTTCACAACACGCGAGCAAACCGGGTTCGATCCCCGCAAGCACCAATGAAATTGTAATTGCAGTTTTAAGTGCTGTTCAACCACGTGCTCTGCGATGAAGGAAAACATCGCAAGGAAACC